>BLSH010514190.1:709617-747644 GCA_018402905.1 Glandirana rugosa
CAAGAAACTCTTGTGGGACACCTCTGACGTCGCTCCTGTTGACGTCCGGGGGCCTCTAGTGGTGGGAAAGAAGTACTGCAGGGTGCTGATCTGGACTGAAGGTGAGTATTGCAGTAAACGCTGCTTTTTTATATCTTATTTTTTGTTACTAGAGTTCTGCTTTAAAGAAAAGCTTGAAATGCGTAATTGAATATAGAGTTCTCTCGATTTAGGGTTGGTTCCTCTAATGGACTTTGCTTAGAGTCTTGCCTTGTCTCAGCCCAGAAATTGTTCTCTGTACTAGAGTTGCGTGTAGCAGTGTCAGTGTTTCATTGTTAGAGCAATAGAAAAAAGTATTTTGAGTGTCTAGCCTGCAGTTGTCCTCGCTGCAGTCTCCACAGGGTGTTCTCAAAGAACTGCAGCTCTGTTATATGACTGGTAATATCACTGCTTGACAGCAGGAGCTTTACTCCATATCTTTACCCAGACTCCCCCTCATTTCTTCTATCGTAGTATTAATAGCTAGGTATCCTTCACTTCTCAGATATCACTCCAATGAAAAAGGGAGTGCTGCTATATGGCTTTTTGCAGTGCCACCTACAATACATACACTATATAGTTGTCACTTAATGCTACCTTGAAGTTACTTTTTAAAACTCGTTAGTTCTGTAAAAAAATCTCAATATTGCGTACATTGCACTGTAGCACTTTATGCATTTGTTATGTATGGGTGCTCTAAAACAGAATTCACTTGATCTGTGGTCTGGGTATTATTCCCATTATAATTTTGTATTCTGCATGTTTAGATGTTGCACAGGACCACTACGTTTATTCTGTACAGTATGTTAAATGTAACTTTCAGTACCTGTTCTTATTCTCAGTGTATTGGTGCTGCAGAGTGCTATGTTTTTTTCTTTGTGCTGGGTGTAGTTCTCAGTATTTGTTCTTCTTTGTATTCTGTGTATGACTCCTGCCTAGTGTAATGTATGCTGAGCAATATTGCCAGAATCTTACTATACTGTATATTCTAGGTATATATGCTGCAAGCATATGCTTGGTGTAATTTTCACAGTATATTCTTGTCGTGGAAGTATGGGCTATGCACAGTATCACCATTTTTTCTGTATGCTTAATGACATTCTTTGTATCTGTTTTATTTGGCACTGTATATTACCACTTTTCTTGACTCCTGGGCATAATTCATATTTTTGTACCTAATGATAGATGCAGTTTTCCATATCTATCCTTATTCTGTGTGTATGGACACTGTAAATAACAGCTTCTGTTTTGTATGATGGGTATAGTCAATATCTGCTCTTATTCTGCATGTATGGTGGCAGACCAGTACTGAATGGGACCGTGCATACATGCAATCACCAGAGCATGTCAGTTGTAGAATTATTGAGCTGATGGTTGTAGAATGTTAGCATGTGCTTCTCAGGAAATGTCTGTGATCTTTTATCTATTGGGCATTATATTTTTGAGATAAAAGCAGATTTATGAACTGCAGTATCTCACAAAAGTGAGTACACCCCTCACATTTTGTAAATATTTTATTATATCGTATATCTGGAGTTAACCGGAGCTTCACAGGTTGCCACTGGAGTCCTCTTCCACTCCTCCATGACGGCATCACGAAGCTGGTGGATGTTAGAGACCTTGCGCTCCTCCACCTTTCCATTTGAAGATGCCCCACAGATGCTCAACGGTGTAAATTTGTTGTCCCTTCAAAATAACTCAACACACAGCCATTAATGTCTAAACCGCTGGCAACAAAAGTGAGTACACCCCTAAGTAAGAATGTCCAAATTAGGCCAAATTAGCCATTTTCCCTACCCCGTGTCATGTGACTCGTTAGTGTTACAAGGTCTCAGGTGTGAATGGGGAGCAGGTGTGTTAAATGTGGCGTTATCACTCTCACTCTCTCATACTGGTCACTGGAAGTTCAACATGGCACCTCATGGCAAAGAACTCTCTGAGGATCTGAAAAAAAGAATAGTTGCTCTACATAAAGATGGCCTAGGCTATAAGAAGATTGCCAAGACCCTGAAACTGAGTTGCAGCATGGTGGCCAAGACCATACATCGGTTTAACAGGTCAGGTTCCACTCAGAACAGACCTCACCATGGTCGACCAAAGAAGTGCACGTGCTCAGCGTCATATCCATATCCAGAGGTTGTCTTTGGGAAATAGATGTATGAGTGCTGCCAGCATTGCTGCAGAGGTTGAAGGGGTAGGGGGGTCAGCATGTCAGTGCTCAGACCATACACCACACACTGCATCAAATTGGATGATGCACAAGAAAGCCCGCAAACAGTTTGCTGAAGACAAGCAGACTAAGGACATGGATTACAGGGAACCATGTCCTTTGGTCTGATGAGACCAAGATAAACTTATTCGGATTAGATGGTGTGAAGCAGGTGTGGCGGTAAACAGGTGAGGAGTACAAAGACAAGTGTGTCTTGCCTACAGTCAAGCATGGTGGTGGGAGTGTCATGGTCTGGGGTTGCATGAGTGCTGCCGGCACTGGGGAGCTGCAGTTCATTGAGGGAACCATGAATGCCAACATGTACTGTGACATACTGAAGCAGAGCATGATCCCCTCCCTTTGGAGACTGGGCCGCAGGGCAGTATTCCAACATAATAACGACTCCAAACACACCTCCAAGATGACCTCCAAGATGACCACTGCCTTGCTAAAGAAGCTGAGGGTAAAGGTGATGGACTGGCCAAGCATATCTCCAGACCTAAACCCTATTGAGCATCTGTGGGGCATCCTCAAAGGAAGATATATATAAATGGGGTGATGACTGCAAAGACATAGAAAAACTGCCACGTCCGAATAACTAATAATGAACTAGATATGAGAGATAATTTCAGGTATGAGTAATCCCCTTGGACTTTTACACATCCCCAATTGTATTACACATGATTTGTTCCTGTATGTGACTGATACATGTGAATATTTCTATCTATCTTGGTTTTATATCCTATGTACTAATAACGTGTTTAACTTTTTTACCACATATCTACCCCCTCTCTTTTTCCCTTTTTTGAGTACTCAACTTACTATATCTGCCCTAAAAGTCCAAGGGGATTACTCACGCATCCTCAAAGGAAGGTGGAGGAGAGCAAGGTCTCTAACATCCACCAGCTCTGTGATGTCATCATGGATGAGTGGAAGAGGACTCCAGTGGCAACCTGGGAAGCTCTGGTGAACTCCATGCCCAAGAGGGTTAAGGCGGTGCTGGAAAATAATGGTGGCCACACAAAATATTGACACTTTGGGCCCAATTTGGACATTTTCACTTAGAGGTGTGCTCACTTTTGTTGCTAGCGGAATAGACATTAATGGCTGTGTGTTGAGTTATTTTGAGGTGAAAGAAAATTTACACTGTTATACAAGCTGGACACTCACTACTTTACATTGTAGCAAAGTGTCATTTCTTCAGTGTTGTCACATGAAAAGATATAATAAAATATTTACAAAAATGTGAGGGGTGTACTCACTTTGGTGAAATACTTTGTGTATGTGTGTATATATATATATATATATATATATATATATATATATATATATATATATATATAGTATTTCTGTGTACTCGCCTTATATGTCAGTGTGTGTGTGAGGTCTATGCTTCATGGCGGTCAGTCACAGATCGTTCTTTATTAGTTTAATTTAGTAAAGCTAATGAAAGATGATATATGACTAGTTGCTTTGATTATTGCACATCATCACTATTTTCATGGTGTTATTAAATAAAGCCCTTCATGCCATGTTTTGCATAAATGGGCTGGTAACATGTCTTTATGTTTACCTTCAAAGTGACCTAACCATATGTCAAAGAACTCATTTACACCAGAAATCATTATTTAAAGCTGAATTATGGGTAGGTGGAAATTGAGACAGGCTTACCCCGTCTCTCCACCTTATCTAGTCAGAGAACGCTTTGCATTCTTTGAGAAAATGCTAAATGTTTTTTAAATTGTAGCGGCAACTACTACATTTATTTTCTGTATGGAATACATATACCTACATTGGTCCAAGCTCAACTTTAACCCCCCTGGCGGTATTCCCGAGTGTGGCTTGGGGTGAATTTTCTGTACCAAGAGCGGTAACCCCAAGCCACACTTGGGATCGCATCACTGGATCCAGGCAGCGCTACTCACCTTGTCCCCTGGATCCAGTGATGTCCCACGATGTGTCTGCGGGCTGTGTCCGCCGCCAGATGACTCCTGTGTGCCGGGCTCCGTTCCCTGCAAGCGTTGCGTCGATCGGGGGCGGAGATTGGCTGCAAATTCAAAAAGTGAAACACAGTATACATACAGTACACTGTAATCTGTAAGATTACATTGCTATATGAAATCATTTCACATCCCTTTTGTCCCTAGTGGTTTGCCCAGTGAGCTGCCTGCACTTTTATATTATATATGTCATTCTTTCTGCCTGGAAACTTGAGAATGTCCATGGCAAAAGTGTCCCTTTACGTCAAAAGCGCTTTCTAACCAGCTTTTTTTAACCAGCTAGAAATCAGCGATAGTAAATAAGAATCATTTGCAGGATTGAGTGATACTAATTTTTGGTAAAATTCTGCGACAATTCTGCAACTGAGCACATTTCAGTGTTTTTGATTTGATTACATTATTGAATAAATGTTATTACTATTATATTATTATTTTTGATAATTATTTGTAGTTATTTATTATATTATAATTTATGATTTCTTGTTTCAAACTTTATCATACCCGGGATGTCTACTAGACTCTTGTTTGGACAAATTTAAGAATTACAGGCCTACAATATAAACCGCCAAATTTCTATGCGAAAAAATGTACCGCTTTTAGACGCAAAAATCGGACATAATCATACCACCAGGGAGGTTAAAGAACATTTACGGAGTGAATATAAATGGGGACTACTATTCTAATCTCCCTTTTATGACGTCAGTGCTGTCTGATTAACTGACCTGGAATGCGTTTGCAGATCAGAGGTTCTATCTTCACTTTCTGCATGCTTGTCCTGGGTCAGAGACTGAATATTTTCCTCAATACAGTCTTCTTATGATGCAAACATGGGTTTTGAAGGACGCTGTTCAATTCCTCACCAGCAAAAAAGGCAGATCTATGCAGCATGATTGACTTCTCTCCAATATACCACAGCGCAGCATAAGGGTATAGGTCCTAATGAAAAGAATAGGTTTTCTTATGTCTATGCATTTTGGCTGCTCTGGATAATGCAATACAAATGAATGACAACACATCTGTTGTGAAGAAGTCCTGAGGCAGAACTGTTTTAAAGGGCACCAATAAACTACTGTGTACAGTCTTATTTGCTTTTACGTATTTACTGTTTGGCTTTCCACGCCGTTTTTCCATTAAAATCTGAATATACCATGTTGATTAAAAAGAATGAGTTGGTGCCACCGCCAATTATTATTAGAGTGCATTCGCTTACTGTGCCTAGGGCAGAGACCATTAAAAATGCAGCACTGCCTTTTTATTGCAGAATATTACCTACTGGTAGGATACTTTTAGCTTTTAGCTTTGCAATTAAGTAAGCTTGGCAAATGTTCATGTTAGCTGAAAAAGCACTCCATAACGTTATAAAATATACCAAGCAAACTTTTTTTTTGTTTTCCTCTTTTCGTGTCTTATGTTTTAACCATTTGCTGACCAGCTGCCGTCATTATACTGCGGCAGGTCAGCACGATCCTGCGAATCGCCGTCGTGCGTCCGAGCAAAAACTCACATTTGTGGGCACGCGCATGCCGCCATAGGCGGGGGCAATCAGCGGGTCAGCGACCGTTCTCCACAGTGACAGAACGGGGCTCTGCCTGTGTAAACAAGGCAGATCTCCGTTCTGGCAGGGGAGATCACACAGATCCTGTCTTTCTGCTATGCAGGAAGACGGATCTGTTTGTTTTCCCAGGCAGCCCATCCCCCATACAGTTAGAGCACACAGTGACGGAACACATTTAACCCCTTGATCACCCCTAGGGTTAACCCCTTCCCTGCCAGTGTCATTAGGTCAATAACAATGCATATTTTTAGCACCGATTACTGTAATAATGTCACTAGTTCTCAAAAAAGTGTAAAAAATATCAGTTAGGTGTCCGATCTGTCTGCCGCAATGTCGCAGTTCTGCTAAAAATCGCTGATCGCAGCCATTACTAGTAAAAAAAACGAAAAATACAAAATTCCATAAAGCTATCCCCTATTTTATAGATATAACTTTTGCGCAAAACAATCAATAGACGCTTATTGCTATTTTTTGTTTTACCAAAAATATTTAGAAGAATAGATATCGGCCTAAACTGATGAAGAATTTTGGGTTTTTTTACTTTTTTTTTTGGATATTTATTATAGCAAAAAGTAAAAATGATTGTTTTTTCTTTTCAAAATGGTTGCTCTTTTTTTGTTTATAGCTCAAAAAATAAAAAACGTAGAGGTGATAAAATACCACCCAAAGAAAGCTCTATTTGTGGGAAAAAAAGTACATAAATTTTGTTTGGGTACAACGTCGCATGACCGCACAATTGTCAGTTAAAGCGCTGTATCGCAAAAAATGGCCTGATCAGGAAGGGGGTAAATCCTTAAGTGGGCAGAGACAGAACCTCATCAATTTGAGGATTCTCCTTGGTTGTCCAATCGTAAGCTGTCCTGTGATTCTGGAACAGACTGTTTTTTTCTTACAGCGGAACTCAGTGTTATCAAAGCACATAAACCAAAACCTCTATTTAATTCATGTTTAATTTTCAAAGCAAACTCACCTATTCATCCATATTTCCAAGTTTTATATTATTTTTATTATTATTATTTTTATTGAGAAATCACTTTAAAACCCTGCCATCTTGATTAAGGGCTGATGATTTATGTAGCATTTATTTCCTGAAATCTGTCTGCCCTTAGCTCAGGCATGAGGGCAGGAGGATTTGCTTAGCTGAGAAAGCTCCTCCTCCCCTCCTCCTGAAGAAAAAAATGCCATGATAATATCTGGTATGTATGACATTACTTTGGTCTAGCCAGAAACTAGGAAACAACTGAAGAAATTAAAACAAGTCAATATAATATACCTTCCTATCTATTTACCAATGCTAACGGCATAAAGATTCAAAGAAGAATAAGAACATTTAGCTCTGCTTTAACTACAGTGTAGTCTACAGAACAGTGCAAAACCTGGCTATGCTTTCTGGCAAGGGTATCTGGATCACAAGACTGGCAGAAGAGAACTACAAATCCCTCGGCAGGTTTAAGAGTTAACATATATGTTAAGGGCATAAAAAATATATGTAATCTTTCAACGTTTTGTTTTGTCAACTTAAACCAAAAATATATTTATAGTAGATCATGCCATTGACAATTAGGAATGCATCCTCCTTGAAAGCATTTATTTATTTTCCAAGAAAGCCAAAGTGCATTTACCACTCACATGGAACATTAAGCTACCTCTCCTCCGATGTGTCTCTGATCTTCACACCCAGGTATAGACTTTCCTTTATTTTCATTCTTTGACTCCCTCAGGTCACAAATAGCATTATTGTTTCAAAATGATTTTGCCTCTTCTGTTTGCCATCCATTGCTCAGCATATATTTTATACATAGGGCCATATTTTCTCTTCATATGATGAATGGTGGCAATCATTTAAGTACTGTTGTTAAGAATTGTACTATAACAGTCCTGCCTTGTTATTTCATGGTACATATTTGATGTATTGTGGATTCTTCTTTTAGAGACTGTTCCATTAATTATTGGGGATTACTTATCTTGTTAGTAAAGCATATCTAAAACCAACACCAAAAATGTTATATATTGCAGCATACCAGACCTTCAATGTGGTGGCGGCATTTCATTTTTTGGGTGATCTGCCAATAACACAGTTCCTATCATTTGGTGACCATGTTCACTTACTGCACTGACTCTATGGAGGAGTCTTTCCTCATTATCATCGCATAAAGGGGTGTTGCTTTGTAGTTCACATAGCTTACAGAAGATAGTTGGGAAATCTGCCAACATTGTTATATCAACAGGAATTTGTCCATGCCCACAGACAGGGCCAGCCCTACCATGGGTCCCAGTGGGTCCATTGGACCCAGGCAGCACTTTGAGAGGGGCAGCAAATTGAACCACGGCCACCTCTCCTTTTCAGCCTGCACCTATACGGCCCTAGCCTGTCTATATACTACCCTAGCCTGTCAATATACTACCCTAACCTGTCAATATACTACCCAAGCCTGTCTATATACTACCCTACCCTGTCCATATACCAACCTAGTGTGCCCATTTACTACCCTAGCCTGTCCATATACTACCCTAGCCTGTCTATATACTACCCTAGCCTGTCCATATACTACCCTAGCGTGCCCATTTACTACCCTAGCTTGCCCCTATACGGCCCTAGCCCGCCCCTTGGAATTGAACATAATGGTATGTCATATCATTTTTCATATAGACAAGGTGCTGTTGCATGTAAATCTGACTTCCTGATAAATTTAATTTTAGTTTTAATTATTATGGTATAAAATAATGGATGTGGGGGCCTTTTGGTGGGCGTGATTTTTTTTTTTTGGGGTGGGGGGGGCAGCATTTCATTCTTGGACCCAGGCAGCACAATGTATTGGGCCAGCCCTACTCGCAGAGCATGTACTTTACCTGAAAAAGAAAACTTAATGCAGTCACCGCAAGGACATTGAAGCTACAATATATTACATTTTCTTGTTTTTGGGTTTAGATCTTCTTTTAGTATCAGTCAAGTGTTTTTCTGACAAATGATTTTGAGTCTGTAAAATCATAGATTTTTTATAATAAAATGATATACTGTAGATTCTTTAAATATCAAGTTATTCTTTTATGAATAACATAATAAATGAGTCTTCAAATTAATTTGTTTACAACCAGTTTATTTACAGTATGGGTTGGGTGGTCAATGGTTTGTTCTCAGTGTCCTGGTGTAGTAACAGCTTTGAGATGTGTATTAACCTACAGAACAGAACAGTCAACCAGATACCACTCACTCTTTGATCTCAAATATTTCATCTGCTGTGTATTTTGTTGTAAGCTATTCTTCAAGTATTCTCTCTACTGTTATGACTAATGGCCCATACACACAATCCGAAAATTGGACGAAAAATCCCGCTTTCGAACCGATCGTACAATATTCGGATCATTAGTACAGAGCTTTCGAGAGTCGTTCATGACAGTTTCATCCGACATTATTCTATCGGACAAACACAACATTTTTTCTCGTTGGATACCAGATCGTACAATTTTCGTTTAATCAGTACAGTTGTCGTCTTAAAATACAATACAAATACACTACAACACATGACATCACTTCTGATTTTTTATTTTGTCCTACGAGAATGTTCATGACTTAACCACTTCAGCCCCAGAAGGATTTCACAGTTTAGGATCAGAGCACTTTTTGCGATTCGGCACTGTGTCGCTTTAACTGACAATTGCGCGGTTGTGTGAAGTTGTACCCAAACGAAATTTGCGTCCTTTTTTCCCACAAATAGAGCTTTCTTTTGGTGGTATTTGATCCCCTCTGCGTCATTTCTGATCACCACTATAAACAAAAAAAGAGCAACAATTTTGCAAAAAACCCCGATATTTCTTACTTTTTGCTAAAATACAAATCCAAAAAAAATAGAAAAAAAAAACATTTTTTTTCATCGGTTTTGGCCAATTTATATTCGTCCTCATATTTTTGGTAAAAAAAAAATTGCAATCGGCATTTATTGATTGGTTTGCGCAAACGTTGCTGCATTTGCGAATGATGAGAATTAATTTATGGGTTCTTTTTTTTATAATTTACTAGTAATGGCAGTGATCTGCGATTTTTAGCGGTACTGCGATATTGCGGTGGACATGTTGGACCATTTTAACACTCTTTTGGGATCATTGGCATTTATACAGCAATCAGTGCTATGAAAATGCACTGATTACTGTGTAAACGCCATTGGCAGTGAAGGGGTTAACCTGGAGGGGGCACTCTAAGGGTTCACTGTGTTCCCTCAGTATGTTCTAACTATATGGGGGGCTGGGCTGGCAGGGGGATGGGAGTGATCACGGCTTCCATATACAGGAAATCTGTGATCACATCCCTTCCCCCTCTGTCAGAATGGAGATATGTATTTACATATATGGACCTCCGTTCTCTCACTGCAGGGGGGCCATCATGGGTAACCAGCGGAGATCGAGTCCGCCCTACCCGCTCCCTGTCTCCCCCAGACACAGTGAGCGTGCGAGTGCCCTTGCCGGCGGCGTGCGCTCACAATACACTGTCAGGTGATGACTTTTCATGATAACGGACCATTTTGCCGCCGTCAAGCCGGCGGGCGGTCGGCAAGTGGTTAAGTAACCTCTTCCTATTCGATCTGAGATTAGCACGCAAAAAAGAACAGATGATCTGTCTTCTGATTTTCGGATTGTGTGTACAGGGCATAAGTGTTACTAAATTATAAGCATTATCTTATCCCATGACCCGAATGCACGCCGCCTCCTCCATACCTTTTAGACTCTTAAAGGATCGGTGCGAAAGGGTTAATGTGAATTTGTCTTGTGTTGTCTACTTCAATAATAAGTACAGATGAAGCTATTCCTAAAAATATATTTGGGGACCTTGAGGACAAGTCGGGAAACTAAAATGTATCAATAAAAAAAAAGACTCAGCCCAAACTTTTTCCCATTTGACCCTCTGTGGGAAGCCAGAAAACAAATTTGGAATGCTCACCCCCCACCCTTTCCAGGCCAGTCAGACTGCATGCTTAGATTAAAGTTCTGGTATACATTTTTAGAAGGATCTTATTTTATTTTTAATTTTTTTTGCATTGGGTTCCACTTACAGGCAATCCATAACAGGCCTGAAGAATCTGATATGGATTTCCTGGGAGAGCTTACTTTTTTTTCTTATTCTTTTTTTTTTTCTTATGTACCCCATTAAAATCCAAATTAGACATAATGTATGATATTTATTTTGTGGGTGATTCTAAGCAATTTCTTTCATTCATGCCATAGGATATGTTACAGCAAAAGTGACATTTACCAAAAAATGATACAGCTCAAATTGCTGGAAAGTTAAATGCCAGCTGCTATTTTTTGTGTGTTAGCACGTTTTCAAGAGTAGTGCCCAACTACATGCTATTTTTTTTTCTCTTGCCTATTAGCCCAAAATATTGGAATTTTTAATTTGACCGATTTGACTACCATGGAGTTTGCATTCAGCATCTGAAATTCTTTGCAGTTCATTAACCCCTGCTCGAACCGAACCCAGGGCAGTTCAGCTCATCTCTGTGCCCTATTAATTACACAGAAACTAGTAACCTAATAGCCGATAACTTATAGGAGTATGATATTTTTTGTGCCTTATGCCGCAATGATGTCACTGGCTCTTAGTAGACTGAATTTTATGTCAAACTCCATTGCCTGTCATATTTGTTTTATAAATTAGGTGTCAGAGACAGTAATGGGATTTTGAAAGATAAACACAGAGCAGTGTTCCTTTTGATTGAGACGTAGGTCAGTTCAGTGGCTGGCAAATGGCACCTTTATTTACGCTGCTTTATTCTACTTTGTTGCAGTTCATGTATTGGTCATAGAGAATTAGCCATGTGCATACTGTGTATGACGGCATGACGTTCACTGTACAATAATACAGTGCAGTGTAACCGGTTACCATGGTAACAATCACAAATGTCTGAGCTATAATTAGCTGGTAAACCAAGGGGAATCTGAGGTTCTCTTGTGAGAGCCAAACATAGAAATATAGTGATCGCCTTGCAGATTTAAGTAAGACTTTTTTGCATATTTTGCCAATTTTGAGCAACTATATTTGTTTTAGCCTATACTGTATATGTATGTGTTTTGCCTTCTTTCAGGGTAGGCAGCCTAAAATGTTTTTTCTTACAAGTAGTGAAAGTATACACAGCAAGTTTTGTACTGGCTGCAAACAGCTTTATTTCAGTTCCAGCATCAGAAAAGCATTAACAGTATTTCCATGTAATAATTTAGGCAAATTGTCCACGGCATTAAATCATGATGCAAAATGAAATCCTCACCTGACTGGCTCAAACTGCAAATCAAGTCTCTTTCTGGTAAGGAAATGTAACTTCTGGTCAGATCAGCAAAAAGTTTTGACTTGCCGAAAGCTGCTGCCACACAGTTCATCTTCATAGAGCAACATGCTCAGGCTTTCCCAAGACTTTTGAGAGCTTGGGATCCCCCTATAGGACAACCTTGGCATAAATGACCTTGATTAGGCCATATCCTCAGGAGTAAATTACATTTATTATTATTATACAGGATTTATATAGCGCCAACAATTTACACAGCGCTTTACAACTTGAGGGTAGACAGTACAAATACAATACACTTAATACAGTAGGAATTAGAGTGCCCTACTCGTTAGAGCTTACAATCTAAAAGGGAAGGGAATTTAAAGGGTTAGTTCACCTTACCTACACACCTCCTGTGATGCTGAGCTGTCAGGGCTCACACAAGCTGCTCCACCAGTCTGGGGATTTGGAATCCCTGCTGCTTTCTCTCTTGTCCATCAGGGCTGCAAGTACAGACCAGATGGATTCTGATGTGATGGTGCTGACCAATGAGAATCTGCCTGGTCTATCTTGGTAGCACTGGACAGCGAGGAGAGTAAGCCTCAGGGATTTGAAACCCCCGGACTGGTGGAGCAGCTTGCAGGAGCCTTGACAGCTCATAATCATGAGGTAAGTACAGCAGGGACCAGGAGGACGGGGGGGGGGGGGGTGGCCGGTAGGTCACCTTTACAGATTTTCTATAAAGGTGAACTAACACTTTAAATATTCCCAGGGTTTTAGGGTATTTTTCTCTAAGTATAAAGCCTAGTACACATGGGCTGAATGTCGGAAAACTGGCTGATATTCAGCCCATGTGAATGGCAGCCGGTCCGACAGAAGGCTCATGACCAAAAAATATCTGCCGACCACTGGCTCAGGGCACCTACCAGGGTGTTCTGGCAGGGGAGGCTTCCATACATTATACAATTTTCTTATACAATTTTACTTTGGATTTACTAAAATCATACAATATGAGGGCAAACTGAAACACCATCAGTTTGTATGCAATCAGGCAGGCCCTTGCACTACATAGTTGAAAGTAAATATAGGTTCTCATTATCTGTTATCTTATACCTTCTTTCCAAATAGTGCCTGAAGCCTGGAAGAAAATGCATGAGTAAGAAAACATGATAAATAAATATATACAATAAATAGTCACGTTCATAAGGTCACTGTGAGGGCTTCTAATGATCCAGTTGATCCATATAACATTCAAAAATGTCAGGTTCAAGTTAAGTTCTCAGTTGCGTATTTGTACATAGGTACATTTTGTTGGGTGCAGCCATTATCTATTCTTTAACAGCTCAGTTGCCTCAATGTAAAGCGACCAATCACAAGAGCTATTGTCTTGTCTTTGGGTTTTGTGAACAGCATGTTCCACAGGGGAGGTAAGTATTTAAAGTGTTACTAAACCCAGGAACCTGCATTCACTATATCTGGTCTCCCACAGTACACAGAACGTGGAAATGCAATAGTTTTAGTAAATATAAAGTGCTAAATACCTCTTTTTCATCAGTAGTATATAGCAGTCTTGTGGCTTATATCAGTTCCTGGTGAAGGAGGAGTTTTCGTTCTCCCACAATTGTCCTATGAGAGTGCAGGACCCCTGACACCCTGTCTGGACAGTGCTGATTGGCCCTGTGCTGATCACATGCCCCCTTCCCAAAAAACAAAAAAATAAACTCTCTAGCAATACACACCAAACTGAGTATGTGCAGCCTGTCCCCTGGCTCTGGAGACAGGATCAAACAGCCTTTTTACACATTGCAGAGGATTAACCCCTTAGGTCCCACAGTGAGCATAACAAGCATGCTTTACTGCATATACAGACTGATTTTACTATTGTGGGTTTAGTAACACTTTAAGCCCCTTTAGTACTCTGATATGCTTCTCCATGTCAGATGTGATCATTTTTTAAAAATTATTATTATTATTATACAGGATTTCTATAACGTCGACAGTTTGCACAGCGCTTTACAAAATTAGGGCAGACAGTACAATTACAATACAATTCAATTTAATACAGGAGGAATCAGAGGGCCCTGCTTGTTAGAGCTTACCATCTAGGGGAGGGTCAAGTGATACGAGAGGGTAATAACTGTGGGGGATGAGCTGATGGAGAAAATAAAAAGTGTAGTTGTTAGGTGGTGGCAGGATAGGCTTGTCTGGAGAGAAAAGTTTTCAGGGATCGCCTATATATCAGTGGATAGATTAGGAGACAGCCTGACAGATTGGGGTAGGGAATTCCAGAGGATGGGCGAGGCTCGGGAGAAGTCCTGGAGGGGAATATGGGAGGAGGTGATGAGGGAACTAGAGATCAGGAGGTCTTGGGAGGAACTAAGAGGATGATTGGGTTGGTATTTTGAGACTAGGTTAGTGATGTAGCTGTGGGCAGAGTTGTGGATGACTTTGTAACTTATTGTTAGTATTTTGAATTTAATTCGTTGGGCGAATGGCAGCCAGTAGAGGGATTGGCAGAGAGGGGTAGCAGACGCTGAGTGGTTTGTAAGATGGATGGAAAATTCCCCCCTTTTTTGTGGGGGGAATTTTCTTGCTAGTAACAAATGTCGGAATGAGGTTGCAACCACAGATATCCTACAGACTGTATGGTACAATATTTGAGTAAGATGGATCCTTTTAACCAGATAGCCAAAAATGTAGCTTCCAGCTACTGTTATATACTTTTTTACTTTGCATATTGTTTCTGGTAAATATATAAATTATGATGATGATGATAATAATGGTACAAAAAAATAAAAATTATATAATATTTTCTGTATAATAGAAGAACATTATTATACTCCTTGATAATAATGAGTGGTTGTTCTTGCCTGGAAGTTTATCTTTCACACCCCAGATTAATGTTTTGCACTGTGTAATATGTTGGTTCTTTAGACAAATAAATTAAAAACAATTAGCAACAATTGTCCTCTGTGATTTTACCTATTGGGAAGCTCTTCTGTCTCCATAAAGGGCAAAATGACATGGATGATTTTAATTTCCTGCTATTGAAGGATTTAACTTCATGTTGGCAGTTACATACCTTATTTGTACTTCATTGAAATCAATGTTGCCTACTAGATGGCTTCCAATGAAGGTTTAAGTCCTAAGCAGACTTTCCATTTTTCCATCATTCTCAGGTGGACCTTTCTGTTGGACAATGGTTCTATGCAAGCTACCGATTGTCCAATTCCTGCAAATCCAAAAATGTTTTCCTTTAAGAGGAAACGAACATAAAGAAACTCACTACATTTATTTATGTAGCCTCACTCTGCACACCTTAAGGGTACTGCATGGTCCTATTTTATTATTCCTTAGTATATTACTTTCTGGCATATCAGTTTGAATGAAATTGCAACTTTTTTTCTACTTTTTTTTCCCAAGTATCATTTGGATTTTAGCACTCTGAATAATTCTTTGATCTTTTTCCCATTACTAAGCTTTGATCTATTTAGTGTTCAGCTCAGATCTTTAAGTGCTGTAAGACATCTGCATCCTGACAAGGACTATTTCTTTGCGACCTCTGCTAAATATTGTAACCTCCTGATCCATAATTCTTTCCTATGTATCTCTTTAGCTCATGTAACATTACTGTAATTAGTTCTTTGATTTAGGCTTTGCAGGTAATACATGGAACTGGTTATAGACATTTTCCAGATTAGTACTCTCATCTCCATGTATCAAAAAGAAAGTTGGTATTCTGTTTCCTGTAATACTCTTGGGACATTCCAATATGTTATACTTGAGAGGAACATTTGCACATTTGCTCCTTTTAGCTCTGTATAGTGATTTCTGTGGTTGGGATCTTTGGAAAATCTGGTTTGATAATGCATTCTAAACTTCTTTTTTTTTAGCTATTTTAAAGGTTTTCATACACACAAGCTTCTTAGCAGCCCCATAAGAAGATCCTTTTTTGGATCAACACATATCCCTGGGCTGCTCATGTAGTTCCAGCACAAAAGAATAGCTGAAGTGTGCCCACTGCTGGTGTGAACAGGCCTTAAGGAATATTTTGGGAAAACACCCTGCAACATAGGTCAAAAATATACATTTTTTTATTGTCAATGACCCCAGGTGAGCTTCTTGGTAAACTCTCTACTCTGTACAAGAAGCTCACCAAGGCTCACAGAGGAGGATGTGGCTGTCGGGACGTGGCTGTACGGCAACCGGAAGTGACACACCAACGAGGTCTACAGTATGGTGATACGTTACCTACTGATGATTGACCCATCGCTGCTCGTTCATTGAATATTTTATCACATGCTTGGTTATTATTACTTGATGTAAGCCAGTGGTTCTCAACACCTGTCCTCGGGACCCACTAACAGGTGAGATTTGCACAATAACTGAAATACATCACAGGTAATATCATTTACTGTTCAGTGATTGCAGTATTCTAGTCTGAATCTCCCCAAGGTAATACTTAAAGTTGTAGTAAACCCTCAAGTACTGTGTTTTTTTTTCAGGCGGGTTTACTACCGCTTTAAAATTTGGCCTGTTGGTGGGTCCTGAGGACAGGAGTTAAAAACCACTGATGTAAGCGCAATGATGGAGGTTTTCAATAAATGTTGTATTACTTTTCGAGTATATGAGTTCATCAGTTTACCACTGTGGAGGTTGGGACCGTTTTGTTGGATTCATTACCCTGTCGGGCCATACTGCTTGTTTGTCAAGCACGAGAGTGTGAGGCATTTAGCTCTGTTGAGTTTAAATCTTATGGGGAGAGGTACAGTATATGGAGCACTAATGGTGTGGTGTGAAGATCTCTACTTTTATGAAGGACTCTTTATGTGTATTACAGTATGTTTATCGATATATGGATTTTTTTCTCGATCTAGTTTTTTTTTCTTTTTTCAATTGGGGGATTACAACGAGCATCACTAAAAATTTTTGGTTAATACTGTGGATTCACTATTATTACCGTTAACCTTGTTTCATTTATGTTTATAAGGCACCGCTGTTCACCTAAATTTGTATTGTATTGCTTTGTTTAGGTCATTTTTATTTATATGTTGTAATTTGAAAGTGGCCACTATTGTTTATGTGGGTCTCTTACCCCCACATTTTCAATCACTGATCAATGTTGCACATATGTTTCCCTTTATTTATATTTCTGTGGCGCAGAGGTGGATGAGAGTGGTGAATACCTTTTTTCTGACTACTCATTCATAGTTTGTGTAACCAGATCATGCACATTTATGAAAATATCTAAATACACTTTTGGAAAGAGAGGGAAGGATTAGAATTCTTGTCGGGGTTTTACTGACATCTGTGGCTCTGTTAGAAACAAAAATCTAATCTCACTTCCTGTCTTGTTGTCAATGGACTCACCAGACAGGATGTGAGAGAATCCTTAACAGGGACACAGACAGCAATAACATTCTGAGTGGGGTTCTACTAGAAACATGTTTATTTTTTCCTGTCTGTGTTGCTGTCCTTTACATCTTGCCTGGTAAAATGCTATCAGCAGTACAGGAAGTGTGGGGAAATCTGGAGCCCCAGGTAGCAGTAAAAAAAGTGTTTTTAATCCTTTTCCACTCTGTCCAAAACTAAAAAAAAAAGTTTTTGGTATGACATACACATCAAAGGCCAATTTGAAGTCTTAAACCGTTTTATCTCTTCATAGCCCAGTAACCCTGCATATTTGTATGATTTGAGATAGATATTTTCTTCAGATGCATCAAATGCTTCAGAATACCCCTTTCTCTCAGTAAAAAAATGCTACTTCCTGCCCTCACACTCCAGTGCTCTGTTCTGCCATAGCTGAAACTCACATTCATCACAATTGTCCTCACACAGTGGGGAAGGGGTAGGGTATCCATGTCCTTGACCAGGTCTTTTACGGAGTGCTGATTACTGAGAAGTCCTGCTTTCCATTCATCCCTGAACACATAGGGGCCTAACTGCAAGTACCACTCTGTGCAATGTTCAGCCCTGTCCAGCCGTATCCTGCAATGGACTTTGACAGGCTGGAGGCAGCATCCGTCCCTCCTGGGCACACTAAAATGCTGGGAGGGATGCACAGCGGCTATATGGCCCTGATTGCACAGAGCCTTTGACTGCACAGTTATATTTTGACACCCTACAAATCAGATTTACCAGGAAAGTGGAGATAAGACTACCAGTACAATGTCTATCTGACTTCATATCTATTTTTGTGACTTGAGTTGGGTATAAATGCTGTGACCCTTGAAAGATTGTTGTTTAACTTGACATGTATTCTTTGATACACATCATATGAGCTCCCCAAAGGGAGCGTACTAAGGCATCAGCTGAATTGTGAATACAGAAATCTGATAAAAATGTTTCATGTTACTTTATTGAGATGTTGTGCTTTCACTTGTTCTTCTGTTATTTTAGTACTGTAAATGTTTGTGCAATACCATTAGGTGAATGTATGATTGCTCTGAGGTGTATGGGGTTGCCATTATGCAGGCAGATATCCATATTCATGGGAATGCAAACCACACAATTTCTGACACTGCATACTGGCTATGCTTCTGTTTAATTTGAACTGACAACTACCAGACTCCACTTCTAAATGAGAATTCCCTTTTTTTTTTTAAAAAATACATTTTTATTAATTTTCTAAATTTCATATATAAAGGAAGAATATAAATACCAGGAATAACTGGCTAAAAGATCGATGGTAGGCTGAAAAAACATTATTGTACAAAAGCATCAGAGTTACTGAGCCATCAATCCATACCATAGCGACAAAGTCACAGGAGAGAAGCTAAGTATACTAAATTCTAATACAAAGAACACAAACCAGGGGTTCTCACAGGGAAGTGAGGGATGATGGTGAGAATTGACTTTTAAGTTGGAAACTTTAAATTACAGTATACTCTTGCATATCCACTTTCCAGGATCAGTTTTGTGAAGTGCTACAGCCAGAAAAGTTGTATTATTATTTTATTGGTGTTATGTCTGAAATCCATGACATGATGTTTATCTGTAAAGAAATTAAAATCGACAAGGCTATCATCGTAAGGTTTGCCATCTGTCCAAGCTAATTTCAAGCAGTTCACATGCGTATATGCTATCATTACATAGTTCGTGAGTTTGAAAAAAGACACAAGTCCGTAAATTCCAACCTGTGTGTGTGCTTTTATGTCAATATTATATTGTATATCCCTGTATATTGTAGTCGTTTAGGTGCCAATCTAATAGATTTTGAAAACATCTATGCTCCCTGCTGAAACCACTGCTTGGGGAATAGTTACATAGTTAAGAAGTGCATGATTCCAGGATCATATATGCACACGGTTTTGTCTCTTCAGGTGGATAGTAATATATTTGTGGCTTAGAAGGTATTGGGAAACAAAAGTCACTGCTTATACTGACAACAGAATGGGTCAAATTAGTATTGTAGTACATGAAAATGAAAACTTGAATATAACCTTTTCTTTTAAAAATACATCTAAAAAAAATAGCTTTCATGACTACTGATAGATATAGTTAATAAAAAGATTTCAGGTGAAGCAATCATGGAAATGCCATGTGATTGTGACAGTCAACTGTTTATGGCTGCTCAAACCCTACAGTGTATGTGAGGAAACCTTTATTTTAAGGAGACAAGCAATGTCAGTCCATTTCTTTTATGATAGTGTACTGAAATTAAAAAAGATAGCAATCCTCTCTAAAAAAACGTTTTGTGGTGTTTGAACATGCATGGGGTAGTCTGGTAAAGGAATATGGGTGATTACCAACCCGTATGTTTGATTTGTACTGTTCCTTTTTATTTTTCTTAGTAGTACAAGACCAGTGGCGGCTTGTGCCTAATCTTTTGGGGAGGCAGAACAAACCTCCCAGGCGCCCCGCCGATCGGCCTGCACTACTTACCCCATCCAGGTCACAGGTGGCTTCCCCACTGCTTCTCCTCCTTGGCAGCTTCCCGGGGGCTTCCCAGCTGCTTCTCCTCCTCTGCGGCTTCCCAGGCAGCTTTGGCGGCTTCCCCACTGCTTCTCCTGCTGAGACCCGCTTCCTGATTGGCCGGGAGGAGAAGCAGAAAGACATTAGTGAATATGAATTTGCTAATGTCACACGTTTTGATGCTACCCATTTTAAAGCCAATTTTGAAGAAAATTAGAGCCTCAGGCTCTAATCATGTGCGTCTAAACCCCCCCCCAAAAAAACAAACCCCATAGAAATCCATGAATCCGGCGCCTTGCATGGAGATTAGGGGCCGGGCACATGGAGATCAGGAGGGGGCGGCACCCCTTCTCCTCATATAAGTGAACGCCACTGTACAAAACCTTCTTTTATATCTTTTTGCATACAACATTATTAGGCACTGCATATAACCCAGTTTATTTTGCTTCAATATATAATAAAGGTTATATATAATTATATATGAATTTACAAGGCTGAATTTTGTAATAATAAACTGAATAGCTGAATTGTTTCCTTGATGATTACCATATTTTTATCAAAATACAACAATTGTTTCAAATAACTGTTAATTTCTGTCAAAGGTCTCTAAAACATGAACCTTTGATCCACAGATTTTTTTTTTCGCATTTAAGGTCTGATTTACAGAGCTGTTATGATTAATGTTCACATTATTATTTTTGCCCGCCATTACCTCATTGTACCATTTCATGCCATGTTTTATTGTCTAAGTCATAATGGTAAATTTATAGCATTGCTGTAATGTCTGCGTTTGGATCTAATATAGTTTTAATACTAGTATTTCTCAGACAGCAGCAACAAAAGTTCACCATGCAAAATGTTAGTGTCCACAGACCCCAGTGTCAACATTGGTGTTTGTCAACTTTTTTTCAGACAAGGCGCCCTTTAAATTATGCACAATCTTAAAGCACCCCATTCTAAAGTGTAAAATAATAAACTAGTAGGTTTACATAATACAGCAACATCCACATACATGGGATATCCAAAGTTACAGGTAATTTATTCTTTCAAAGCAAATACACTTTTGCACACTAGTACTGATTAGTATTCCAATGTTTCTTTTCTCCTTCTGTTTCTCCCTTTCACTCAGCTAATGTGACCCAGTGCTGATGGAGAGGGGCAAACAAGAATTCCATGCAGGCACCTGACATCCTCCTTATCAACTGATGACACCATTGGTTGTTAGGATGTCGGTAGCTAGAAGGGTATAATGGTGCACAATGAAAACCTTTGGCTTTGTGCAACTAAAAAACAGTCTTCATTCACTCGCTGGCTTATTTACAATTTTTAGGCAATTTTTAGGCATTTTGCCAAGGCACCCCTGAAGAAACCTGAAGGCAACCTGGTTGAGAAAGGCTGGTCTACACTGTATACAGAGAATTTAGGTTTACAATATATTTGTTAGCGAAAAAAAAAATGTATATTGTTAACAGTTCTTAACAAATAACTTACAAGTTAAATTTATTTTGTTGTGCAACAATCCTTACTTAAAAGGTGGTTTCGATTTTTTTTATTAAGCAAACAGAAACCCATTCATGTCATAAGAGATTGACGGCTTTGAGTAAGGCTAAAGTGTGACTTGGTGTCCTGGATAAGTTGTTGGATTTTGCTTTGATACAACCAAGATAACATATGTTAAGGAAACCTGTCTAAGGGCTTGTACAAAACATAATTCTCCAGTGCCCTTGACATGGAGCACAACAGACATGACAGCAAACTGGGTAGTATGCAAATGCACTTTTTACTTGAATACAGAGTGGAAAGTAGATCCAGTACAATGATTTCTCGGCCCATATGCATGGCTATGAGAACTCTGTTTGGAAAACTAGGATGTTGGACCATTTTCAGGTTGCAAGACCATGACCTATGTACAGTACAGTGACCAATGTCCCCTCTAATACCTTCATCTGTACCTACCTACTGTATGTATGTTTCTTTATTTTTAACTTAGCAAAGCACACTGTGTAGTGAAAGAAAATGATGCCCATACAGGACCTGATGGCAAGTTAAAGGAAGATTTTGTTGGCATTAAATCACCAGGTTTGATGGCTCATTCGCTCTGTACTGTGGTAGTGAGATCTCCATGCTTCAGTTCCCAGGTCTTTATATCTGTCGCAGTCATTCCAAAAGGATTAATTCTCCATGTATAATCTTCTATTTTTGTATTCTTTTCTGGGTGGTTCTCTGTCATAATTTTTGCCTAATAAGTAAAAGTATAAACGAATGTATCATTCATTGATTTTATAGTTGATATAAAAAATGGCACTAACGTCCATGATTTATTACAATTTAATATCTTGGTAAATATATTTAAATATAGTTTATTGAAGAGGCATCATAGTCTTTTGGTGAAATACTCAGTGCATGACCAAAAGAGTATAAAAGGTAATACAGATATTTACAAAGCCATCATTTTAAATGAAATGGCTTTTATAATGGCACAGCACTGTAATGCCTGCATGCATTTAGCTAATCATAAGCATTATTAAGTGGTACTTAAAATTATGTCCACAAAATGGGTGATTCACATAATACATTTTTTCATCAGGCATCCATAATTGGGTTTCCCAAGAATGTATGTTAATATCTGTGGAAGGATGAGCAAGACTGGATGTTCATCACAAAATCCTTTAGGCATACAACCTGTGGCAGCACCCCCCTTCTATGATCCCCTCTTGTACGATCAACATTTAATTGTTTTTCTGCATGTAGCCTGACTAAATGAAAATTGTGGCAATTTGTAAACAAGCTTATATGAGGTAATGTTATTTTTATGATTATTCATGATGGGCATAGATTCACTGTGCCTAATGATAAATTTGTTTAAAGGATAGTCTAGACCAAGTGGAAACCCCCAATGTCATTCTAATCTTCTAGGAAGCCATAGTAATAAGCTGAATAAAATGGAGTTCAGCTGATCTTTAATGCTTCTGAAAACAGCTGGCCAGGGGTGTTTTCTGATAACCACAGATGAATGACTTGTGAGGCCTATGCATTTCGTATGGTTCCCATTAGGTGAGAACTTCTCTAAACATCTTTTATTCTTTCATTCCTTTGTTGCAAACTAGAAATCCCGTCCTCTGAAATAGGATTTTAACCAGGTAATGTTAATGGACTTGGCGTACCCTGTTTTAAATATAGCCACCATATACTACAAAATGCAGATTATTATCCTGATAATTACAGAATTATTATAAAATGATCCTGATAGGGCAGGCATATCGACTCTGACAGGCTGAGTTTTCTAGGGGTTGGCATCTTAGCTCCTATGCTATTTCCCAGAAGGAGCAATGTCTTAATCAAGATAAAATGAGGCAGAATTTATGCCAGAGTCATAGGTCAGGCATATCTTATGGCATTTCTAGCTTGCAAAGTTCAGAATGTGACAGTCTTTAAACTAGACTAATTTAAACAGTCTAATAGTAGCTAATCGGTTGGCACTTTTTAAGTGCAGCTCAAGTCCTAATTTTAAATTCCACCTGGAATAAAAATCTGCATGGAGTTTGTATGTTCTCCCTGTGGGCGCATTGTTTTTCTCTGTGTGCTTTATTTTCTTCCCACATTCCAAAAACATAATAAGACATAAGTTGGCTTTCTCCTAGACTGGCCCTACTGCTTATAACTGTGGAATGGATATTAGATTGTTTGTGGGCTGACATGAATGGATCTGTATATGTGTTCAACACTTCTCGTGTCATTGCTCTAGAGATGGGAATTGTGGGCCTTTGTGACCTCCATGATGGACCATCTTAATTGGCTGCCTCTTTTACTCTAGGAGCTTACAAAATCGCATGTCTGTAATGTGTACACTCTAAAGATAGTCATTCTCTTGGGCCACAAGGCTGTATCAACCCATGAACCAATTTCTGACTCTAGATATATATATTTAGATTCAGCGTAAATTTCCACCACCCTTGGCTGCACATGGACATAAATTATGGTTTGTGGCTGTACTTGGGCATACATTTGTGTTTTTGTAAACACGAGCATAGCAGACAGGCGTATGCAAGAAATAAAAAAATGTTCCATTTTCTGTATACATCCATATGCCACTGATTTTTATATGAGCACCTGTGTTTACCAGAGTACAGCTACATACAGCCATTCATATCAATGGGTAGTTGTATGCGGCATCTATGCTTTCTGGCCAGGGTATTATGATAAAATTTACATTGCAATAGCCCAGACACCTGTGTGAAAAAGGCCTTACCGTGTTATTTTTTCTTTGCTTAAGCATAGTCCCTCTGTCTAATGTTTTTTTTCACCCTGAGACCATAGTTCAATACAAATGACAAAATACTGCTGGCTGATGTGACCTTCTTTTACTGCACAAACTATCACCCATATGCTGAAGCAGCTTAATTCCTTTAGGGAGTCTTGAAATGAATTGAATCTTTCATGTTATGCCTAGAACGTTTAGCAGCTGTTCATATTCTGAGCAAGTTGAGATGGTGGACACAAGTATACATAAAATTTCTTCCTCTTGCTTCTTTTTACCATACCATTTAGTGATCATCTGTTTAATTGAAATTAGTTTGCTTTAGTGTAAAGCAGACTGAACAAGGTCCACAAATACTGTCTGGGCCCCGTCCCTGTATAAATTGCCTGTAGAGCCTAGGCGAGGATGACATCATACTCTTTCTGGAAAGATCCTGGAGAATACTGAGCAGTCCAAATATTGCACAGTGTGATGGATGACAGAGTCTTTTCTCATGATTTTGCCTGCCCCGCATTACCCAGGAATCCACCCAAAAGGATGGTGACATCATGCCTAGCGAAGATGGAGGTAAGCTCTGTATAAATTTAGCAAATAAAAATAGATGTGGTCTGATTCCCCCAGTGGTGCACCTCCATCCCTAATATACATATCTATAAAAACATAAGTTTGCCCTTGGTCTTTAAAAGAGGTGCAACATGATTTACATTCTATTGATGCATAAATACAATTCTCGTCACATTACATAGAACACGGATAAAATAATATCAAGCTGATTGATGGTGGTTCCAATACATATCAAACATGAATAAAAAGTTCCAAATATTAATTCATAATTGAGTAGAACAATGCACCCTAAAAACTCAACGTAAGTCACCACTCACTTCCTCAGGAGTAGATGCACATAGTCTGTATGGTAAAACATCAGTTTTAAGATATATAACACGATTGATGATGAATGATGTCATTCAAACTACGAGGGCCACCATAAGGGACCCCTTACAAATTGGTTGAAATGAAATACACATGACGACATTTCCAAATGTAACAGCCAGGGACGTCTGGCCCAGGAGCTGTGGAAGTAGGACCCGCGAGGACCCAAGGGGGACAAACAGAAGGTGGATGTGGCCGTATGTTTTGTACCTCATTTAAAGTCCCAGGGCAAACTTATGTTTTTATAGATCTATATAAATTTAACTTTTTTCTTAATGGGTAACATTTTGACTTACAATCAGCAGACATCCTATACAATAGGAGGGGGCTGGCAATATATGTGACTTTGCATTGATCACAGTAAGGCTTGCTTTAAAGGTCTTTTATTGCTGTCTGTGTCCCCACTGTAAATATTCACCTTCTCCATTTGTCCTGGAGATCATTGTCATCAGGATTTAAAGTGAGGGCAAATTAAAATGTTGAGCTGTCATCAGAACAGAGTTAGAGAGGAAATCTTCTTGCAGAGACAGCTGTGTAAGAGCTAATTTCCCTTGATCAGTGTTAACTTCTTGCTGCCCAGCCACAGTACCTTTACTGCAGCAGGGCTGCATGGACAGGCAGTATGATGTACATGTACAGTATGTCGTCCTGCCTCTTCTGGGTTAGGTACATGCAGCATGCTGCTCCTGAAACTTCTGTGTCTGGTGGACACAACGAATTGTGGGCCTCAGTACCTGGCCACTTTGCGATCACATGATCACAATGTCAACAAAGCTGTTATGAGTAAATTTCATTCACAACAGTGGTGATTCCTATAGTGATGCTGTGATTGACCCACAGCTATCACATGGTACCTGGGCCAATGTGATATCTGTGGGCCAATGACAGCATCACTATAAATCACAGCTGTTATGAATGTAACCAGTTACAGTGATCATCAAAAGTTAAAAAAAATCCTTGATCACACCCCAGAGTATTACAGTGTCACTATGGTAACACTGAACTACTCTGATGAAAGTATCTAAAATAAATGTTAAATAAATGTTTAAAAAATGTAATTACATTTTTTTTTTTGACATACTGTTACCAGTCAGTATCCCTGACCACCGCCATCAGTCATAGGCGGCACCTACGGGCTGCACTGATGGGCACTGATGATGTGGCACTGATGAGCACTGATAATGCTGAACTGATGAGGCAGCACTGATGGGTACTGATAAGCTGCACTGATGGGCACTGATGAGCACTGGTTAGGCTGCGCTGATGGGCACTAATAAGGTGGCACTGATAAGGTGGCACTGAAAGGTGCAACTGATGAACACTCATAGGTGTCACTGATGGGCACCGATGAGGCGGCATGATTATGCTGAACTGATGAGGCGGCACTGATGGGTACTAATAAGCTGCACCGATGAGGCGGCACTGTTGGGCACTGATAGGCGACACTGATGGACACTCTTCTGCGACACTGATAGGCAGCACTGATAAGCTGCACTGACAGGCACTAATGGGGCTTGGCTGATGATCAGGATACTGATGATTAGTGCCCTGATTATCAGTGTAAACAGTGTGCTGACAGCTTTGCCAGTTATCAGCACTCCTTTCCTCACACAGACACAGCGTGTGAGGAAAGGACTGCCAATAACCGGCAAGTCTGTTTCCATGTGATCAGCTGTGATTGAACACAGCTGATCACATGGTAAAGGGCCACTGTGATTGGCCCTTTACCGTGATGTTTGATCAGCTGTGTCCTAAGGAAACAGGGGTCACAGAGCATACCTGATGTTTGTCCCAGTGGTCATGGTTCTGGGAGGACGTCCATGAACGCCTTCCCAGGGCAAGAGAGCTGTGCTGTGGATGTCTTTTGGTTATAGTATGGTAACAAAGTGTTTGATTTCTTAATTTTCCAAAATAAAGTGACAAAAATTACAACTTCAAAAAACTCACCATGCCTCTTATTAAATACCACAGACGTTCTACTTTCCAAAAAGGGGTCATTTGGGGGTATTTGTACTTTCCTGGCATTTTAGGGCCTTAAGAAATGAGATAGGCCGTCAGTACTTCAGAACTGATCAATTTTCAAATATATATACCATGGTTTGCATACGCTATAACTTTCAGGCAAACCAATTAATATACACTTATTTAGATATTTTGTTTACCAAAGACATGTAGCAGAATACATTTTAGCCTAAATTTATGAAGAAATGTGATTTTATGGGATATGTTTTATAACAGAACATAGAAAATCAAACTGCACTGCATCATATTTTGATGCTGATTTTTCTAAAGAAATATAGACTGTTTACTTTCAAAATGAAATGTTCACATAGCTTATTGAATACGGTGAAGCTGCTTTCACTTTACTCATCCTATCATGTACAAGCAAAGATCCCATTGTGTTTTTTTTTCTTATGTTCCTTGCACATCACTGGGTATTTAAAGTAAATATAATTTAACGTTATTTCCTTAGCCCAGTAAATATTTGCTTTAATAATGAAATACTCTCTAGCCCTTATTTCAGGTTTATATTCTTCTTACTTCTGTTGATTTAAGGTGGTTAATGGTATAGTGAGGCATGGTGATCTTTGATAATAACTTCCTAAATGAAGTAGCAATTTTTGTAGTTCTCTAATGTATCAGTTAACATATTTTTAGACAAGAAGGCAAGAACTAGAACAATTATCAAGAGCAGAAGCGTGCCTATTGCCCAGAATAGCTTGAGAACAATTGTTTGGAGTCACCATAAACGGTGCAATTAACATTGTTATTTTTTTTATTTTTATTTTTTTACAATCATGGTAAAACACCTTTTTTTAATAGCTGTCATGTAAATTGTGTTACAATACACACAACTGTTAATTTGCAAGGAATGAAATCTTGGAATATTAGGTAGACTATTACGTAAGTGTAATGAATGAACGGCTATGAATAATTTGTAGTGTGTGGAGAAGAACTCAGCAAGGAGACCAAATTAATTACTGTCTTCATATATTGCTGGCTGACTTTTCATTCCTGAGCCTTTGCAGTTCTTCATAATGCCTTTCTTTTGCCATTGTTTAGCCCTGTAAAAATGTTATACTGAACGAGAGCTCTCCCGTGTTCTGGAAAAGTGCTGTGTTTCACTTTCTGAAATCACAAATTAAATCATTGTGTGTGCAAATGTCACATTCAAAAGCTGGAGCATCAAAGGTGGTAATAAAGAAGTAGGAGAAATGCAGCACCAGCTTGTGCCCATATTGTAGGATGTTAACCGTTTCATCGTTGTAGTAAATTGGGTTTTAAAGTGTGCACATGGTTGTTAAAATGGGGTGCTTGAAGCATGTTTCTGGCTACTGTGAGGGCCCCTTTTACATCTGCTGTAGATAAGATGACCAAATGGCTTAGTACACAAACACTCTATGCTGAAATGCATTGTAGTATCTGGGCACAGTCCTTCTTGTTACTTCCTCTGGTAAACCCCACAGTTCATCAGGGAACTGAACTCATCAAGTCATCAATTGCATTTTAACTCAGGCAATGCATGAGGTTCCATGTATAGCATTATTGAAACGTAATTTGATATTATATGCATATTTGATGACTTTAAAGTTTGATACCTATGGGCTCAAGCACATGAGTGAACATGCTCAGCAATGGCATGTACTGCCAAGCCGCAGCAAACTGAATATTAGCATGCATTAAAAAGGGTATTTAGACTCTGAATATGCCTTCAGAAAGGATGTGCTGCAACTGGAGAGAGAAGGGCGACAAAGCTAATAAGGGTACTGGAGGGCCTCAGGTTCAAGGAACAACTACAAGCATTAAGGCTAGGTTCACACTATTGCATATTGGATGCGGGTTCCCCCACATCCAGTTTGCATGTCAGGAGACTGTGACCGGCTCTCTATGGAGCCAGTTCACACATCTCCGGAGCGGCTGCAGTGCGAATTGCACAGGGGTCATGTGCGTCTTCTGGTCCATTTCAGGTCTGGTCAGGTCAGGTTTCAAAAAGTGGGGCTTAAATCTGACCTGAATGGGTGAACAGGGACGCACCGGATCCCTGCTGTGAGCCGCTCCGTGCTGCAGTTTGAACCCAGCCTAAACCAATTCTCATTGGGGAGGAGACGCTTGACAGGAGATTTGATAACAATATATAAATACCTCATTGGTGATTCTAGCATTGTGATTAGTAAACCACGGGTGGTTAAAAAAAAAAAAAAAATTCCTGCAAGGCAATGTCAAAATGTACTAGTTTGCATCGCATAAATGTGCTAGTATGCATCACATTATGAGAGACTTACCTTAGAATTAAGCCCTCCAGTGCAGTGATGTCACCGCCAGCTACATGAGTGACCGGGGGCGCAATGACATCCCTCCCGCGTTTACAGCACAGGCTCTAAAGGTGATATCATCGGCTGCATGCACTCTGAGTATCTCCTAAACTGTGCTAGTTTAGGAGATATTCACAGTAACTACAGGATAGCCTTGTTACAGGCTTACCTTTAGGTACAAGTGGTGTAACAGAGTTTACTACCACTTTCAGTTTCAGGGAGCCTAAGAAGACACATGGTTACTCAATGAAATTGGAGGAGAAGCGGTTGAACCCAAAACTGCATAGGGGGTTTTTTACTGTTAGAGCGGAAACAATGTGGAACGCCCTTCTACAATCAGTGGTGTCAGTGGAAAGTATCAGTAATGTAAAAAAAAAAATTCACAGATGGGCATCTTAGCGAACACAATATACAGGGATATGGGAAATGGTATTGACATAGACACACTCGCACACACACACCTACACAGGTTGAATTAGATGGACTGGTGTCTTTATTCAACCTTACCAAGTATGAAAAATTGGTACTTTAGTGCTTTTGAGAGGCAACAGTTTTCAGGGATCCACCCAATGATGATTTGCAGTAGTTCTCCATTGCACAAGCTTTGAAGACTACAAGACTTTGAAAAAATAAGCTTCTATAGATTGTGACATGTTAGGAATTCATTAAAGAAAACACCCCTATGCAGCAATCTGTATTGCCCCACCCCATTCATATGCTGGGCAGCTTGCATCCCTTATTATACATTTTAACAGTTATATAAAATTTGCTACATTTAAAAATGGGGAGGTCACACAGCTATCCTTGCTCTTTTAATCTTTACAGTAACCTGTGATAAGAGGCAAATGGAGCCAGCACATAACTACAGTAACAACCACCCAACAGCATTTGACATTTAGCAGATACAACTCATTTACACATAAAGAGCAAAGCGCCAACTTGCAGTTGCCAGATTTGCAGCGGCAAATATTGGGTTCAGACAGGGGGCAGGCTCTATCTATCTCATTCAGATAAAACTGAAACTATGGAAGTTGTGTGCACCAGATAGAACATGTTTGCTGTGAATGACACTCCCTGAAGCCTAGGGGATGTGCCAAAGATAGTCTAAGATGATCAGTGGGTACCGTGGGAGACTGGGCATCTGCAGACTGGATGTATGCCTGCTGTGGTGCGATTCAGTGAAGATTCGCAGCAACACAATGGGGAGATGAAGGAGAGATGAGGCAGATGGGGGGGGGGGTAAGGATGAAGCTCTGCTTTAATGAAGACTTAAGCTGGCCATAGACAGTTTGAATCTTGGCCAGTTCAGCAGGAACCGGCCAAGATTCCAACCATGTATGGGCAGGCTGAATGTACCAAGTTGATCTATCGGTCAACTTGATTACAACTAGCCAGTCGGATTTTTCATATGATTAGTGGGTACTGTGGGGACTGGGCATCTGCAGACTGGAAGTATGCCTGCTGCAGTGAGCTTCAATGAAGATTCAGAGGCACACAATGGGGAGAGGAAGGGGAGAAAATTACAGAGCAACCCAGTTTTCCACCAAGCAGCAGAAGCAGATGGGAGCAAAAAAGGTAAGGATGCCATTCTGCTTTAATGAAAACTTAGGCCATCTATAGATAGTTCAAATATTGACTGGTTCAGCAGGAACCAGATGAGCTTCAAACAATGTATGGGCAGACTGAATGTGCAACCAACCTGCTAGATTTTTCATGGGATTATCACCTGCCCTTGGCATAGCCGCTAGCAATAATCACTGTCTGTGTTGATGGGGGAATCAAGCGGGTTGCAGGAAAGAAAATTGTTCCGTCTATGGCCTGCATTACTGATCTATGATGCCAGTAGGATTCAGCAGAGTTCTGATGGAGAAAAGGACAGAACAACCCAGTTTTCCAACAAGCAGCAGAGGCAGAAGGGAGGGTAAAAGGTAAGGATGGAGTTCTGCTTTAATGAAGACTTACTGATAGGTCTGTGATGACAGTAGGATTCAGCAGAGTTCTGGTCTGAAAATGAAAACCAGCCCTGACACGTAAAGCATACCAGTCACAATGTGTGTATAGGACTGGGGCGCTTGAGCTAATTAGTGCAAGGATTGCCATCAATAATGCTACGGTAAACAAGCAAACCTACTTTTATTTTAAAATAATTCTTATGAATTTTTCCTTCTGTATTTTTGCGTGGTATCCTAAAGTTTGAGGATAAAGAGCTTGCTGTAGAGCGTATCTGATGACATCAAATCAATGATACATTATTCAGATCTAATAAGCACAAATACCTTGACAGGAAAAGAGGTTCAACTTTAGTGATCTTCATTATACAGAAGTTTTCAAAGAGAAATAAACATTAAATCCCTTTGAAATTGTTTGCTGCTAACGAAGTTAGAAAACCATTATAATGAAAGGTGTCATGTTAACTGCAAGCAGAGCGACTTTGTATACTGAGCACAGTTCTAAAAATAAGCCTTTCAATTACTTCATACAATTTAACTTTATTAAATCTATTTATACACACATTGTAATTACTTTTTCTGAAAGCATTCTCGCTGTGTGTTCTATTAATTAAAGAGTGGATTGCTTTATGACGAAAATAATGAAACAGAATATCTACCGTTCAATGAGAGTCTTCCTAGTATACATATCTTGTCATGATTGATGGTAATGCCCAAACTGGTGGGCAAATAGCTAAATACATATACCCTGCCCCCCCCCAGCTCATCACTAATGAAAACATAAAACCCCCACCTAATTCCCCTTTCACTTACCTAAATCTGCTGTCATGTGGCATTCCAGTCCCACCTCTTCTATCTTCTTCTGTTGACCGGAAGTAGGGTCCTACTTATGGTGTCTAAGGCACCATGTTAGGGTTGCCACCTCATTCCTTTAAAACCAAACACACAGGTTTTGTGGCTCGTTAAGGTGATAATTAAACTCACTTTGTGCCTTAGCTGCATTAAATTAGCCTCAGAACCTGTGTAATTCATATGTGTTCGGGTTTAAAGGGATGAGGTGACAACTCTACAGTGTGTGCATGACATGGACACTTTCTATTGGCTTATAATCCTGTAAGGGGACCTGCTGGTGCAGGCATATCTGCAGCACTGGATTACCAGTCAACAGCACCTGGAAATTGTGCAGGTGAGGGGCCCGGACAGTGGGCCGAGTATATAAAAAAAAAAAGATCCGAATGGGCTACAACTTTAAATATATTTTCCACATGCGTCTACTTATGTGCATGTAATCTTGTGGTTTACACAGCTGAGCCACACTGCAGACATCTGGCCTATACCTGGTTCACCAATGCGACACCCATTTCCCATGCATCTGCCTTTGGCCTGCTCATTGGACAATTAATCCACTCCATCACCACTATCCAGTGAGCAGGAAACTGAATGAGTAAGCAAAACTACTAACCCAGGAAGCATAGGTGTGTGTAATGCCTGGACAAATGACAGTTCTTTGGTGGATATAGAAGTAAATAAGGATGGGCTGGAGCGAGTTCGCAACCGCACGTGCCCAAGCCCGCCAGGAAGCTGGGAAGCTGACACTGCACCGCGCTAATCACAGGCAGTGAGACATCAACAGCCGTGGATCGGGAAATGTCTCACTGCCTGTGATTAGCGCAGTGCAGTGTCAGCTTCCTGGTGGGCATGGGCACGTGCAGTTGTGAACACGTTCAAGCCCATCCTTAGTAGTAAATATATACAGTATGCATCCCTCAGCAAACTGTATTAAAACATGCTCCAGATTAAAAAATATTGAGCATGACTTTTAAAGCGGAGTTCCAGCCCCTTAATTCATTTTTTTTTAAATACTCCACCATTATTGTATCCACTTCAACTGCAAAATTTAGATAATGATCATTAATGTGGTCCTTTTTATTTTATGTTTAAATGCAAAACTAACCTGATCTCAGAAGCAGGCAGGTTCCATCTCTGCTGTGGGCATCTGAAGCCCTCTTGTCTTCATTTCTGGGATTCGGTGCAGCTGGCTACCCAGCATGCACCCCCCGATCTCACGCCTGCACAGTAATGCCACTGCCTGGCACTCTTTCTTCCTGACAGGTTGCCATACCAATGGCAGCGGCGGCGGAAGTTCCTGCCTCATTGCTATAGCAACCTGTCAAACAGGACATCCCAGGTCCTCCTGATCACGTAATTTCTGGTATTGAAATCATGCAAGATTAAAGTATTATGCGATTCCCATAGACTCCTGGGATGGATGACGCCGATATACCAGGAGTCCATGGGAATCGCCTAGTTAGATCATCGCCTAGGTGGCCGGAGCCTGGAGTGCACCAGGAAATCAAGAAAAAAGTTACCGGAACAATGAGACACTGTGATACCCCTACCCTTCCCCCATTTACAATTGCAATGGTAGTCGAATACATAACCCTCCTTACTCTCCTGCTACTCCTTTGTCCTCTTTTCCTTACTTTGCAGTTGCTCCCACATAACTCCCAAATATCATTTAGTTTTGCTAATCTTTATCTCTGGTTTGAAAACTGTTTGTACTTTCCCATATATCTTACTTTTATATTGATTAAGGACAATAACAGGATTCAAAGTGCTTTAAGCTACTTGTTTTACGTGTTCCTGTTTACTGTTTGGAAACTTTTTATGTGAATAACCATCTAATATTTTATTGTTCTATTTTCCTGCAAAACTCAATAAAATTCTTGGAAAAGAAAGAAAAAAAGGTATTTAGAAAAAAAAAAAAAAGTATTTGCCATTTTATATAGAAATGTGGATGGGCATGGGATAGATTGCAAGTAGCAAAAATGGGTGGAACACCGCTTTTAATTATATGAGATTTTATGGATTTGGTTTTCATCCACTTTAAAAGCCTGTAGATGTGGCGATAGTGTGGATAATGAAGGCACAATTTTTTTTTACTTTTTACAGATTTTACTTTTATCCCCAAGACACGGGGGGTTAATTTACTAAAGGCAAATAGGCCGTTCACCTTATAAGGGGTTTTCCCTTAGCTTGGGTGTGCATTTGTGTTGGGGCTAAACCTTTATAAAAAATCAAATTTCGGGCCTCATGCACAGTGGGTGTTTGCCCAGCTCCTCTGAACGCCTTTCTCCTGGGAGGGAAAAAAACAGCTTAAAGTGGAGTTCCACCCACATTTTTCACTCCTCACCATGCAGCACTAATGTGCATCCTTAAAATGAATTGTCAGTTTATTATTTTTTTTCTGTTCACTTACCTGATTTATGCCTATATCTAATTTCACTTCCTTCTTTAGGGGCCGCGGCGCTGTACGTCATTTCTTGCTTTGCATTGGCTCCTGGGAGATCTTGATCAGCTTAGCATGGCACTGCTCCCGTTACATTTAACATTGGCGTCTATGGAAAATCTTGGTCAGCTTGGCATGGCACGGCTCCAGAAACATTTAACATTGGCATCTATGGAAAATCTTGGTTATCTTGGCATGGCACTGCTCCCGTACCATTTAACATTGGCATCTATGGAAAATCTTGGTCAGCTTAACATGGCTGTGCCATGTTAAGCTGACCAAGATTGCACCACACTGCACATGTGTGAGATCATTAGGTGCATGCTGGGTAGCCGGCATGCACGGAATCCAGGAAGAAGGACACTGAGGTCTCAGATGCCCACACTGGAGATGGCCGCTCTGTGCAGGAACTTCACAAAGTAAGAAATCTGGGCAAAGTTTACAGCATACCTTTGTTACATTGCACGAGGCATGAGTATTTTACGGGTATTTTTATCTTAAAAATAATATTTTGACCGCAACTCCGCTTTAAGAAACGTGCCTTGTTTTGTAAATGCTTCAGGCGTGTCAAGTGTTTGGGTGTTCATTCATTCTATTGACCATAATAATATATTTTTTAATTTTTTGTTTTCTGTTCAAATGCTCCTCTTTTGAACATGCAAGTGACGTTTTTTTTTTTTCTAGCCTCTAAAAGCTCCTCTTTTAATACACCTGTAAATGCCTGTGTGTGCATGGACACATGGGCTAACATAGATGGAAATTTAGAGACTGAAAAAAAAAGGGCAAACACCCTTAAAAGCTATGTTTTTGTGTCCAGCGTGCATGAGACCTTATGCAGATTTTGTGCCAAAACATACAGTACATATTCCAAAAGTATAATATAATTTATTCAGTGATACATAACCCAGTTATAACCCAGTAATAAACACTGTGACATGAAGAGCTTTATCTCTTATGAAGTTTCATTACGAAAAATGTATCAAAGGCAAATCAGTCCCAGAACCCTTTGAAATAGTTACATGGAAAGCAGTTAGACAACCCTAATAGCAGAAAGTGGTAACTGCAAATGCAAAGACTCTGTGAATATTGTAGGATTTTAAAAGCAAGCTGTCAAATCAGCTACTGCTTGTGGTTTAGTAATAAAGCACACCAGCCAACTTTTTTTAAAAGTAGAAGCAGGGGCAGCCTGTGCATTAAAGGCGCATGGGTGCCGCCCCCCATCCCTGCCGCCTCGCCCCTATATATGCGCCCGGCCACTTTCAGGATGCCAGACACATGGATTCCTATTGCGGGGGTGGGAGGAAGTGTTTTTTTTTTTAAGCACCTGATTAGAGCCGAAAGCTCTAATAGGCTTCAAAATAGGGTGTGATCGGGGTGCAGAGATTGCGCCCCGATCCCACCAAGGTGTGTGTCAATAGCAAATGAATTTTCGCTATTTTCACATTACAGTGTCCCCCCGCCAATCAGGAGCCAGGTCTGTGAGACCTGTTTCCCAATTGGCCAAAGTGCTAGGAGATCCTATTGGATGGCTGGCGCTAAGGACGGGGAGGCACAATGAGGAGAAGGAGAAGAGAAGGATCCGCCGCTGCATCTGCCGAAGGAGGACACGCAGTGGAGGATACAGCATCCACCGCTGCGAGTCTGTCCTACAAGGAGGAGGACACACAGCTGGACCTCCTGCGGTAAGCGTCGGACCTTTGGGGGGGTTGTTTTTGCTGTCAGTGAAGCGACAGTAAATCCCTCCCCCCCGACTGAGCACCACACCGGGGGGGTGGAGAGGTGAGTGATGCTGGCAGTGCAGGGGGGGAATTCTGCCCCCCCTTCCAAAAAACCCATGAGCCGCCACTGAGTGGAAACTCACCCTAAAACTAAAATCTGTAAATTTACTGGCATCCACAATCTAACACTAACCTATCTAGCCCTGTAAAGGAGAAATCACTATACTTACCTTTTCTGAAGCCTCTCCGCTCCGGTCCAATGTTGAGCTGTCAGCGGCGGCTTCTCTGTGGAGGCGAGTGCAGAAGAGGTAAAAATCCCTATAGTAACCCTATGAGTGACGTCACTTCCCAGGCATATCACCTCTGTTGCCGGCTGTCTCAAAGTAGACGTGCGGTTCGCTTCATTCCGAGTAAATATTCGGACAAATTTTTTGTTATTTGGAATATATATGAATACCTGAATTACAGTATAAATGAAGTTTACCAAAAGCTCCCAATAACGAAACGAAGTTCGTCCGAAATTCGAAACAAATTTTACATCGAATTCGAACATATTTCTGAAAGACTGTGTGCTATTAGAGTACCATTTTTAAATAATGCTGTTTTTGTTAAGCCAAAGGTGATTTAAAGAGTCATTGTAATCATTTGATGAATATTTTTATTTTGTTTGCCTTTGCCCCATTCCAATCAGAAAAAAAAAAAATCTAAAGTTTTCGATTTGACCGATTCAAAATGTATCTATTTGAACGTTTTGAATTGAAAAAAAAATGGAAAATTTGAAGAAAATTTGAAAAAAAGGGCATAAAACGAATCCCGAATACTGACAATAACAAATCTAGATTACTAGATTAACAAATCTAAAGGAAACACAACTTTTTTTTGTCATGCACATGTCTAGCACAAAGCTTTCGATGCTGGAGACCAGATCAGAGTGGCTTCAGAAAGGGTATGTATAGCGATTTCTTCTGTACAGGGCTAGATAGGTTAGTCTTAGATTGTGGATGCCAGTAGATTTACAGATTTTAGTTTTAGGGGAAAATTCTACTTTAAACATTTAAACTGTCCTACCCAAATGCATACTAGACAAAAAATAAATCTTCCCTGTGCCCCTCTCTGATTTAGTTTCACTGTGTTGCAGGATATAGAAGTCTGACTTAATTCACCCCCCCCCCCCCACACACACTGATCAATAGGAGAGCACTTAACATGATTGTAAACCATCACTTTGTAAAACAACCCATTCAGTTTAAAATAAAAATGAAAGACAAAATATTTGTGTATCGATGTAACAAACATCATAGAGGCCTCTTTTCCCTTTGATCACATTCCCTCTGTTCATCTCCGGAGATACTACAAACAATGTAGCTATGTGTTTATAAAACAGAAAGTAAAAATAAAATTTGACTTACCCAACAAAATGTTTCACTACCAAATGTTAGTACAATTCACGAGAGGATAACTAGTCACACACACCCCCCCCCCCCCACTTAATTCAGTCTGAAGATATAGGACGTTGTGTCACTTTGATTTAGTCTCTCCCCGTGTCCCTTCTAAATAAAAAACAGATCATACGTAAACCCATCCTGTCAAATTTACAAATTTCATCTTAAAAGGGGATTT
>BLSH010514190.1:815254-827210 GCA_018402905.1 Glandirana rugosa
TAATATATATATATATATATATATATATATATATATGTCCGCCGTATATATATATATATATATATATATATATATATAATGGCCCAAGCTGGTTAATGGCATGGTTTGGCATGGATTGTAAGTGTCTAGTGCTGGAACGAGGTCAGTTAGTGCCCCCGCTTTCCTGGGTGGGGAAGGGGATGGAGTATAGCAGTGCATACAGTACACCGCGCCAAAATATATGCAAAGTTTGTGGCATTTGCTGAAATAGTGCCAATGGTTGTGATACACTCTAGTGAACTGAAGAGTTTAAAATTGGTGCACAAATAAGGGGCTAACAGTGGTGAGAGAGAAATTGGTGGTGGTGTCACTAGAAGCAAAAAAATGTCCCTGCATCAGTGGTGTAATTGGAGAGAAAAACGTCCTTGTGTCAGTGATGTCACCCTAGGGATAAAAAATGTCCCTTTGTCAGTGGTGCTAGGAGGAAGAATGTCTTTGCACCTTCTGTTTCCTGTTCTCTGGCCATGTGAGGGGAGACAGGAAGAAAGGACACTCTACCCTCACTCCCCAGCAGTGCCACAGTGAGAATGAGGTAAGTTCTTAGCTGGGTCCATTCTCTTCTGCTCACAGCAGGCTGCTATTGTATGGAGGAGAAAGCATAATCCTCTCTCCAGTAAACATAAAGGTCCATGTTCCTTTTGTGACACTTCAGTCCCTCCAGTCAGGGAGATTCTGGAGAATGAAGCAGTCAGAGCTCCCAATGTGCCCCCCCCCACATATGAATGCTGCACCCAGGGCACTTACCCTTTCTGCTCCACTCCTTGTCCCTACCCTGTATGTGCCACTCACCCAGCATTTTATCAGGCACACTGGTTGGCTCCCAGCATCCTGGTTGTTTAGCAGTTAACAACACTCTCTTACACCTGATTACTGAAGTGGAGTCATGAGAAGCTGTAGAGATTGATTCAGTCTAGGCTGAGACATAGGCCCCTTTCACACAGGCTTTCCGATCAGGTCCACCTGTCAGTTTTTCAGGCAGACCTGATTGGACGCCCCATTCAGCCCTATGGAGGGACGGATGTCAGCTGACATCCGCCAATATCCGATCCTGTCTGTGAAATCCAGGTCGATGGAAACCCTATATTCCATCCATCTGGAGAATCGGATTGGATAGGATTGGATGAAAACAGACAGGCGGTCCATTTTCATCTGATCTCCATAGAGGACAGCAGGGCTATGACAGGTCCATCTCTGCAAAGTGAGTGAAGACGAACCTGTCATCAGCCTGCTCAGCGGGGATTAGCAGATCGATCCCTGCTGAGCAAGCGGAGTCCGTACACAGACAAGCCTGTGTGCAAGGACCGTAAGAGCAGACTAGACAGCCAGGAGGATAAAGATTTGTGGTGTTATTATTATTATTATACAGGATTTATATAGCGCCAACAGTTTGAGCAGCACTTTACAACATGGGGGCAGACAGTACAATTACAATACAAATCAATACAGGAGGGATCAGAGGTCCCTGTCCGCAACAAATTGTCTAAATAGCCCCCATGAGGGCGGGTTTGATACCTATATGATGCATGTTCTTTGGTGTACAAATATAAAAGCAAGCAAGAAGCCCTTAAATGCCACCTGACATGATTCCTTACAAACATTTCATTCCGATTCCTAATGATCTATTTGAACTGCAAAAAGGTTTATGGAACTGTGTATTACATTTTTATGATGTTGTCTCCATCAGCCTTTAAATAATATGTTACCCCAATATTTCATATTCCTGATATTATTCTTATTACAAACTGGCCACACTAGGCATGAGAGCATATTCATCCCAGCATGGTCAGGTTTCTGGCTGTGCTGGGAGAAGAGCCTTCCTGTCCTCCAATGGCCAGACTTGTGATGACACGTGCCCCTCCCTGCACAGCCCATCACTAGGAAGATTAGAGTCCTGCTGTTTCTACTCTCCTAGCTCTTTAAGCCCCTTCTGCAGAGGGCAGAGGACAGAGTATGATCATTTACAAAAAAGAAAAAAAAGGTATTTATAATTTTTTATATATATACTCAAACATTTTGCTTTTCATTTCTATAAAGCTAAAGGTTTTTTACCTGCATTATCTGCATTAACCACCACAATAACCTGCATTACTTTACCTGACAAATTGAGTAGTGCAACACTGTAGTCAAATAAAATGTATGCCCTTTTTTCCCCCACATATATAGCTTTCTTTTGGTGGTATTTGACCACCGCTGCGGTTTTTACTCTTTGCAAACAAAAAAAGACTGACAAATTTGAAAAAAAAACTAACAATATTTCTTACTTTCTGCTATAAAACATGCTCAATAAAATAATAATAATAAAAAAAATCACATATCTTCATCAATTTAGACCAATATGTGTTCTGCTACATATTTTGGTAAAAAAAATCCCAATAAGCACATATTGATTGGTTGTTGCAAAATTTATAGCGTCTACAAACTATGGGATATATTTTTGGATTTTTTTTTTTTTTTTTTACTTGTAATGGTGGTGATCAGTGAATTATAGCGGACAAATCAGACACTTAACTGGCACTTTTGACACTTTTTGGGGACCAGTGACACTAATACACTGATCAGTGCTAAAAAAATATGCACTGTCACTGTAATAATGACACTGGCTGGGCAGGGGTAAATATAAGGGGCAATCAAAGGGTTAAATGTGTCCTTAGTGAGTGCTTACTAACCGTGTGGGGGTGGTTGTATTGTGGGATAGCAGAGATCCGTGTCCCTGCTTGGCAGAAACACAGGATCACAGCCTTCCCTTGTCAAAAAACTGCAATCTGCCTTGTTTACATAGCCGTTCTGCCTGTCTCCCAAGTGATCGACGGGTCCCGGCGGACATCACATCTGCTGCGTCCACTCACAGCAGGAGCGAGCCAGCGGCAGTGCGTGTGCCTGCCCCAGACCCGTTAGTGCAGAATCACGTACAGGTATGTGATTCTGCCCAGAGCAGCTGCCCTGCCACATGTGCATGGGACGGTCGGCAGCTGCTTGAAAAAAAAAAGATATTTTACAATCACTTTGAAGCATATCTTTAGACAAACGTTTTTCTTCTTTTTTTTAGATGGAGTTGGGGACTCCTGCCAGTTTTCTATTTTATTATTTGTTTTTTATTTTTTTGCTGTCTGCATTCCATTGGGGAGTTTTCCTCTTCACTTCCTGTAACAGAGATACAAAAGGAAGTGAGAGGAAATCGCTTCAGCTAGTTTTCTAACACCATAACTACAAATGGGTGGACTGTTCTTTCTCCGTTTATAAAAACAAGTGGATAAAGCAACTCGGCCATCTGTTTCATCCACTAATTGCTATGTGCCAAGCTGTCATTACCTTGGTACACAGAGACAGCATACCAAGCTGTCTTGAGGGACTTGGTACCGTGTGATCACTTTGATGGCCAATCACAGCGCTCACATGTTACTGTTTACGTTTGAGATCCCTTCCTCCCACAACAGAGGAAGCCGAGGAATCTATAAGTTATGAATGCAAAATAAAGGAATGGATCTGCAGCAGTAGCCCCTTTTAAATGTCAGCAGCTACACATACAGTATCTGCTGATTTTTAACATTAGGACACTTACCTGTCCTGGAGTCCAGCGATGTCGGCACCGCCGCCGATCTTTGGATCGGCTGGTCCAGTGCTGCCGCCACCATTGAGGGTAAAGGAACCCGGAATGTAGCCTTCCAGCTTCACGGCCGGGCCCCTACTACGCATGTGCGAGCAGCCGCTGCTCTTTCTCATTGGCCCGGCGGTGGAGGAGGGAGCCGGGCTGCTGACATCAGCGGCCGCGGCCTGGGCTCTAGGATGTGGGGAAAAGGACACCTATCAAAGACAGGTATCCTCTTCCCCCTCCCCCCCAAAGGTGCCAAATGTGACACCGGAAGGGGGGAGGAATCCGATGAACGGAGGTTCCAATTTTGGGTGGAACTCCGCTTTAATTTTCACTGATTGTGATCTTTTTTCAGGCTTTAGCACTTGTTCACACTGAATGCGGGTTTGAACCCGCACAATTTCAGACCCGTCCAATCAGTGTGAGTTCAGGGGCGAGTTTGAAAGACATCTGTGTGGGTCCATTCACAGATGTCTATTAAAATGGCCCCCAAAGTTGCCAAAAGTAGTGCAGGAACCACTTTTGGAAAACGGTGCGGCACCGCAAAGTCAGCAATTGGGACAATGCCGTTACTGGCAATAGGCTGCAATTTGGTAGGCAATTTGTCATGTCAGATTGCACTGATGTGAACAGGGGCTAAATGTTCCTCTCTTCTCCAATGCATCTTCCCCCTCTCCCCCCCATATCCTAAACATAACACCTTCATCTCCATCTACCCACTGTATATGATTTACTTTAATCGCTTCAACTCCCCTCCTCCTGTGTATGACCTCTACAATGTCACTAACACCAAAAGAAGAATGTCTAAAAAAAAAAAAAGTATACATTCCATTTAGGCACATGCTGCATGAGTAGTTGTCAGTCATAGTGCTGAAAACTGGCCTGGTAATGAAGAGATACTCAAGTGACACCTACTGTATAATGACCAGATCACCTGAAAAAGCATCCTCATTTGAAGATTTCCCTACTATTCCCATTCTGATGACACCTGTAAAATATTACATTTACCATTATTTTCGGTCCCATTGGTCACAGGACAAACAATGTTAATCTACCAATGGGAGACACAACAAATAAACTCCCAACTGTATCAAAAATGGCAAAAATATTTTGATTAGAAATGCACTTAAAAATTTAGCAGAAGCACCATGACATTCAGAGTCGGATCTTCATCACTGGTGTCTGCAGGTATAGAGTCTATGGTTCCTCTAATAATGTGTGGCCAATAACTATAAAGGGAAACCTTCCGTTTTAGCTTTGCCCCGTAGGTGTCTTGTGGTAATTCTGTCCTGATCATGTCAGTTGTTCTTTTTAAGGGCTCATTACCAATGGCTTAGAGCCTTGTTCTGTGTGAAGAGCCATTTATTTATCTTTTTGGACTAATAGGGAGCTGAAAACAGCCTATATAAGTAATAGAGATGTTGGGGTCCATGCACCTTTCTCCGGGTACCTGCCAGTTTGGACTGTGCAGGCGAGTCTTTTATTCACTTATAGGTTGCCTGCATGCAGCTCCCCACTAATCCAAATGCTACGGGGCTCTGCACCCATGTGAATGACCCTTAAGCTAAAGCATAAAGTTTGTGTAGCAGTATAGAAGACCATTCACACAGCTGCTTATGGTAGTGTAATGTTGCTCTGCATAGAACATAGTTGCATCCAGGGCCATAGTTGGACCATATTGTATGCTGCATGCATGTAAATGTTTGTGTGAACATATACCTGCGTACACCATACAGTGTGGAAGGGCCTTATTGACTGCCATTGCTGCTGCTCAGGGCCAGCATGTAAATATAAGGCAGTATGCAGTGGTGCCACCATTGCTTATTACACACTATTGATGTTTGCAATTTCGGCTCTAAATAATTAATTTATGTGCCCACGGTGCATGCCCAAAATGACCTCCGCCTCAGTTTGTACATGAGCCACCACATGAATGTACTCATCAATAGTGTGTAATATGCAGTGCTGCCACTGACTACACCATTTTTGATATTTACATGCTAGCCCTGAGCAATAGCAGCAGCCATTAGGCTCCATTTACATTGTACAAATGTAATTGTGAGCCCAAACATTTACATTGATACAGCGTATTGACAACTTTTTATGCAGTATCTTGCTGGTAGCAGGTGGATCCTGCAGAAATCAATACGGGCGTGTGTATAAGGTCTTGCATACTATACAACATGGATTATAGAACATTTCTTGTGTGGCCAATTATGATGCATTATACTCTACAGTAGTGGTTCTCAACCCTGTCCTCAAGTACCCCCAACAGGCCATGTTTTCAGGTTTTCCTTTATCTTGCACAGGTGCTTTAAATCAGAATCAATGGCTTGGTATTTTGGACAACTATTTTATCTAAGAGAAATTCCCAAAACATGGCCCGTTGGTGGTACTTGAGGACAGGGTTGAGAACTACTGCTCTACAGTACATGTATTAGAGGCCAAAAAAATCTTATCCAGCATTCAGCAATCATTAGCTCTCTGTGACAAGCTTAAAATTAATTTAATAAATGGCAGAAAATTAGTGTACAAGTATAAGCTGACCCATGCCCCCATTAGTGCATTTCTTCAGCTATGTCTGCTGATTCAACAGTTGGCCTAATATATTAAAGCTTTCTAAGATTGCAATGGTCTCCATAGCCTGAGACCCCCAGTCAAATATACATATGCACTGAAAAATTATAGCTGCTTATCACAGGAGGAATTTAATTGGCTGTTATGGGACAAATGGGATAATTATTTATCACATAAAAGCTAAACATCAGAGAAATTTAAAACACCCTTTGATCTAGCAAAACATTAATTAAAAATTGTGTATTTTAAATAACTATAGTAAATAGTAGAAGAATATAAAATCTGCCTTTATATTATTTTCCATATCCCACAGCACACCAGAAATCAGATTTGGGGTATGTTCACACTAGCTGCTATGTTGCTACACAGAGGCTGGTGTGCGGCGCAGTCCAGCCAAAATCAAGGCAGTGATGATCCTCTGAAATCAGTGCATTGCGCTATTTTATTTTTTATTTATTTCAACTAACTTTATTGAGATGTCACACAGACATCTCATTAAGTTCAATTGCTAGTGAGTAAGATTGATTATGAGTGTGTTCAATTCACACATAAATATGTTGTGCCACCCTCCCTGTGAGCGAGTCCACCTACACACCTCAAATGAAAATATCTATACAAATACACCAATAATGCAAATCTCCTCTTTAGGAAAACTAAAATAGCTTTACAATGTTCAATACATATACTGTATAAATCATGTGAATATTAGAGTTGAGCGAACACCTGGGAACTTCTCGAAAAAGTTTGGGTTCGGTACTGAACTTGACCCGAACTTGACCCCGGACCCCGAACCCCATTGAAGTCAATGGGGACCCGAACTTTTCAGCACAAAAATGACTGTAAAAAAGTCCTGGCAAGTGCTAGAGGGCTGAAAAAGCAAAACCTCTCCCTATAGAACTAGGAGATGATTTTAGAACAATAATCTGTCCCTTACAGCACCGGCAGGAACCTGACCCTATAGGAGTAGGCGATGATTTTAGAACAATAATCTGTCCCTTACAGCAAGAGCAGGAACCTGACCCTATAGGAGCAGGCGATGATTTTAGAACAATAATCTGTCCCTTACAGCAACAGCAGGAACCTGACCCTATAGGAGTAGGCGATGATTTTAGAACAATAATATGTCCCTTATAGCAACAGCAGGACCTAACCCTATAGAACTAGGAGATGATTTTAGAACAATAATCTGTACCTCAAAGCAGTAGACCCTAGCTAGTCCAGAATGAGATCATCAGATCATTCTGTAATGCAGGATGAGATCTGCAATTTGTCCCTCAAAGCAGTAGTAGTAGTAGTAATCTCTACCTAGTCCAGAATCAGATTGTTCTGTAATGCAGGATGAGATCTGCAATCTGTCTCTCAAAGCAGTAGTAGTAATCTCTACCTAGTCCAGAATCAGATCATTCTGTAATGCAGGATGAGATGTTATTATATCTGCAATCTGTCCCTCACAGCGCCGGCAGCATCCTCTCCCTACACTAGCCTGAGAGCATGTGACATGCAGCACTACGTGACTCCAGCTTATACAGAGGCTGGGTCAGATGATGCACTGGCCAATCACAGCCATGCCATTAGTAGGCATGGCTGTGATGGCTTCTAAGGGCAAACCAGTGAAACGCTTGTTGATTGGCTGCCCTGCAGCTATTCAACAGGCGGGATCATTTTTCAAATGTCCGGGTTCGGGTCCGGGTCACGGACACCCCAAAGTTCGGTACGGACCCGAACTTTACAGTTCAGGTTCGCTGAACTCTAGTGAATATATATTTTATCAAAGCAAACACTCAACGTGAACCAAATAAATATATGGTATAACAGTCTATGGTTGATATTATCAATCTGCAAAATCTTCAGTGACTTTCTTGCACCGTGTGGTCATTTTTACTAGTGCTTTTACTCTTCTTGAAGTGATTCCGACCACCACTCTATGTATGCACTCACCTCAGCTTATAGAACTAAAAGATATTTAGATCTATAAGCTGAGGTTAGCGCATAAATAAAGTGGCACGCATATGTAAATGGGGATCGCATCAGGCGAGGGTATCGTCGCAAACCTCAGAGTAAGAGCAATCATTTTAATTTTCCATTTAAATCTAAACTGATAACCTGTAAAGGCTTTTAAAGCTATTTTTTTTGATTGGACAGACATTTATTTTGGTCCTCTGGCACTGGGCAGATTGTTCTCATTATGATGTTTGTGTGCACTAAGTGTGTTTTTTCCTGAAAAGTTGCATTTGATAAACAACTGAGCAAATGTCTTGTGCCAAACATTTAAACAACTGCTATTTTATTCTCCAGGGCCTTTGCATTCAAAAAACATTTACTATTTTGGGGTTCTAAGTGATTTTCTAGCAATAAAATGCAGATTTTTACATGTATGTGAGAAATGTCAGAATTGGACCTGTGGGCAAGTGGTTAAACTGTCCATATACAATATATGTATTTTAGTAGTGTATTTGCCTGTTTGACCAAATGGAAGGCTTGGTTATCCTCATTGTACAGTACAGGACAAAATACATTGATTCATAAACCATGGGTTATATGCAGATGCCTTTAGCTGATTGGACACTGGAAAGAAAATTGCTAGGGCTGCCTACAGAGTGTTTAATATAACTCTACCCACTTTGAGAGACTTCATTTTACTTTAGATGATGGACCTATTCTTCTCTGGAGAAGTACTTTTCCTTTTTAAACCATTATTTTTTTTTTCTCTCTGACACTCCTTTTCCAATAATTTTTATTGAAAAGGTTTTAGGCAAACAATGAGGTGCAGAATAGCACAAGTATATCTCTCTGACACTTCTATCCTATCAAGATTGGACTGCCTACTGTCCTGGGCTATCTAGCAGTTTCTAGTTTCTTTTATCCAGACTTAGTGCCAGGAGGGTGATATAACTGTGTCACGCCTCCTGGATGATGCCTGCCTTCCCATCCACCTTTTCCACCTGGAATGCACATGGCATGATCCTGCACTCCTGCTGCTATCTACTACAGAGACACAGCCACAGGAACCTGGTCAAGGCCTGGGTGTTAGTGGCTCCTATATCTGGTCATGCAAACTCCATCCATTCTGACCTCCATTGCTTGTGTACCCCACTGAAGACCCCCTCAATTAGAAATGGTGGACCACAGGCACAAGTGAGCTGGGATAAATGGGTCAAATAGCATGTGTTTTGCAGACAGCTTACAGGCCTCTCAAACCACCACTCAGGATGATGGCTGTCTCTTTCCCTAATGTCTAGTACACACAATGAGCATATGGGGCGGAAAAAAAAACGCATTTAGAGTTGTTGTCTCATAATCTATTCATTAGTACACAGCTTTCAATCATGACAGTTCATGTGAAAATACTTGAAGGGTTAAACACGAAAATTTTTCTCGTAAGATAACAGAACTATTGATTTTCAGATAATTAGTATAGTATTTGTAAAAAAAAAAATACAATTTTTACGTATGCTCGTCAAACAAAAGAATACATTACAATACAATACATTACATCACTTACGAAATTGTATTCTGTCTATTGGTGTTTGATATAAGACTAGCAAGCAAAATAAAATGGTCGGATATTCTCATTGTGTGTACTGGGCTAAAAGCGTTTGTTAACCCAAAAAAAAAACAGATCCTGTTCCCTTAAAGCATGTTATACAGCACAGTGCTTGTGCTGTGTCATTTGGCCCCCTGTATCACCTGAAATAGCAGGCCAACCCTGCCAATTTCTACCTTCCCCCCTGTTCGTACGCTGACTCCGATATATTAGGGCTGCTGAACTCTGACACCGGAGTCAATATGTGCCTCCGTCTCCTGTGTCCTCTCCCCCCTCCTCTCCCTCCACCCCTGTCTGAAAGTGTGTTCGTATGTCCGTTCGTGCCCCCCCCCCCACTTTTAATGTTAACTATGTTAACTATGAGAGCAGCAGGAGAGAGGGGGCACAAACAGACACACAAACACACTCACAGACAGGGGAGTGGGGAGAGGACACAGGAGACAGAGAGCAGGGCTGCGGCTGACGGAGGCACGCACTGACTCCGGTGTCAGAGGGGAACTTATTGTTCTAATACAGAGGGGATTGGAGCTTTTTATACAAGCGGCTTAACAACCACTTTAACGCTGGCCATACAGGTATACATTTTTGTTTTAAGAACATTTGTTCAATTTTCTAATCATTAGTGGGGTCAAATTGTTTTTTGCCCAACAGAAAATTTTTCTTGATCAAAGTTATTTTCGGGCAGCGTATGTGGTTTTCATTCAGAAATTACCTTCATTTTAAAATCGAATATTACAAGCAAGTGAAATTTTTGAGCAAAATTTTTTGAATGCACAAGGAGTTTTTGTACAAATGTTTGTACACATTTTCTCGTCCGAAAATCTATACATATTTGTTTTTCTTACTATACATACAGTATATAGTAAGCATAATTCTCCTCCATGGCTACTACCTCTTTTAAGCAAAAGAGTTCTTTCCACTATCCCCAGGCATCTTCTTCACACCAAGATTTGGCACCTGAATTCGTTACAAGCCCTGGACTCCCCATTCCACCATGCCTGCCCAGAAGCCCTCCTCACAATAAAGGGGTGCTCTAACTCTTATGAGTGGGGGAAGTCTCTTAGCATTCCTGCCAGTCTGGATCCCAGAAGGGATACAAAATGAAATCTCTATCTCTGCTTCTTCTCTGCTTTTGTTTTCAAATGTGCAAGCTTCAGACCAAAAGAACACAGTTTTAAAGAATGCATTGCACCAACTTCAGGCACAAGGAGTCTCATACCAGTTCATGGTTACCAACAGTCCCGATTTTCCCAGGGCATTCACGGAATTCAGACCTATGTCCCGGAAAATAGGCTTTGTTCCGGGCAGGGGGGACTGGGCTGGTAAGTCCGATTGCCATAAAAAGCCGCACCGCTTTGCCGTTACCCCATGTGGCATGATCATAGTTAGATGGTCGGCAAATGTGTCTTCCTGGTCCGCCCACATAGTAAACTGGGTGGGCTAGGAGTCGGGACTGGGTGATGGAGGGAGAGGGAGGGATGTAATAGAAAACTTCAGCCAGTTACTGGTTGAGAAGGTAGCAGGAGGCGGGCTGCATCGTGTCTCTGCCAATGCGTGCGCTGTCCATTACTGCCCGTGTTGTGGCATGGAGCTACTGTAGAAAGAAGCTGCAGTGATTGAGGTGAGGAAGAGCACAGTGTGTTATGGCTAAACAGTTCTAGAGTCTCTCTCTGCGAAAACAAAAGTGTATTATGGTTGAACTTGTATTTAGTAGCATAGAACCCAGATCTCTCTCTTTTTCCCGCTCTCTCCCTTACCTCCCTCCGTCCCTCTTTCTTTATTTTTCTTATTTTTTCTCTCTCCCTCCATCCCTCTTTCTTTCTTTCCTACTTCTTTCTTTCCTTCTCTCTTTCTTTTTCTCTCCCTCCCTCCCACTCTCCCTCTCTCTCCATCCATCTTTCTTTCTCTCTCCCTCCATTTTTCTTTCTTTTCTTTCTTTCTTTCTTTCCTTTCCTTTCCTTTCCTTTCCTTTCCTTTCCTTTCCTTTCCTTTCCTTTCCTTTCTTTTCTTTTCTTTTCTTTTCCTCCTCTGTCCCTCACGATGATTTATGTTCAAGTTGGTATTATGTGAAAACAAAAGCGTCTCTCTCTGAGATCTTGACAAATCGGTATTGTGTGACACGAGAAGGAGTGGAGTTAGTGACGTCGAAGAAAGATGTCATCGAGGTACGGTGTTGTGCCCGTCATTACCTGGACAGAGAATATGTG
>BLSH010514190.1:829740-845760 GCA_018402905.1 Glandirana rugosa
CCCCAGACCCCCTCATCACAGACCCCTCATTAAAGTCTTGCATTGATATTGCAGGTTGCCCCTTATATAAGATCACGGCACTCCCCTCCCCTCGCCTACCTTAGTTAAACAAGACAGGAAGCATAGCAGGTCCAGACAAAGGACGTGACTTTTCATGTGAAAGGCAGGTGATTGTTTGCTGGGACCACACCACTGTCTAGTAACCTATCACCCGCTTCTTAACTTGAAAAGTCCCGCCCCTTTGTCCAGACTTGCCATGCTTCCTGTCTTGTGTAAATAAGGTAAGGGAGGGGAAGAGGAGAGCTACAATTTTATGGAAGAGACAGAACTGCCGTGCCTGCTGGGCCAGATGAAGGAAAGCTGTACATCTGATCTGGTGCCTGTGGTGTGCACCAAACTGCTGGAAAAAAATCTTCTTGGGCATCAATTTGCTGCCCCTCTCAAAGCACCGCCTGGGTCCAATGGACCCAGTGGGACCCATGGTAGGGCTGGCCCTGTCTGCCATGATTCCCTTTGCCTCATACCTCATATTGACCAGTGAGACTGCCTACCATATTTAGTGGCCAATAAGGAGAGGTAGACATAAAAGAAAGGGATCTCTGGTTGCAAATTGAATAATAAAGTTCTATGGGTATTCTAGAATTAAATTTAAAATGCATGCAGGCATCTGAAGGTGCCCACAATACAGTCCAAGGTCAGGTTTATCAAATGATGGCTGTTAAGTTTTAATCACTCTGGAAATTTGCTCTCTGAATTCAATCCCTGCATGTGCATATGTTGTACCCAGTTAGTAAAGTGTGCATTTTTTTTTTTTGATGATTTGTAGGAAAATATTACATGAAGAGACTGTGGACACTATCGACTGTGGCAGATGTAGATTGCAATTAAACAATGTAACATTTGGTCTATAGCCTTACATTTCAATGTTTGTTTCTGTGCACAACATCATGCTCCCATTAACAAGGCTTCTTATTAATGCATGGTCCCTCTTCTGAACGACCTGTTTAATCAATACCATTCGGCCTTCCCATATTACTTCTGGCTACCTATATAATGGACCCTCATGCAGTAGAATAGGATGACCAGAAAGTATGCTCACCTCGTCACTTTAAAGCGTTTGTTAACATAAAAAAAAAAAAAAATGAATCTTGTCCCTTTATTGTGCTGTGTAATTTGGCCCCTTGTAATACCTGAAATACCTGGCTGATCCTGCCAATTTCTGCCCTCCTCTCTGTAAACTAACCACAGTATATCATGGCTGCTGAGCCCTGACACTGTGGTCAGCTTACGTGCCTCCGTCATGTGCAGCCCTGCTCTGTCCTCCCCTCCATCCTCTCCCCCTCCCCTCCCAGCTAGTGACAGTGCCTGCCCCCTCTGCTCCTGCTGCTGGAATAACATGTACATTTATATACTATCCTCTCTGTCTCTTAATGCAGTCTCCCCCTGTGTGTGTGATTTATACAAAAAACGCTGTATACACCTCATTTCTGAGTGCCGATCGGCGCTCGTGTGAACGGTTGGCTCTCTCCTCCTCCCCTCCCGACTGAAATCAGTGGGGGAATTTTGGCCCCGCCCGCTGCATCTGTCAGAGGGGGAGAGGAGAGAGCCGGCCCCTCACGTGAGCACTGAAATGAGGTATATACTACATTTTAAAAAAAAAATCACACACACGGGGACACTGCGTTAAGAGAGCGCTGATAAGATATAAACATGTTAGAGTGGCTTAAAAACCACTTTAAGAATCTAACTGATATTAAGTGGTTGCACATCATCAATTTAAACTAAGACTGGACAATCCCAGGAGCTAATGCTCCTCAGAAATTACATTTGGTGCCAAACTTTTGAGGGTTTCTCTTGTCAATGGAGCTAACGCCAAAAAAAAAAAAAAAATCTGCAGTCTCCTGGATTGGACAAACTGACTCCTGAATTCCTTAATTTGTCCACCTCGTAATTAAACCATTATACCACTGCAGTATGCAATTTAATGGCTGTAGATTGAAAGATCAAAAAGAAAAAGTGCAGCACAAAATATATTGAATCATATAAAAAAAAAACTTTTTTAATACGCTATGCAATGAAAAACACTTTATATTGCCGTTCATAAATAATTAGGTACTGCTAGCCATTGCACTTAATGTTTCTGGCTAATTGTGATGTGCAGCGTATTACTTTGTGATTATCATTCCAGTTCATTTACATCTCAACCCATACACCATGCAATTGTGATGTTCTTATGGATATCACAAATGATATGTTCATATTAAAATGTTGTAAGGTGCAATGTTGTGCAGTAACCCACAGAGACCAATCACAGATTAGCTTTTATTAGCATAACCACCATCATTCAGTTGCCCTGGTAAACAGCAAATAGATGTTATTTGAATTACTATTTGAATAGCCAGTACAGCTATACAGAACATTTTTTGATTTTATGATATCAAAATGAAACAAGCGGAGAAATAAATATTACAGTCTTTTATTTCTGTTGACCTGAACGATCAGCTTTTTCTAAATATGCCATTCAGAATTCACCCGGGACTTTAATGAGATAGCTGTGTTTATCAAATTACTTTATGTCTGGTAGCGTAATTAATGGTGTTTACATCTGAGTTTGCTTGCAGCAAGCGGAAACTGATATTGTTTTCTCTATTTGCAAAGAACAGAAAGCGCAGTGGAAGCAAAATACTCTGCTATGGTATAGAAGCATCCCTAGAACAAACACTGAACTTCATTTTTTAACATAGATAATAGTACTGCTGATTGACCCAGGTAAAACAGTTACATTATTTTGTATGTTACAGCAAAGAATGAATCTGAAGCTTTAGTTATACGTGAAGCATACCAGTAAATGACAAAAAATAATAATCCCGTTATTTGAGAATATGTGGCTTGCTCTGTGTGGTAAATGAGATATATTTTTAATGTCTGGGAGTCTTTGGGCCAACTGGGACATAAGAGAATTCTTACTGTGTTACAGCGCTCTCTAGTGGTCTTTCCCTCAGTTTACCCTCTTAAGTACAGCAAAAATAAAAGTGACTTTTTCACAGATTTGTTTATTGGATATAACATTTAGATTTGGCTTCCAGCTTAGCACGACAAAGGAAATTACTAGCAAAACAGTTGCTCAGGCATTTAAATATTCAAAATGTAAGAGATCCGTGTTCTAAGGCATTGTAACTAACTAGAATTGTATCTGAGTACTGCGAATTGAAATTTTGTTATGGGTTATTGTACTTAGAATTTATCATTGTGCTTGACATTACTCACTGGATAAGTCTATATTCACAGAAAGCTTTGACAATTAGTATTTGCCATGTGATTAAAAATAATGATACATATTAGGGATTAGTGGAACAAGTTAGTACTTGCAGTAAATGTGATCAGTTCACATGCCCTTGTTCACTTTTTGCAGCAGACGACGCAGAGTGACAGAGGGACCCATCCCTCCCAATGCAAGTGTAGCCCTTCTTTTTTGGGGGGGTCATGAGAAATGACCCTCCCCATACTAAATAGTTAAATATGAGAGCCAGTATGTTCGCTAAGTGCAAGAGTGGATTTGATAATAAAGTTGGTAGTGCCTCCACCCAGGACAGGGCCTCTGAACAGAGGGTATACCCTTCCTGGCAAATTAACCAGTAATATAATCAAAGTAATTGGGAGCAGAAGAACTACTGCAACCAGAATATAACAGCCATAAGTATATTGGTATGCACTAGTATAGAAATAATACAGCTTTATATAAGTACATATTGTACATCCAATGTACAAACAGGTATTATCAGCAGAGATTCCAACAGGAGTCCTGGTGGAGTTGTGCACATATACCCAGGTATATATAGTTATTCATTTCTAAAATTCCCACAATCCTTCTTGGCGACTTCAACATCCCTGTTAATACTAACACTCCTGCTACTTCTAAACATCTTAGTCTAACCTCCTCATTGGATTTGAAGCAATGGTTATAGGCTTCTACTCACTGATTGCAACACCCTTGACCTTGTATTCTCCTACCTATGCACTCCATGTGAACCTCTCCAACAATCCTTTTCCTCTCTCTGATCATCACCTTATTAGTTTCACTCTCTCCCTGTCTTTCACCACCTTTCCCTCAAATCACCTAACAATCACCCAACAATCTCCCTTAGAAACCTCCGCCACCTCAACCCTTCTCTTCTCTACTCTGCTACTGGCCACCTCTATGACAAAATCTCACCCCTGCCCTGCCCCAATCTATCCACTTCTGTCTACAAAAGATTCCTGTCCTCCACCCTGGACGAGCTCACCCCCCTCACTACACACAGAATCAGGCCTCAAAATCTCCACTTTACAGATATCTCCCCCACTTAACACCCCATTTCAACAGGTTCAGTCAACGCTTATTCAACCCTGCTTCTATAGACGAGGTTAAAAAACTCATTGATAACGCCCACCTAACCCCCTGTTAAATACTATGTGACCCTCTGACTTTATCCTACACTCTCCAACCTATATCGTCAATCTCTCCCTCTCTCTGGCACCTTCCCCGACTCTCTAAAACATGCATTAGTCACCCCCCATATTTAAAAAGTTGTCCTTGGACCCTACCAATTTTAACAATCTATGGCCCTATCTCTTTGCTTCCCTTTTCCACTAAAATCCTTGAACGCCTGGTCTACAACCAACTGAGTGACCACCTCATAAGAATAACCTTCTTGATCCCCTTTAGTCTGGATTTCATCCTCAGCACTCCACAGAAACAGGTCTTTTAAAACTCACAAATGACTTACTAACAGCAAAAACCAATGGACACTATTCTGCACTCCTACTTCTGGACCTTTCACGTGCCTTTGATATGGTTGACCACCCCCTCCTCAAAAAACAAACTTTACTCCTTTGGTCTCTATGACTGTGCTCTTTGCTGGCTCTCATCCTACCTATCCCACCACACCTTCAGTGTCACTTGGAATTCTACTTCCTCCACTCCTATCTCTGTTGGGGTCCCCCAAGGTTCTGTTTTTGAACCTCTCCTCCTAATTTTCAATCTACACCTTCTCCCTGGTTCAGCTGATAGCCTCCCATGGCTTTCAATATCATATCTATGCTGAGGACACCCAAATATATCTCTCCACCCCTCAGACATATCAACTTGGATGTCACGACACTTCCTCAAACTCAACTTGTCGAAAAACCAAGCTCATAATATTTCCATCCCCCCCCCCCCCATCAACCCATCCCCGCATGCCAGGGTGCTAGGTGTTACCCTGGACTCTGAACTCTTCTTTCGGCCCCATATCCAATCTCTTTCCAAAGTTTGCCGCCTCAATCTTCGCAAAATCTCCAAAATAGGTCCCTTCCTAACCAATGAAACCACAAAGCTCCTGATTCACTCCCTGGTTATCTCTTGCATCAACTACTGCAACTCCCTCCTTATTGACTTACCTTTAAATAGGTATCCCCCTTCAGGCCATAATCTGGCTACCAGACTCCACCTTACAAACCGCTCAGCATCTGCTACCCCTCTGTGCCAATCCTTCCACTGGCTACCTCTCACCCAACAAATTAAATTCAAAATACTAACAATAACTTACAAAGCTACCCACAACTCGGCCCCCGGCTACACCACTAACCTAGTCTCAAAATACCTCCTGCTCTCTAGCTCCCTTGTCACCTCCCTCGATACTCCCCTCCAGAACGTCTCCCGATTCTCTCCCATCCTTTGAAATTCCCTACTATCTCCAACTCTATCCACTTTTAGATGATCCCTGAAAACTTTTCTCTTCAGAGAAGCCTATCCTGCCTCCACCTAACCACTGTACTTTCAATTCCTTCATCATCTCATCCCTTACTGTTATTGCCTTTTGTATCACTTGACCCTCCCTCTTAGATTGTAAGCTTAAATGAGCAGGGCCCTCTGATCCCTCCTGTATTGAATTGTATTGTAACATTACTGTCTGCCCTAATGTAAAGCGTTGTGCAAACTGTTGTCACTATATAAATCCTATATAATAATAATAACAGAGATACTGTACCCCCAGATGAATGTTGAAGCAAAGTCCAATTGCAGGGGCCCCTGCAGCATCTGTCGCTGTGTTGGAGACCTACAGACAAGATCTTCAGGGATTCTCATTGGCAGGAACTGTAGTGTGGCGCTGGAACTCAGCATATATATTATGCACATTAGTTCCTCCCTCATAGTTTCTAATCTGATGACCCAGACTTCTAAGCCAATGACGCCAGCGTGGCCGCTGAAAGCCTATCCTGGATCAAGCCTGAGCCCTGAGCTAAAACTAGCTATAGAATCCTAGACCAGAAGAGGCAGAGTTAACTAGAATAACAGGAGGTGCATATAAATTATATTGCAATTAACAGGTTCACCTACTGGAAGCTTACCATTACACATACAGTAGCACAGACCTAACTATATGGCACTGTGTAAAAATCTAGTACCTTGAAAATGTATTTATACCCTTTGAAATTTTCCACATTTTGTCATGTTACAACCAAAAACATAAATGTATTTTATTGGGATTTTATGTGATAGACCAACACCAAGTGGCACAGAATTGTGAAGTGGAAGGAAAATGATAAATGTTTTTCAACATGTTTTTACAAATAAATATGTGAAATGTGTGGCGTGCAATTGTATTCAGCCCTCTTTAGGGTAATTTAATCTCAGTATAAAAACAATATAAATACTGTTCTTTGAAGCTCTCAGAGGTTTGCTAGAGAACCTTCCTGAATAAACAGCATCATGAAGACCAATGAACACACCAGACAGGCCAGGGATAAGGTTATGGAGAAGTTTAAAGCAGGGTTAGGTTATAAAAAAATATCCTAAGCTTTGAACATCTCATGGAGCACCGTTCAATCTATCATCCGAAAATGGAAAGAGTATGGCACAACTGCAGACATAGCCATCCACCTAAACTGGCAGGCCGGGCAAGGAGAGAATTAATCAGAGAAGCAGCCAAGAGACCCACGGTAACTTTGGAGGAGCTGCAGAGATCCACAGCTCAGGTGTGAGAAGCTGTCTACAGGACAACTATTAGCTGTGCATTCCACAAATCTGGCCTTTATAGAAGAGTGGCAAGAAGAAAACCATTGTTGAAAGAAAGCCATAAGAAGTCCCATTTGCAGATTGCAATAAGCCATGTGGGGGACACAGCAAACATGTGAAAGAAGGTTGTCTGGTCAGTTGAGACCAAATTTGAATGTTTTAGCCTAAAATCAAAAAACTATATGTGGAATAAAACAGACACTGCACATCACCCTGAACACACCATCCCCACCGTGAAACATGGCGGTGGCAGCATCATATTGTGAGAACACTTTTCTTCAGCAGGGACAGGGAAGCAGGTCAGAGTTGATTGTAAGATGGATGGAGATAAATACAGGGCAATCTTAGAAGAAAGCCAATTAGAGTCTGCAAAAGACTAGAGACTGTGGAGGAGGTTCATCTTCCAGCAGGACAACGACCCTAAACATACAGCCAGAGCTACAATGGAATGGTTTAGATTAAAGCATATTCATGTGTTAGAATGTCCCAGTCAAAGCCCATACCTAAATACAACTGAGAATCTGTGGCAAGACTTGAAAATCGCTGCTCCCAGACGTTTGCCATCCAATCTGACAGAGCTTGAGCCATTTTGCAAAGAAGAATGGGCAAAAATTTCACTCTCTAGATGTGCAAAGCTGGTAGAGACAAAAAGACTTGCAGCTGTAATTGCAGGGAAAGGTGGTTCTACAAAGTATTGACTTAGGGGGCCGAATACAAATGCACCCCATGCTTTTCAGATATTTATTTGTAAAAAAATTTTGAAAACCATTTATCATTTTCCTTCCACTTAACAATTATGTGCCACTTTGTATTGATTTATCACATAAAATCCTGATAAAATACATTTACGTTTTTGATTGTAACATGACAAAATGTGGAAAAATTCAAGGGGTATGAATACTTTTTCAAGACACTGTAATAACAAAGACAAGGCAGAGATACTCTGTCACAAGGATGTAGATATACACTCAGCAGCTGCAGTTAAACTTTTACATCATAGGAATACTTGCATATTAGTCCCTTCTGGCTTGGGGTTTAGCAGCATGGACAGGACATGCAGACTATTGGGATTCAGTAGGAGGTTATTTATTTTTCCTCTATGCTGTTAAGAATTACTACACACTGCAATCAAATGCCATTTGATTAGATCCTGCCAGGTGTCCTGCTGAGACCCTTTTTAACAATAACTAGCACGTTAGTGGTGCTTTATATCACTTTTTACAAGTCAAATTGCAAATTTGTCTGCAGAGCTCATTATTCGCTCTTCTTTAATCGTTATGATAATTAACAACCATTGTAGTTTACCAAAATGTGTCTTTTAAATACTTTTTCTGCTTTCTTACAGTTCACAATGAGCTTATTTTTAACAGCGTGCAGAGTTATCGGTGCCTTCATTCTGCACATGCGCTGCTGCGGCATTAATGACTCATTCAGGGCTGACCTGTAAATATCAATAGTGTGTAATCACAGGCAGTGGTGGCGTTTGGACCCAATTCAAAATTAACGGGCTGCTTTAACACAATGTACATAAAATGCACAAAATAACACACATTAAAGAGACACTGCCACTTAGCCCTTTCAATCTGTAAAAAGGTCCTTCCTGACCCATCAATAACTTTCCAGCAATCCCCCTCTACTTCTACCTCCATTACACTTGCCACCAAAATACCTGGTGTTCATTATTGATAGAGCCTAGAAGGATCGATAACACCATCCTCTCTGTTATATGACAGTGCTTGGTTGTAGAAATGAGCTGCTAAACCCACCATCACATGCTACTCTGTATACCCTGGGTATATTGCACCAATTAAACTAGAGGCAGGAGCAGTAGGGGATCACTGAAGAGGTGAGTCTTTAGAGTCTGTTGTGGAGGGGGTTAATTCCTTCACTTTATCCTGAATTGTCATGGCAGTGTCTCTAACGTGCTTGCACTGACGCACTGCAATGCACTGTAGCTTTAGCTATTTAGCATTATACTAGAATAAAGCCCCTAAGGGCCTACTCAGACTTGTGCATTGCAATAATGTGCAGTAAAACACAAATATTACTGGACTGCCCAGCAAAGCATGTGCCATGGTGCATTGCAGTGCATCACAGCACACTAATATTGTAGAGGGCAATATATTTACACAAGGCATGTGTTGTCGTACACTGCATTAAAAAGTAAGAGTCATGTAGGCTTTTGCCTGTGTCGGGGTGCACTGGCTGTGGGGTCAAATGAACATGTGCAATAACACAACACAGTGCAAAAGTATGGAACTAGCTTATAATACCTCTAATGTGTGCAAGAATATGTAATATATGTAGTGCAATAAGGGGATGATTTGTAATGGAGAGCCTGATACAGGAGCTGTGCCTTGTTGAAGTAGAATGTATATATACAGATAACCGGCACTCCATCTCATACAAAAAATTTATTGAAGGTGCATGAGAGTACAAAAAAGCAGATTCGTTTCGGCGTGAAGCGCCTTGGTCACTGCTTGTTGAAGTACAATGATGTTAATGTGATGGGCAGCCACTTGGCTATCAGATCACATTGATAGAGCTAGGCACCACTTTTGTAATGTAATCTCACTGATTGTGTGGGTTTCGTTCAAGTAGTCTGGTTCCTCCTACACTCCAAAGGCATGCTGGTAGGTTAATTGGCTCCTGCCTATATTGGCTCTATTATGTGAGTACATGTGTCAGTACATGTACTTACATACTGCATGTCAGTCTCAAGCCTGTGAAAATGGGGAGGGTTGAGTAAAAACTTTGGTAAGCTACTCTGTCAAAATAAAAATTGTATCACGCATGGTGCCTAGAGAGTTGGCCTCCCCTTTGGCAGAGACCATGTGCCACCTTTGGCATTGGACACTGACCCACCACTGGAGGATTGCAAGAACAAATATCTTCAGGACACTTAAGTATGAACAGTGACATCACTAGGGTTGGTGTCACCTGGTGTAGTAAAACATGGTGTCACCCCCCCTCCTATTTTTGGGCCAGCAGCCCAGCATTGGAGGTCGTTTGCGTGTGTTGCGGCGATCAATAAGGCCTAGAGGATAGCAGGTTAGGCACTTTCCAATTGCTCAGTTCCTAGGAGCAGTAATGGATAATGGCCAACAGGCCCTCTTACCAGACCTAGCAAAACTGCAACAGTGATCCCTCCGACTGGACGTTCGCTCACTCTGGGTTGCCCAGGGTGACTCTGGTCAGTACTGTAGCATGTCTGTACCCTGGCAGTGGCTCAGGCTTTCTCTCCCTGGTGGTGCTGGGCAGCAGCGTGGCTCTCTCTCTGGTGGTACTGGGCAGCAGCGTTGCCCTCTCTCTGGTGGGGCTGATTAGCGGCGTGGCCCTTTCTCTGGTGGTGCTAGGTAGCAGCGTGGCCCTCTCTCTGGTGGTACTGGGCAGCAGCGTGGCTCTCTCTCTGTTGGTGCTGGGCAGTGTGGCTCCCTCTCTTTTGGTGCTGGCAGCAGCGTGGCTCCATCTCTAGTGGCACTAGGCAGCAGTGTGGCTCCCTCTCTGGTGGCACTGGGCAGCAGTGTGACTCTCTCTCTGGTGGTGCTGGTACTCTCTGGTGGTGCTGGGCAGTGTGGCTTCCTCTCTGGTGATACTGGGCAGCAATGTGGCTGTCTCTCTGGTGGTGCTGGTACAGTGTGGCTCTCTGGTGGTGCTGGGCATTGTGGCTCCCTCTCTGGTGGTGCTGGCAGCAGCATGGCTTCCTCTCTGGTGGTGCGGGTACAGCATGGTGCTCTCTCTCTCTGGTGGTGCAGGTACAGCGTTGCACTCTCTCTGGTGGTGTGGGTACAGCATGGTGCTCTCTCTCTGGTGTGGGTACAGCATTGCTCTCTCTCTGGTGGTGCAGGTACAGCATTGCACGTTCTCCATGGCGGTGCAGGTACAGGGTGTCGCTCTCTCTCTGGTGGTGCGGGTACAGCCTGGCGCTCTCTCTCTCTGGTGGTGTGGGTTCAACCTGATGCTCTCTCTCTCTTGTGGTGCGGGTACAGAGTGGTGCTCTCTCTCTGGTGGTGCTGGTACAACACAGGGACGTGCGATGAGGTCAGTGGCTGGTGAGGCACTGGCTAGTATCAGAGCCAGAAACACACAGATTACATATGCCATGAATGTTAGAGCGAGAGCAATAATTCTAGCACTAGAGTTCCTCTGTAACTCTAAACATGTAACCTCTAAAAAATGTTAAAGTGTTGTCCATGGAGATTCTTAAGTACTGAAGTTTGGCACCATTCCGCAAGTGTGAGCAATTTTAAAGTATAACATGTTAGGTATCTATTTACTCAGCGTAACATCATCTTTCACATTATACAAAAAATCGGGCTAACTTTACAGTTTTTTTTTCCATGAAATTGTTTCTTTAAAAAAAAAAAAAATGTTCGAAAAATTGCTGCGCAAATACAATGTAACATAAAACGTTGCACTGACCGCCATTTTATTCCCTAGGGTGTCTGCTAAAACAATATATATAATGTTTGGGGGTTCTGAGTAATTTTCTAGCAAAAAAATAATGATTTTTACATGTAGGAGAGAAGTGTCAGAATTTCCCTGGGTAGCACGGGGTTAATTACCATAAGTAAATAATATACAAATAATTATTATATATTGTTTTTAAGGTAATTTACAACCTTTTCAAAACCTGTACTCAAGCAGGTGGCTTAATGGACAAATTACTGAAGTTTGAAGTTATGACTTCAAACCAGTAATTTCACAGTAAATAGATAAATAATAAATTATTATCTTATAACATATAGCATAATAATATTTGTTTTAGCTTGATTAAAACAATACCTTTTCAGCAGCAGCAGCAGATTCTCATTCTTCCTCTTAACTGTGTGAGAAAAATATGGGATTATGGGTAAATCTTATACACATAAACCCATGTATTTCCTTGTAGTTAAAAGGGCTGGGCTGGAAGGGAGCATTTGTCTTTTGAACACATGCCAACTTTTATGACATTGCAGTGAGAGGTGTGTCTCCACTGCAGCATTTTTTTGGACAGCTTGGGCCAGTGGTGCTTTTGACAGGCTGCGCAAGGACCTCCGTATCTCTGGAACCATAGATGATAGGAGCTCCAAATTTTTACGCTTCTGGTATGGGCTGAACCCTCTGCCTCCCCCATAGCGGCACCACTGAGTATGAACCAACTCCGGTAAGTACCTAGGCCTAAAGGGCAGTGGGTAGGCAGAAGATAAAATAATTTTAGTTTATTTGTTTTTTTGCTATATAGTTGACATTGTATTAAAGGTTTATTTTTGGTTTTCCAATCCATGTAAATAGATAATCATCAATATTTTAAAACAAAAAGAAAGCGGAAGTGTTACACAATGCCATCTCTTTTCTGTACTGCATTGCAAAAATATAGTAAGAACGTTATTCATTTCTGTTCTTAACTGATATCCACCATTTCTCCACGTTTTAACTCTCCCCAGAGTAAACCAAATCTGGAAAACTTACAGAACTCGAAAAAGGGCATGCTGCTTTTAGATACCTGTCTGTTTTAAAGTTCAGTCCTAAATATAAAGCTGAAAATCACATAGGATTAGATAATATAACCTTGTAAAGTATAGTGGTATATTCCATTTACGCCTAGAATGAAGAGAGCAGTACTGTTTTCAACAGGAAACCAATCGATAACTTAATTATATAAATAATTCTCACATGAGTGCACCAACTATTGTGTGACCTTTCAAGGTCCACATAAATAACTGGGTATGCTTGCCCTGTGAATTTCAAAGTTTTATTTTTAACATTTCTCTAATGAGAAATAGCTGTGTGTCATTACAGTGACTCACCTTATCACATATTTATAAAGATTAGCAAAATGTGCCTGTATATTGATCGACTAATGCAGATAAATTGTCATTATAATTTAACAGGGCCATCTGGACTGCTATGCACAAGCTCCAGTAATATGGCAATGCTAGCACACCGGAGGAGACTGGACGAGTGCAGCAGCCAGTGTTACATTGTTGCCACACTTCTAGTCACATCTATAACTTCATGTACACATCCAAAATATAAAGCCCTCTTCCTATAGCCTTATATCCACAAGTTCATCTCCCCATCTACGATATAAAGTCGCCTACCTTTAGCCCCATTCCCATATCTCTATTTACTTTTCTACAATATTATTATTATTATTATTATACAGGATTTATATAGCGCCAACAGTTTGCTCAGCGCTTTACAAAACGAAGGCAGACATTACAGTTCCATCACCATTTTGGTACAGGAGGAATCAGAGATCCCTGCTCGTTAGAGCTTACAATCTAAGAGGGAGGGTCAATTGATACAAAAAGGTAATAGCTGTGGGGGGTGAGCTGATGTAGAAAGTAAGACAGTGTATCAGTTAGAAGCAGGATAGGCTAAAGTGGTTTTCAGGGATATTAAGCTGTTTCCTATAGCCTCACATACATAACTTCATGTGTCCATAAAAAGACATTTTCCTATCATTAGATCTATAGCTTCATATACCCATTTACAAAATGAAGCTATCTTCCTTTAACCTCACATCCATAACTTCATATACTAATATACAACACAACGCCATCTTCCTATAACCTCACACCCATAAATCAATAGAGCCATCTTCCTTTAGCATCATATCCATAACTCCATATCCCCTTCTACAATATGAAGCTCTTTCCCTTTAAATCAATAACTCTATATACCCATCTACAATGTAAAACCATCTTCCTATAACCTCACATCTATAAATCCATAGAGCCATCTTCCTATTGCATCTTCCCCATAACTGCATATACCCAACTACAACATAAAGCCATGTTCCAATAACCTTACATCCATAACTCCATTTATCCATCTATGATATAGAACCATTTTCTTATAGATTTGAATTCATAACTTAATGTACTCATCTAAAATACAAAGTCAACTTCCTAAGGACTCAAATTGATAATGTATAATAATCTACAATATGAAGTAATCTTATAACCACACATCCATAACTCCATATACCCATCTAAGATACAGAGCCATCTTCCTATAGATTCACATCCATAACGTCATATAGTCATGTACAATATGAAGCCATCTTCCTATGGCATCACACTCATAACCTCATATGCCCATGTACAATATGAAGCCATCTTCCTATGGCATCACACTCATAACCTCATATGCTCATGTACAATATGAAGCCATCTTCCTATGGCTTCACACTCATAACCTCATATGCTCATTTACAATATGAAGCCATCTTCCTATGGCTTCACACTCTTAACCTCATATGCTCATTTACAATATGAAGCTATCTTCCTATAGCATCACACTCATAACCTCATATGCTCATTTACAATATTAAGCTATCTTCCTATAGCATCACACTCATAACTTGACAAGTCATCTTTCTATAACCTCATATCCATAGCTTCATATACCCATCTACAATATAGAGCCATCTTTCTATAGACTCACATCCATAGCTTCATATACAATTTAAAGCCATCTTCCTATATCCTAGACATGTGTGGTTCGTTTCGTTCCGAATTAGAATTGAGACAAATTTTCGTTTTTCAGAAATTCGGATGTATCCCAGCTTCCAAATTACAATAAGTACTGAATTTAAACGAATCCGAAATAGCGAATTTGAATCATTTTCGAATACTTTTCGAATTTGAATAGTTTTCAAATTCAAAAAGTTTTCAAATTCGAATAGTTTTCAAATTCGAAAAGTCCTAGAATATGAATAGTTTTCCATTTCCCAAAGAAGACAAAATAGAATAGAAAACAAAGGAATAGAACAGAAAAAAACAGACTAGAAAAGAATATAACAGAAAACAATAGAATAGAATACAACAGAGTAAAACAGCTCTGTTCTACTCCACCAAATTATATTCTTTCATTTTCTGTTATATTCCCCTCTATTGTAGTTTATCTTTTTCCATTCTATTCCTCCTCCTTCCTTTCCACTCCACCCCATTCTCTTTGGAAATGGGAAAACTATTTAAATTCGAAAACTGTTCAAATTTGAAAACAAGTCGAATTTGAAAAAGATTTGAATTTGAAAACTATTCCAAATTGATTCTAAAACTTTTCAAATCGATTCGAAAACTAATAAACGGAACTAATTCCGAAAAAAAAATGAAACAAATCTAACTAAACAAATTTATGCAAATAATGAATCAAAACTAAACTGAACAATTTTTTTTTCGCTCTGTCCATGACCGCTATAGCCCTCTGCATGTTAATCTATTGTTGTTAAAGACTTTTTGTGCAATTAATACTGCGGTGCAGAGTGTCCCCTTTTCAGTGAACTGTAATAGAAGTGTATCAGCGCTGCCTCTGCAAATGCTGATACACTTCTATTACAGTTAATCTATTGGATGTGGGAACACATTTTAGTGTCAGCAGCAGCCTATTTTAATTTTTTTTTTTCGCTTCTCATTCCTCAACACTAGGTGGCAGCGCACACAGATTTCCTTGTATTTATTACCATTTTCAGTGAAAATTATTTTAGTGCACGAGACTGTATGCCTATCAAATCAGAATTGATGCATTAAAGCAGTTGTAAAAGTTTTTTTTTTTTTTTTTTTTTTAAATGATTTTATTAAAAGTGACTTTTACCATTATTTATGTTCCTTTAGACACACGCGACGGTGGATCACAACTCCTTACTCTTCGCTTTTTTTTTTTAATTTTATCCGACGACGACTGTGATTTTACACAAGGGTGTAGGTTATCTAATTGACATTATCTTCACATAGTCGTAAACGTCTCCGTCGCGACTATGTGAAGATAATGTCAAGTGACTTTTCCCCTGTGAGACGTGGCGTCATAATTAACGTGTTTTTCAGAAATTGTTGTTATCTAATTGTACGTCTCCCGATATCGCCAGTACCTGTCTCGCTTTTTTTTTAACAAGTCAAATCAAAACTAAGTAATAAACGTATTTAAACAAATCAATCTAAACAAAGTAAAAAAAAAGCCTTAATCAAGGCAAATAATCAAAAGCTTAGCTAAACTTT
>BLSH010514190.1:845770-865030 GCA_018402905.1 Glandirana rugosa
AGTGAAAGTGTTCCTCCTAAGATGGTAGTCAGGATTTAAATCAACGTCTCTTTCATTCATATTATACAAACAGTAAATTTTTTTTTTTTTTTTTTTTGAAAATGTTGACGAAATTGCGTAGTTAAGACTAAACTATCCGTATGTCAGAGCACGTGATTTTAGTAAAAGTGACTTTTACCATTATTTATGTTCCTTTAGCAGTTGTAAAAGTTTTTTTTTTTTTTTTTTTTAAATGACAAACATATTATACTTACTTTCTCTGCAACTAAATTTAGGACTGATGGTAGAATCCTCCTTGTGAAAGTGAACTAGGGAATGTAATACATTTTGAGTTAATTATTCTGCTGCTTCCCCAAAGGATACGGCAGAAGGAAGAATCTGCTGCTGCTGATGGAAAATATATACATAGTACCTCTGTGTCTGGCATTTTTATTTATTTATTTTTTTACCTTTGTATGCAAGGGTTTTATGAATTTTAAATAAGCGTGTGCTGGAAACTTTTAATGATCTCCTAAGATTCCTCCCTCTGGCTTGAAGTATTCTGCTTTATAGAAGATAGAGATTTGTATGTCAGCATTCCTTCTGTTTCTTGTTAAGCCCTACAGCTCTCTCGGTAAGTCTGTTGCTGTAAACGTATAATGTGATAAGTTATTAGGATGTTGTAATCATTTATCCATATGTCTGACTCTCACAGGTCTCCCAGTATATGAATATGGTATTCAAGCAGCATTCATTTAAAATCATTAAACAATTTATACATCTCCTGCCAGCTATGATAGTAGATAGAACATATGTTTTATTCAAGTAGGAACTCCACCCCCCCCCCTGTATTTTATTTTTTTTATATCCCCTCTTAACTTTTCTTTGCAGGGGATGCCCACCATAAACATAGTCACATGTCCTGTCAATTTAATGGGTACTGTGCCACCACCTCCCTTATGTCATTGGAAGTCGGCTGTCTCTTCTTGGTTCTTGCAACTGGCCTCCTAATCATATGATGCCAGGTCCATTCTCCTCCAGCCAAAGTGTGGAAGCCTGCAGCCTCCTGGGATATGTGGTATCAAGAGGTTTTAGGGGCAGTACATGTAATGAAGGCAGGAGACTGGGGATGGAATAAAAAAAGGAATGAATAAAGGTAAATGAACAAACCACAACAGCAAAAAAGTCAGCTTCTTAGATTGCAGAAGGTAGGGAAGGAGAATTTGCTTTGTAATGCTTTGATTAGACAAGACTACCAGTGCCAATATGGCAAATATAGCTCTGTAAGTTTAGGGCAAGAAAGGTTGTAGGGGACAGCACCAACCCCCAAAATGTACAAACTGAGATGTTTTTTCATTATTTTGTTGCCATGCTCAGCATAGCTCAGAACTGTGTGTAGTAGGGGTACAGAGGATGCTGAGAAAAGTCAGAAGGCTAGTAAATGTAAAATGTCATTGCCATGAAAGGAAATGTGTAACAATGAGTGCCCTAAATGGCCTCGTGGAATTGGGTAGATGGGCTCTTTTAGTGTGCTCATGTGTCTTTTTTGCCAGGACTCGGGCTGGTAAGTTGGCATTTGGGTCAAACCCAAGGAGAGAAGGACTTACTGCCTGGTACCCTCCTCTATTTCTGACTGTTGTTTTATGAAACATGTCTTTACTGTAGTTGACTCCAGTTTCCAACCTCCAAACTATTTTAAGGCATTTGTGACTCAATAACACACAACTTTAAATATGTGATTTATATGGCAATAAGTAATAAAATAGCGGGAGTACACTAAGCTGGAGTTAGCTCTAAGGCTAGGTTCACATCTATGCGGTTGCGGTTGATGCAGTTTTGTGGCACGTTTTGTGGTGCGTTTTCGAACACAATTTTAATGCGTTTTTGCATGAGTTTTTTTTCTCCTTAACAAACTATGAATAGGTTGTTAAGAGGCAGGTGGCCGCCGCATCCTTAACAACCGATGAGTCATCAGCTGTCAGAGAGGTTCCCTGCTGACAGCTGAATGTAAAACAAAAGAATTGCCACAAAGAAAATATAAGAAAAAAACAGGGCCTTCGAGTCTGGTATGCATTTTAAGGGGAACCCCATGCCAAAATGTAAAAAAAAATGGTGTGGGGTTCCCCCCAAAATCCATACCTGGGGGACCTCTCATGTGAATTAGTACGGGGTACTAATTCACCAATAAAAAAGGTGTAGTGTAAAAAATGACAGTAGGCAGTTCTTGATAATTCCTTTATTTAAAAAAAAAAAAAAAACATGTCCCCGAAAAATAAATCTGTTGTCAATTACAATGCTTACCATCACACCTGACCCAAAAAAAGGGGAAAAAATTGGTCCGCTCCCACCGTCTGACAGCTCCATCATCTGACCGTTCTTAAATAACTAAGAATGCCCCTGGTCAATGATGTCACATGGGGGCTGGGTCATCAGGTGAGTTAGTTATTTAGGAACTGTGAGATGGTGGGAGTCTTCGGCGGGAGTGGACAATTTTAATTCTTGTTTTTATTCATGTCAATGGTGGCGGCATGCGTCGTGATTGATGATGGATTTACTTTGGGGTGCCACACACAGACAGGTCACTGTATTTGTATGTTTGCACACGTGCGAGGATCTTTAGGGCTGTGCACAGAGGTTGCAGACTGTCGTAATGCCCTTATACTAGAAATTACCGGCATTTGTGCAAAAGCACAAAAATCCCCTGCAAATGTGGTCTCTGCCAGATCCCAAATACTTGGCTAAGACCTGTGCCACATCTGTGCTGGCACTGGATATTTCAAGATGGCGGCGCAGGAAAGGGACAGGGTAGGAGAGTGATGAGGGAGTAAATTATCGCTTTAAGAGAAACAGACACAGAGTGATCATATTCCTTGTATTTGGTTGTCACAGCAGCTCCCATGTGCCTTCTGTTTGACTGAGTACCCTTGCAACTTTTGGCATCCCCCGCTCCGTGGTTGTGTTACAATGTACCAATGTTGCAGACAAGGGGAACAGGACTAGCAGCACTAAAGGTAGAATAGTAGAACACCACGGCATAGCTCCCAACTGTCCCTGATTTTGAGGGACTGTCCCTGATTTGGAACAAAATCCCTCTGTCCCGCTTTCCTCCTCATTTGTCCCTCATTTTGATCTGATCTATATAGTTGTATTTAAAATACACTATTTATCTTTAAAAAATTATTTCTCACTATAAGCTTTTCATTCACTTTCTAAATTTCTGCACTTGTAAATTTTAAAAGTCAATATAAAGGAATAATAGTGATAAAAAAAGCACTTGTGGCTTTACCTAATCGTTTTTAATCATTTTTTGTATAAGTCTCCTTTAAGGGGGTGTGACAGGGGGTGTGCCCTATGCCTACATAGTTTTGCTAATAGATGTCCCTCTTCCCATCTCAAAAAGTTGGGAGGTATGCAATGGGGATGTGGCAGTAAAATAGCTACTTAGAACTCTTTCATATTTAGACTAAAAAGCCAACTGAAAGGGCTTTTTTTATGTGGCACTGCCCCCTTGAGGGTCGCTTGAAAATTCCATTCTCCCTTGGTCTCCCCGACTCTTGGAGTCCTCCACCACTCCTGACACTCTGGGTTCACTCATAGTGTTACCTTTTTCTTGATTTAACACACTTCAGTGAAAGGAGCCACACAAGGTTGAGCGTTTTAAAGTATTTACTTAAATCTCTGTTGTGTTAATGTGAAACTCCAGATTAAACAAGAATTGTATCACACAGGACAAGGATTAACAGTTTACTCCTAAGTCACTCACTTATAAATGTCTAGACAACATTAACATGCCTTTGAAACGTTAGTGAATAGAAAGGAGACAACAAGAATATGGATCACTACTCCCTCCTTTTCACTGGCAGTTCAATGTTAAATGTTACACTTTGATTCCTCCAATTGAGTTTAGTCAAGATACGTAAATGTTCACCTATAGGCATTATAAAGAGAGATTTCTTAACATAGATCAATAATGAGTAAAGCTTATACTAACTATGGTTTGGTGAACTATAGGCAAATTGATACCACTCAATGGAATACGGATAATCAATACCACTCTAAAAGAATACAACCAAACTGGTATAACTTCAGTTAACAGTACAATTGGCTTATTAACCTGCAAAGTGTCATGCAAAGTGGGCTGGGGGGGTAATTGTAATTGTAGCAGATCCTCCGTTAAAGTTCAGCGTGTCTTCTGTTATTTCAGGGTTAGGTACCTAAGAAGTAACTGTGTCCACAGATCCTCAGAATATGGCACAAATGTGAAATAGTAACTTCACTAAAATAGATAGAAACCTTCACAGTGATCACTGACTTATGGTAAGCTTACAACTAACAGCAATTCAGTGCACTCAAGTGATTGTAAACCAGCCTCCACAGTCTGATAGTAATAAGAATACTAATCTGTTTAATGCATACCTCCCCAAGAAAGTTAGTAGGCATCTGGCCTACTACATATCCTTAGTGAGATATGCATTAAACAGATTAGTATTCTTATAGATGGGCCTGGGCTTGCTCACCCAACCGGACAAACGACGGCAGACAAACGGTCCTGCTGTTCAGATGATGATGATGATGAGTCTGGAGATGATGAAGTACTCCTGCTCTATGCTCCTGGAATCGGCCTCCACTGCACTTCTCCTTGCAGCTCTCTCTAAGCAAATGGCTACCGCTGCCCGATGGATCTGGAACAGACTAAGATGGTAGTACCTAGTAGGGCTGGTTCTGCAGATCACCCGTTGGAACACTGTAGTAAAGCAGCACACTGAAAAACTGTGAAAATATGGCCCGCTGGATCACTGTATGTAGGCCGCAGGCCACAATCCCACTCACAGGGTGCCTGCTGTTCGCTCATCGCCATCCAAAAGAGACTGCAACAGGCCACTCCCTTCACTTAAATAGGCTCTCCCATGAGGCACTGTTCTTCCCAGGAGCCTTCCTATGAGCATGGCCCGATGGGAAATGGAGTCCTTCCACAGCAGAGTCTGATGACAATCCTCACTGGCACACTACAACTCCCACAAGGCATCACTCCCACACTATTCCATTCTTCAGTTAATAAACTCAGCACTAGGGGAGCGCATCACGATATACTCACAGGCACAAATGTCCTTACTGCCAGAGAGGTAACGCTGGACTCCTGGCTACATTTATATTAATAAGTAACATTGTAACTGCATTTATAGATCTGTCAGTGTCACATCTGCTTATATTATGTACATGGTTATACAGCAAGAAAAATAAGTGCCTTATGTTGATAGGAAGTTGTATTTTGGTGGCATTTGTGCTTTGCATCAAGTGCATAGTGGTATCATGTATTTGCATATTCAATACATCTTGGGATCCTACATGATTTAGACAAAACATGCATACATTACTTTGTGGCTTAACAGGAAAAGTAGGATTTCATGTATACTTTGTTAGAGAATATAAAAATGGAACAGCCAAAGAAGAGTTTCAAAGGTAAGACAATATTTCAGTTTTTTAATAGGTCTACATGGTAATCGGTTTAACCAAACAGTGTGCTATATAAGTATAAGTAATAGAAATGATATTATAGTGCATGAATAGCTCTTAGGTCTGTGACTCACTGATGCTTAGGAAATTTACGTATGAAAAAAAATCAATGAAGGTTCTTATTATTTAGCTATACAGCCAGTATCCAAGAATAGCGAGCATTTATCAATTTTTATACAGCGCAAGGCAGTGAAAAACAAGAACAGTGAGACAAATCTACTACAAAAACGTGGGGAACGTCACTTGATTCATAAATTCCCTATTTACTTCTCACAAGTTACACTGGAAGTATATAAACATGTCCCCGGGCAATGTGTTTTGGGTGCAATTCTGTCTCAGTTCAGTCTTTTATCTGTCACGTATCTGATAATCTGAATGACACATCTTAATCTGAATGACATATCTGTTTTTCAGCTGCCCACACTTGCAGGAGTTTGCATTGCAAATATACACAAATCTATAGCAAATCTATTGCTAAATGAGACGCAGTTGGATTTGCACTAGATCCGCACCTAATTCTTTTGGTAACTTGCATAATATATCTTCCTTAAAGGGTATGTAAACTGGTTGTAAACTCAAAAAACAAACAAAAAAAACCCCTGCAAGACAAAGGCATAATGAGCTAGTATGCATCGCATACTAGCTCATTATGAAATACTTACCTTAGAACAAAGCTGTTTCAGCAGTGCCCGCATACCGCCATGACCGGGGACATGTCTCCCGGAGTTATTTCTGGGTTTGCAGGCTCTGGCGCTGTGTGTGGCCGGAGCCGAGATGACGTCACTCCCGCGCATTCGCATGGGAGCCACTGGTCATGGCACGGGCCCTGAAGAAACGGCATGTGCCGGTGATGCTAGCACGAGCGGATATACAGTGAATATCTCCTAAACTGTGCAAGTTTAGGAGGTATTCATGGTACCTACAGATAAGCCTTATTATAGGCTTTCCTGTAGACAAAAGTGGTGTAACAGGGTTTCAAACCACTTTAACGATAACCCTTTCTCATTTGGTCCCTTTTTGTCTGTTAAAAGCATTTTGTTATATCTGTCCAATGACTGATGTGAATGTTAGTATGTAACGCGACAATCAGCATTAAAGTAACACTCTGTACTTAGTAGTGAGCTGTCCACCTTACACAGGTACGCATTAAACTTGAGGTTCTTTACTGTGAGACACTCTTATAGTGACACTGCACATCTTATCTTCCTGAATGTAGCATTTTGATGGGGACACCGAGGAGTGCATACACAAGTTAACATTTTCAGTTCTCCCTACCTCACCTAGTTCCGTGGGGGTCTCCGTGCCATGGTTTCAGGCCCAAATGCTTTGGGGGCACAGACCGTTAGGGGGAGTCAGAGCACCAATCCCCTCAATAACCAGTGTCATCCATGCCCAGTACCACTCTCCCGTTGTCTGGCTGCTATAGCATTCCCACCAGTCCTGGTTACCCTTAGCAACTGCATGTTAGTCATGACTTCCCACCATCTCCTCTGTATGGTTAGCCCTTCCTCTGGGGGCTATCTAGCCTCTCCTCTTCATCCCTGTGTGTATGTCACAGGCCCAGTTCTTTAGATTCGCCATGTACTCCTTTGAACAGACTTCAGACCAGACATTAGACTGTTAACAGTAACTTTACTGAAGACTTGCAGCAGTACAATCCATAGTGCATACTCCCGCATAGAACACATATACAGTCCTAACACTAATGCAGGCTGCCCATAAAATACCTTCTAATAAAGCAGAGTTCATTCAGCTCAAGTCCAATAGTCAATTTTACAGTTTTTCCTGTGTTATTTCTTTTTTTTTTGTAAATTTTGCGGCATGGGGGGTTTGCAGAGTAAGGAGATTTTCATGCAAAGTCTGTTTTAAACATATGTAAAAGTGATTACATTTTTAAAGCAAGTGAATAAGTGATATGTGTACACTACTAAATTCTTCTAAAATAGCTGCAATGTTGTGTCTTTTTTCACCACCTTTACAGACACTTTGAAATAACTGTTTTCTATGGCATTCATTTAAAAGAGAAGTATGGTGAACGTGTTTATGGTCATACTTCTATTGTGGGTCACAGAAATGCACTTACTTGTGTTCTCCTGTGACCCAGAATCAACAGACAGCAGGCTAAAGTCCGCTGTCGGCTGACGTCATAGAGCTGCTCCAGGCTCTGGAATCATATTTTTGGGATCCACCCAGCTGCCTGACAGCTGGCTCCGGCTTTCGGGACACAGCTGAAAGCTGAAGCCAGCTGAAGATCAGCGGTCATGCTATCGCTTAGTTCTAGGGCTTAGAGCCAGTGGGGGACAGCTACAGCATTAAAAAAAGTATTTTCCTTTGCACATGATTGCATGATGGAAGTCGGCAGAGCTTCACCCTATTCACTAAGCTAAGAGTAAATTCCCTTGCAAAGTGATGAGACAATTTGTCTTTAGTAAATCAACTTCATAGTGTTTATTAGTTCGCTATCCCATGCTTAATGCGGAATGGCCTAATCCGCCAAAATCCTTGCAGACACAAAGATTTTTTTCAGCACTATGAGAAATCTGAGCATTGTTGGCAATGTTGGTAACAAACTAGAAATAGCTGGCACTTGTAAGCTCTGCATGTCATCTTAGTATATTTTTCTCTGTCCCTGAACCTAAGCACCTTAGATACAATTTTTTTCTGCTGTGTATCCTGATAAAGAATTTATAATACCTATATAACACTATTAATTTAGAGGTCACTGCTCAGAATCAGACTAATTAATAGATACAGTAGTTTAAAAAAAAGTTTAGACTCTGAATTTGTACTATCCTTGAATCCTTGAATAACTCTGAACATGCCATCTTTGTTATTGCTGAAAATAGACCTTGTTTGGTCACTTTGCATACACAAGTTGCCAGGAGGTATGAATTGCTTTCACTTCCCCCATTCTGCTTGAATACAGGGGTGAACCTAGTACTGTAGTGCCAAAGCTTGCCATACTCCTTTTACGTATTGGCCAATAAGACAGCCTATCATAATGATGAGGGCCCAATAGCATTGTATGGGGTTAGGAGGGACCAAGCAGGCTCTGTCACCACCAGGAAGTATTTTAGCTTTCCTTCTACAGAACTGTCTGCCATTGTGGCAAAGTGCAGGTATTGAAAGCTGCTTTAGGCACTTCTAAGTGAAAGTGAAGTAGTAACTGTAAGCACCCTGCTCCAGGAGAAAAGATAAGTATCTAGGAAGGTCTGGTAGCTAGTTGTATAAAGTTGGTCTGCTGGCTCCCCCTCACCTTCTAACAAGACGTTTGAGTCTTCTCTCCTCTCTTGTGTACAGGTATTGGTGTCCTCCTTCAGGTGTTAAAACTCCTACATGTTAGGCCTGGACACTTTCTATTTGCTACCCAGCGCCAGGGCCCTCTCTGTTTCCAAAAGAGAGCCTTCAGGTGATTTCAGCAGTACGGGACTGTCAGGAACTGGCCCACATGGGCACACCTGCAGCACTCGATTACTAGTACCCCGCACCTTAGAATGGTGTCGGTGGCAATTTTTTACTGCAAGCAATTTTTGGTTTTGGATCAAATAGAGTAGGGCGGTATAACCCCTGTCCATTTTATTCTTGTCATCTGTGTCCCATTGGGTACATTTCCTATCTCTCCCTGTCCCATAGCCAAAACAGTGAGTGGATAACCCTGGTTTCACCGGGGTCACCAGTACTAGTGTCCCTGTTGGAAGATTTACCCTCTATTCCTGTTCTGGTGACAACTCAATATTTGGGATTTTCTTTTTTTTGGTGATAATGGTAAACAGGACAAATAGAGAGGGTGACTTTCCCTAGTGAGGAAAACAGTCACAATACAAACTTGACAGGTATTTTAATAGCTCTCTACTCTATCCAAAACTAAAAAAATGATTGGCTTTAGTTATATTTTAAGCAGTTGAGTTATGGTTAGCTGATCTTGCTGTTACACAATAAAACCCATTGAATAAGTGCAAATGGTGGGAAAACCTGCCTTGTGCCAAGATGGCAGCAATTGCAAAAAGTTACACTCTGTAAATGTTTATTTTTCTATCATCCTTATTTTGCAAGGATACTTGTTGTGTCAACTTTTATCTGTCTTAGCCAAGATTCCATGCAGAGCTGGAGGTTGCAATTGTCTTTCCTAGAAGTGATGCTAGTTTTGGGATAGTACACATCGCTGTAGCAAAACACACACTGATATGCCAATACTGACACAACACCTCTTCCCAAATTGGGTCCTCTAGTTGGATGGCTGGTCTGTCCTAGCAGATGATGTGACAAATTTGCTTTATATACAGGGTCAAGTGTTAAATGCACCAGCAAATATGTAGCCTGTTCTCTGCAGCAATTGAAACCTGGTGTATTTGAAGAATTTAAAATACTCTGAAGATAGAGAATAATCACAGTATGCTGTTTTGTAAAATCCTCTTAAAATATATCCTTAGGTAATTCTTAAAGGTCATTATATTTTACAGTAGCAAGTTTTATAAAGGCTGTACTTTTCAGATTTTAACTGCTAATAAAAGCCTGTTGGAAAAATTGAAATACATAGTGAGAAAATGCTTGCTACACGGAAACGTGTGTAAGTGGAGAAACACATTCCTTTATATTCCATTAGAAGTGTTGAATTTGATGATTGATGTTGGCTAACTGTTTCAGAAAGTTGTATTTCTCAGTATTATTTTGTGGCCTTCTGCTGGTCCAAGGTAATATAATGTAGCAAAAATGGAAATTGATGCTATATGCCACTACTAAGAGGTCCAGATGCAAGGCAAACTAACTGCTGACAAGGCCGGTGCTTGCAGTCACACTGCAAAAACAACAATAAAGTAGAATTGCATGTTAAACCTTACTAATCTTAAAAAGTTTCCCTTGGACCTCCAAAATGCATTGGATACTTTATGGATTGTCCCCCTGACTTTTATTGGGATAAAGTTGTATCTGGACCTCTTAGCAGTGGTGTGGCACGTCAATTTCCATTTTAGTTATATTACACTACAGGCAGAGACTTAACTAGAACCTTCAGGGCCCCAGTGAAAGAAATTATGAAGGGCCCCCTGGCCAGGACCCTTCCCTCTTCCCACTGATCCTGGGGCCCTTTACTCCCTTTATCACAGTCCCACAGCTGGGCCCTTTCACAAGTTCTGCAGCAGGTCCCCTTTCTGCCATCTTCGGGCCTCCTCATGGTGGTGAAATGCCAGGGCCCGGTCCCAATTGCAACCTTTGCATTCCTGATAGTTCCCCCACTGGTGTCAGTAGTTTTTAATTTTAATTTTTTTTTTTCATTCCCATTTAAATTTTTACAATTTTTTTACAGTTTTTTTAGGAGCCCTGTTGGGGGGGATATCAGGGGTCTAAACAAACCTCAGCTCTCAATTTCCCTCTGTGTAGCCTCAGCTGCACAGAATGAATGGACAGGAATAGCTGTGCACCGAGCCTCCCATTCATTCAGAAATGGAAGTGTAGTTAAAAACTGTTTACTATGCTTCAGTTATGAATGAACCAATCGGTACCAATCACTGGCTCTGTCCATTCAGAAAAGGAAGGAGCCGGTAAATGACAAATTTACTGACCCGTTGCCATCTCTCCATCATGACACATCTTCTACAGGAGAGAGGAGGGGGGACAGCAGTTCTGTGGGGGGGACCAAGGAAGCACACAGGGACCCCGGGAACAGCAGAAGACAAGTAAACTGGATAGAGGAAAATGGAGGAGATTGGGTCCTCTAAATGCCACCTCCACCATCCCTCCTATCCAAGTGTACAAGGGAGGCACATGGCCCCCTGGACCATGGGGCCCAGTTGCAATTACAACCCCTGCAGCCCCTATCATTACGCTCCTCTGTGGTGTAGAAGCTCCCTGCGCAGGTACCATATCATTTACGTCAATATCAATACTTTAAGATAGCAATATCAATGAGATAACCTTCTTGCTCCAGAGCTATTATTCCACTTTCCTCAACTGTTCCAAGGCAATGTAATGTCACTATGATAACTCTGCTGAACAGACACAAGACTTCTAGGAGAACTAGATTCTATGAAAATAGATATACAGCTTATAGCAGCCAGAAGCTTAAAACAGAATTCCACCCAGTTAAATGTCAGCAGCTACAAAAAGTTTAGTTTTAAAAATCGGACACTCACCTGTCCCAGGATCCAGCGATGCAGTCGCCCGAAGGCTCGCTCTTCTCCCCCTCCCCTCGGTGGCACCGGCATCACAAGTATGGGCACTCGGCTTTGGCTTCAAAGTCGGGCGTGCACTGCGCATGTGTGAGACGCACTGCATCTTGTGAATGGCCGGCGTATCTTCTGGGACCTGTGACGTGTCCCAGAAGATCACCGGGGGGGGGGGGGGAGGTGAACTTCCTTCTGGAGCCACAGCTCTAGGAGAGGAAGTGGACCTGGGACCCTGTGAAAACAGGTCCCCCCCCCCCCCAAAAAAAATGACATGCCAATTGTGGAAATTCAGCGGGTCGCCTTCCTTTAAAGCAGAAGTTCCACTTTTGGGTGGAACTCCGCTTTAAGGTGGCATCATCCTGGTGCAGATTAAAAATTGAACACAAGCATTTCATTGGTTTTACTATTGGCCTAATTGGGGAAAGGCTGAAATGGCAGCTGACAATATTCCTGGTAAATATAGAATTTAATAGGAGTATGAAGTGAAATGTAATGAAAATGTATGCAATATGGTAAGGCTATTCAGGGCATTGATGCAAACAGTGTGCTCACTGTGAAAAAAAAACATGCGTTACACCACTCGCACCAAAAATGTTCGTAAATATCTGTTGTTTGATATCCCGAAGCCATCAAATTATGTATAGAACAGACAGGAAAATGTCTTAATAAAGTTTCAATACCCTTTTCAACATTTTAAATGCAATGCTCTACAAAGCTTCTGAGAAAAAAAAAGCAACAAAAAGATCCGCTCTTTTCTATCCAGTATTAGTGAATGTAGGTATCTTAGGACTTTCAAGCAATTTTAAACACAAAAACAAAACTGTGTAATATATTGCAACTTACCAATCATTAGATGTGGTGGCTGCATTCGTTTTCGTTTATTTTTTTTTTTACTTTATTTTATGTGATGATCCGGCCACTAACCTAATTCCCATCTTAGGGTGACGAAATAGCAATGCAGACACTTTTGGACATAGCATTGCCAGTCTGGGGAGAGTGCAGTATTAGACTAGCAGATTTAGATGTACTTGGCTAACACTCTGAATCTGAACTCCAGCTAACACTTTATATACATTTACAGCAAACCTTTTTTTTCCTTTTGGGATTAAGGCTTCACATAAATGAATAAAAGCTGATTATTGTAAGCCCCGTCAGTGTTTAATGGTTTGTCTCAGCCCTCTAACTGTTACTTTGGACAGCTCAGTCTGTCAAAGTAAATTGAAGAATAACAGATTTACTGACTGGATCACAAGGTGAGAGTAAAGAAAAAACAGCTAAAAAAAGAAAACGAATGCAGCCAACACATCTAAGAATTGGTTAGCTACAATCTAATAATTTTACATTTTTGGATTTAATACTGCTTTAATAACACAAGGGATATTGATGAATGTGGGGAAAAGTTGCTGGATAGCTGCACTCCATTTAACACCTTTATTGTAGTTTGTAAAAAATCCAAAGTAAGGAGGCATGTCTATGACTAAGCACCCCACCTTCATGGTGTGAAACGCGTAAGCCAAGCTGTCTTGATTTTCTGTGTTCCCATGTGATGTTGTGACTTACTTTGGATTTTATGCAAACTACAATAAAGGTGTTAAACGGAGTGCGGCTATCCAGCAACTTTTTCCCACATTTATCTTGAATGCAGAACTGCACCTGTGCCTTGGAGCTTGAGCAGAGGTAATTGGAGCTAGACAAGCCTAGAGCAGTGTTTATTTCTTCACAAGGGATATTGAGCTACAATTATAAAGTGACTGAATATGTTGAAGTCCTAGACAGAACATTACATGCAAGTAACTGCTTTTTCATTCAGACCTATGAAGAATAGGCAGTATATACACAGTACCTTGAAACCTCCTCTGGTTGAGAAGAGGGCTGGAATGTTGCTTAGCCCCATGTGAGTTCCCTCTGCTGGATCAGCTCTCCTACTGATCTAACTTAAGTACAAGGGGGTATAGTTAGCATAGGTTCAGTTGTTGTTATATATGATTTATACAGTGCCGACAGTTTTAAGCGCTTTAAAAAAATTAAGGGAATCCATACAGTTACCGGTAGGTACAGAGGGCCTGCCCTTCTCATGATACCTTACAGTCTAAAGGGAGGGGCAAGTGATACAAGTGACTGTGAGGGGTAAGTTAAAGTGGTAGTAAACCCTCCTATCCTTTTCAGCCAAGGAAGCTGCCATCTTGGCCTCTTTTTAATCTACAACTGCCATGATGCTGCACATGTGATCGGCTATGACATCAACCATTGGATGGTTTGACAGTTTGGTTTAGAGCATAACCAATGGGAGTGTTACATTTCTGGCACATGCTGGAAATGTAACTGGTTTTTAAACTGTTAAATGGATGGGTTTACTACCGCTTTAATAAAGTAAAATTCCAATCATTGGTTAGAGGTGGGGTAGGCTCCTCTGAAGAAATACGTTTTCAAGGGTCAAAGTTGGAGATAGCTGAATAGATTTACAGAGCAGGGTAGAGATGAGTATAGCAAGGGGGAGTAGAGAACAGAAGGTCTTGGGAGGAGAAAAGAGGACATATAGGATGATATTTTGACATGAGGCCAGTAATGTAGTTTGGGGAAGACTTGTGAATGGCTTTGTATATTGCTGTTAAATTTTGAAATGTGTTTGGGCAAGCAGAAGCCAGTGGAGGAATCAGCAGAGAGGGTTGTAGGACATTGGGCAGTTGGTTTGGTGGATGAGTCTGGCAGTAGAATTCATGCTAGACTTAAGTAGGGATATCCTGTGTGGCAGAAGGTCAACAAGGAGGGAGTTACAATAGTCAAGGTGAGAGATAACAAAGGAGTGATTTAGAAGCTTTGTGGTGTCATTTGTTAACCACTTGCCGACCGCTGGTCGGCAATTGACGGCGACAAAGTGGCGCTGTAAGGCAAAACGCCACCATATGACGGCGGCTGCCAGATCGCGCACTGTGAGCGCGCCCGCGCGCTCACTGTGTCCGGGGAGGGCCAGGGAGCGGGTGCGGTGGATTCGATCTCCGCCGGCCACCCGCGATGCCCCCCCCCGGAGTGAAAGAACGGAGGTCCGTGTAAGTAAACACGGACCTCCGTTCTGTGAGGGGGGAAGGGCTGTGATCACAGCCTTCCTCTACACGGAAGCTGTGATCGCTTCCCTTCCCCAGCTAGGACAGTCCCCCCACAGTTAGAACACGCCCAGGGAACACAGTTAACCCTCAGAGCGCCCCCTGCAGGTTAACCCCTTCACTGCCAATGGCATTTACACAGTAATCAGTGCATTTTTATAGCACTGATTGCTGTATAAATGCCAATGGTCCCAAAAAAGTGTCAAAATGTTCCAACATGTCCGCTGAAATATCGCAGTACCGCTAAAAATCGCAGATCGCCGCCATTACTAGTAAAAAAAAAAAAAAAAAATAAAAACCCCAGAAATTAATTCTCATCATCCGTAAACGCGACCACTTTTGCGCAAACCAATCAATAAATGCATATTGCGATTTTTTTTATCACAAATATGAGGAAGAATATAAATCGGCCAAAACCGATGAAAAAAAATGTTTTTTTATAATTTTTTTTTGGATTTGTATTTTAGCAAAAAGTAAGAAATTTGGGTTTTTTGCAAAATTGTCGCTCTTCTTTTGTTTATAGCGGCGATCAGAAATGACGCAGCGGTGATCAAATACCACCAAAAGAAAGCTCTATTTGTGGGAAAAAAAGGACACAAATTTCGTTTGGGTACAACGACCGCGCAATTTTCAGTTAAAGCGACGCAGTGCCGAATCGCAAAAAGGGCCCCGGTCCTAAAGTGTGAAATCCTTCTGGGGCTGAAGTGGTTGAGAAGGGGCAGAATTTTGAAATGTGGAGATGAAGGCAGCAAAATTTGGACAGTGATTGGATGTGGGGCTGAAAAAAGAGGTCAGAGTCCAGGATTGCACCTAGCACCTTGGCCTGAGGGGATATTGATTGTAGTGCTGTTAATTTCAATGGAGAAGTTGTCAAAAGTTTGAGTTCAATGAAGTAGTGGGGCATCCACCAAATATATAAATTTAGTAATTTAGAGATGCATGCGGAAACCAAATGTAAGCTGGAGAGTAGAGAGATAAATTAGCTGTTAATAATTAAAGGTGGCCTTTAATAACCCTTAAAGGTATATTATAGCAAACCTTTAATAATCACTCACTGTTTAAGAACAAGAATGCACATAAAGGATAATCATACAAACCAGGCAACTAGCATTTTCATAAGGAGGTCACCAGCACCATCTTCTATATTTCTTTCAGATTTACTTTAAAGCTTGTATAGGGAAATACATCCGCTAAGCTTATTACCTCAACCCCTATCCAAAAATTAAATAAGTTCAATGCAGAAAATATATAACATTATGCTTTATATTGTTTAAATATTTTAGGTAATAATGTCACTTTATGAATAGATCATAATAGGCAGTAACTCCATGCCTCTTTTTGGACATGATTGGAGAGGATTATGAGGAATATAAGCATGTAGATGTGAAAGAATAGTTTTAAATGATTTTACAAGTTTATTTAGCAGAATAAAGTAAAACAAAATGTAAATCCAATATGTTTTTGTATAACTATTTGTTTTTTCTCATACTTTCTTTTAGTATAGAATTGTGGTGGTCACATATGAAGTTTTTTTGGTATTTGTTATAGGACAGCTAACCATAGTAAATAGCCAGACAGTGGCGGCCCATGCATTAGGGGGGCACGGGCACTGCCCCCCCATCCATGCATCTGGCCCCCTGATCTTCATACAGAGATGCCAGGCGCATTGAATCCAATGGGGGGTGTTTTTTGAAGCATGTAATTAGAGCCAGAGGCTCTAATAGGCTTTAATAAATGGTGGGCTCTGGGCACAGAGCACTGCGGCCGAGCCTACCCAGTTGTGTGATGATAGCGAATGAATATTCGCTATTTTCACACTAATCCTCCTCCTGGTCAATCAGGAAGCGGGTCATAAGACCCATCACCCGATTGGCTGAAAGGACAGGTGAACCTATTGGATGCCTAGCAGGAGGAGAGAAGAAAGGCACGGCAACAGCTGCCGTGATCTAGGAGAGGACACAGGATCCACTGCCTGGCCCACAGCTCGCCGCCCGTCCTCCGCTGCCTGACTCAAAGCCCGCCGCCCGTCATCCGCCACCTAGATGGGGTAAGTGCCGCACAGAGTGGCAGACAGTGGGGGGGTGCTGGTTAAGTGCCGCCGGCTGCCCAGGAGGTTGTTGTTTGCCGCCCCCTCCAAAAAAAACCCACCAGCCGCCACTGTAGCCAGATATTTATGTTAAACATAGTAATGTGTGTGGTACAGATATTTTAATGTAATAAAAGAATTATATAATGATAAAAAAACAACATCTGCTTAATAATGCACCTGCAACATAGTCATTTTTTTTTTGTCATCACAAGATAAGAGTTTTCATTAGGTGCTTTGAATGATTGAATTTCCATGCACAGTAATGTCTCAGACCTGACTTATTAGCTTTGCTAATTCTTCTCCACAAAATCAGCTGATGTCTTTCAAGAAAGGATATTCTTTGTAGACATGGCTTGCCTGCTCTGGCTAGACGTTACCAAGATACATTATTAAGGGCATCTCTAGAATGGGAGACTATTCATTAGATTTTCTTTTTCCTGACTGAAATTATACTGTTTTAAAGTAACAATACCGAATATATATATATATATATATATATATATATATATTTACATACACATAAAAACACCTTTTTTTTTGCACTGGCTTAGTCAGGTGCAATGAAATCACTGATCACTGCGATACCAGTCATATGATGACGCTCTACTGCACTGGTGGCAGTATGTAAGACCTGGTTCACACCTATGCGTTTTTTAGTGTGGTTTGCAGAAATGTACTACAGTCCATTTAACATGGTTTCCTATGGGACACCTTTGCATATATGTTTTTCAGCCGCTGTATTTTTGGAAAGGGTCAGGGATTTTTTATCCACTTCAATACAGGGCGTTTATACCCCCTTCCAATTTTCAGCTTTCAGCGCTCTCACACTTTGAATGACAATTACTCTCTCATGCTACACTGTACCCAAACAAAATTGTTATCATTTTTTTCACACAAATAGAGCTTTCTTTTGGTGGTATTTAAGAACCTCTGGGTTTTTTATTTTTTGCGACATAAGTGAAAAAATTGTGAAAATCTTGAAAAAAAAACACTTTTTTTTAGTCTCTGTGATAAAATTTTGCAAATAAGTAATTTTTGTTCATAAATTTGGGCCAAAACTGATACTGCTACCTATCTTTGGTAAAAATAACCCAAATAAGTGTATATAATTTGGTCTGTGTGAAAGTTATAGAGTCTACAAGCCATGGTGCCAATCATTGAAAATTGATCACACCTGATGCACTGATGGCCTATCTTATTTCTTGAGGCCCTGAAATGTCGGGAAAGTACAAATACACCCCAAATGACCCCATTTTGCAAAGTAGACATTCCAAGGTATTTAGTAAGAGGAAGGGCGAGTTTTTTGAAGTTGTACTTTGTTCCCACAATTCTTGGGAAAATTAAGAAATTATTATTATTTTTTTTTTTGCACAAAATTGTCATAACAACAAGTTATTTCTCACACACAGCATATGCATACTTCCAATTACACCCCAAAATACATTCTGATACTCGCCCCGAGTATGGTGATACCACATGTGTGAGACTTTTTCACAGCCTGGCCACATAGAGAGGTCCAACATGCAGGGAGCACTGTCATGCATTTTAGGAACAGAATTTTCACGTCTAATTTGAACATTTTTGAAGGCCCTGGAGCACCAGGACAATGAAATTACCCACAAAATGACCCCATTTTGGAAAGCAAACACCCCAATGTATAATCTATGAGGCATTATGAGTCTTTTGAATGATTCATTTTTTTCCACAAGTCTTCAAAAAACGTGGAAAGAAAATGAAAACGCTTTTATTTTTACACAAAGTGGTCAATTTATTAATGATATTACTAACACCTAGCATGCACATAGCAAAAATTACCCCCCAAAATATATTCTGCTACTCATCCCGAGTATGGCGATACCACATGTGTGAGACTTTTTCACACCCTGGCCACATACAGAGGCCGAACATGCAGGGAGCCCCGTCAGGCGTTCTAGGAGCATAAATTACACATAAAATTTCATTCATACCTATCACACTTTTGAAACACCAGGACAGTGGAATTACCCCCAAAATGACCCCATTTTGGAAAGCAAACACCTGAGGTATATTCTATGAGGCATGGGCTGCAGATAGGTACTCGGGTACTCTAATGGGCTTATATGGAGTCCACAAACGAAAGGTTTTACCCCAGTAAAACCCCCATTAAGGTGACAGGACCACAAAGTTTTCACACTATCCATACTTACTTTAAAATACACATTAAATACGAGGATCTTGCGGACTGCCCCGAGGGACGTACAAGCCGGAGACATACACCGGTCCCACACTTTTTCAGAGTGTGTACACCATAGCGGTATGAGCCCTACTCATCGTCTTATATAAAACCCCCCATTAAAAACGATACACGTACGATCCACAATCATTATAGTAATTATTTAACTGGTGAAACACATTTTTATTTTCGCAAAAGTAAAAG
>BLSH010514190.1:872982-887544 GCA_018402905.1 Glandirana rugosa
CTCTTGCCACAAGCATATAAATGTCTACTAGATTTTCTATACTAGCTGAATACTGAAGAAATCAGAAGTTATCTTTGACTAATACAAATCGCTAAGATTTACATTGTTACGCACAGTCGTTGGAGTTTTATTATGTCCAGACTATACGCATTCATGCTATCTTTTTAGTACTTATATGATACTGTAATGCCTTTTCTTTCTTATATACTGCTGTTTATTGAAAACTTCAATAAAATATTGAAACAGAAAATAAATAAATAAATAAAAACCCCATAAATTGTTTAGTAAATGCGGCAACTTTTGCGCAAAACAATCAATATACGCCGATTATAATTTTTTTTTACCAAAAATATGAGGAAGTATATATATTGGCCAAAACTGATGAATACATTTGTTTTTTTATATGTTTTTTTTTTTGGACGTGTATTTTAGCAAAAAGTAAGAAATATTGTTTTTTTTTTGCAAAATTGTCGCTCTTTGTTTGTTTATAACGGTGATCAGAAATGACACAGAGGTGATCAAATACCACCAAAAGAAATCTCTATTTGTGGGAAAAAAGGACGCCAATTTTGTTTGGGTACAACGTCGCACGACCGTGCAATTGTCAGTTAAAGCGACGCTGGTCCTAAAGTGTGAAATCCTTCCGGGGCTGAAGTGGTTAACAAAATCAGGAAACAAATATTCCTATTTTTACTAACTCTTTACATCCAATTTTTGCTATACTGTTGATCTCAAAACAGATAAATGATAATTAGGCCTCATGTACACAGGACGTTTTTGGATGTTTTTACAGCAGCTGTATTTAGCTGCAGACGTTTTTTCTGACAGTCAATAAACCCCCCATCATATTATCCTATGTGTCCATGCACACACAGACTGTTATCAGCTGTTTTTGGCTGGGGCGTTTTTGAGCTGTAAAAAAAAAATGAAACCAGTGGGTTCTGAGAGACATTTTTCAGCTGTAAAAACGTGCAAAAATGCTGCTAACCAACGTTTTGGATGTTTTCGATCGATTGAAGGAAAAAAAAAAACGCTCAAAAATGCTACTGCTCAAAAACACTCAACAACACTAGTGCACTAACACTGAGAAAAGCTGGAAAACTCACTACAAAGCTACTCCCGTTTTTTTTAACGTCCTGTGTGCGTGAGGCCTAAGACTATAAGTTCTACATTTTCAGGATCAGCAACAATTGTATTTTGTTTTTGGTGTTTTTATTTCATCTTTAATATAGAGATAGAGAGAGCCTTGTCAGAAATATGTTTCTGCCCATGTGCATTGCGAAGAAGTGTTTTTTTTTTTTTTTACAAAGATCTGTTAAGTTGTATGCAAATTTCTATCTCTTCCAGTGAGAACTACAAGCCGACAGCTGCAAATGATGTCAGAACTTGTAGTTTTCACATTCACAGAACTCTGTGAATGAATGACGCACCCGGACAGAGGAGCCCTGCACGGCCACGTTTTAAAAAAAAATTGTGACAGCGAGTGGGGGAGAGGGTCCCCCGCTCGCTATCACAATGGGGAATTGGGGGGTGCAGGGGCCTGTGCTACAGTAACATGTTACACTCTGAATATGGGAAAGGTGAACTTATCCTTTAAGTAGTGGATATATTTTGAATATTTTTGAAAAACAAGGCTAATGTTTAGTGCCACTTTTAAGTCACAATGTACCTGTTTCACCTTTCATAACATCTTACATGTTACACCCATATTCGGGGTGTAACACGTTATGAATGCAACGGCCCCAGCACCTCCTGCTCCCCCATTGTGCCAGCTAGCGGGGATTCTTCTTCACCCGCTAGCTGTCAAAATTTTTTTAAAAAGTGGCCGTGTGGGGCTCTGCCCACCCGGCCGCGTCACTCATTCACAGCGCTCCGTGAATGGAAAACTACAAGGCCTGGCAGCCTTTGTGGCTGCCAGCTTGTAGTTTTGAATGAGCTACCATGGCGCTGTGAGCACTGTGGTAGTTCATTCTTCCTGTCAGCATGTATTGGCCTCCTCATACGTCAGGACTGCAGGAGACCTGCATGGCATCAGTGATCTGCTGATCGCTGGTGCAATGCTTTATAGGAGCAATGCCTGCAACAGAAAATAATAAATGCACGTTTATTCGTCAATCAGCTTCTAACCTCAGCTTGTTGATTTAAGCTTTGACAAAAAACCTGGAAGCTGATTGGTCTCTAAGCAGAGCCAGTGTCCCCATTGCAATATTTACTTTCTATTATTGTTCTGAGATACCCCAAACTTTGATATTTTCTTTTACTTTCGTTTTCAGTGACATTGGTAAACAGGACAAATAGAGAGGGTGAATCTCCTGAAGGGGGGCACAGGCAGCAATGAAAACCTGACAGGGGGTATAATCCATTTCCAGTCTATCTGATACTGAAAAAGTTGTGCTTTTAGTTATACTTTAACAACAGATTTATTTTAGGACTGTACAAATGTATCACCAACATTACCTTCATAACTATAATCCTCTTCTTTTTAAAGATATTCTAAGTTCAGGAACATTTTTACTGAATGACAGTGACCCCCTTTAATCATTATTTACATTGGTTATATACAGTATCTCACAAAAGTGAGTACACCCCTCACATTTTTGTAAATATTTTATGATATCTTTTCATGTGACAACACTGAAGAAATGACACTTTGCTACAAAAGTGAGTACACCCCTAAGTGAAAATTTCCAAACTGGGCTCAAAGTGTCAATATTTTGTGTGGCCACCATTATTTTCCAGCACTGCCTTAACCCTCTTGGGCATGGAGTTCACCAGAGTTTGAGGATGCCCCACAGATGCTCAATAGGGCTTAGGTCTGGAGACACGCTTGGCCTGGCCATCATCTTTACCCTCAGCTTCTTTAGCAAGGCAGTGGTTGTCTTGGAGGTGTGTTTGGGGTCGTTATCATGTTGGAATACTGCCCTGCGGTCCAGTCTCCAAAGGTAGGGGATCATGCTTTGCTTCAGTATGTCACAGTACATGTTGGCATTCATGGTTCCCTCAATGAACTGTAGCGCCCCAGTCCTGGCAGCACTCATGCAGCCCCAGACCATGGCACTCCCACTACCATGCTTGACGGTAGGCAAGATGCACTTGTCTTTGTACTCCTCACCTGGTTGCTGTCACACACACTTGACACCATCTGAACCAAATAAGTTTATCTTGGTCTCATCAGACAACAGGGCATGGTTCCAGTGATCCATGTCCTTAGTCTGCTTGTCTTCAGCAAACTGTTTGCAGGTTTTCTTGTGCATCATCTTTAGAAGAGGCTGTCTTCTGGGACGACAGCCATGCAGACCAATTTGATGCAGTGTGCGGCGAATGGTCTGAGCACTGACAGGCTGAGTCTCCCATCCCTTCAACCTCTGCAGCAATGCTGGCAGCACTCATACGTCCATTTCCCAAAGACAACCCCTGGATATGACACTAAGCACGTGCACTCAACTTCTTTGGTCGACCATGGAGAGGCCTGTTCTGAGTGGAACCTGTCCTTTTTTTCAGATCCTCAGAGTTCTTTGCCATGATGTGCCATGTTGAACTTCCAGTGACCAGTATGAGAGAGTGAGAGCGATAACACCAAATTTAACATATCTGCTCCCCATTGACACCTGAGACCTTGTAACACTAACGAGTCACATGACACTGGGGAGGGAAAATAGCTAATTGGGCCCAATTTGGACATTTTCACTTAGGGGTGTACTCATTTTGTTGCCAGAGGTTTAGACATTAATGGCTGTGTGTTGAGTTATTTTGAGGGGACAGCAAATTTACACTGTTATACAAGCTGTACACTCACTACTTTACATTGTAGCAAAGTGTAATTTCTTCAGTGTTTTCACATGAAAAGATATAACATATTTACTAGAATATGAGGGGTGTACTCACTTTTGTAAAAATACTGTACATACTGTAGCTTTGTATCCAAATGCATGTGTTTTGAATAAAGCTGTGTTTTAATGGAAAAGGCTGAGTTTGTCAAGAATAACTGTCTACAAGAGCCCCATTAATATTATACAGGTGTGTATTCAGTAATGTGATTTCTGATTGGCTACTATAGGTTACTGCACTTTGACCTTAGTTCTTTGCACTACTTTACTAAATGAGCCCACAAATGTCCATGTGATAGAATAACATCATAAAATGTTCCCAGTCTAAATAAACAATATGGAACATCTTGTGAGCATGGATTTTACCTTTCAAAAGATATGTTAAGATTCTGCAACATACGGTCTCCCTTCTGTTGCTGATTATGTTTTTACAGTTTAACTTATACATACAAATGATGCAGATGATCAAATACACAGCGTTCCAAATTTAGCCGTTATATTGCCTTCTGATAAAGAAGTGTGTGTGATCTACATTCTACAGTATCTATCTACCTTCCCTGTAAGCCAAACCAAGCTAAAAGAAACAAAATGACATTATGGGTTCTATGAGATTTTAAATGGATAATTCCCATTTGCAGGTAAAAACTCCCATATCAGCTCTTTTGTTGCACAGACATCAGATGTGGACATATACAACGAAACTACTAACCCTCTCATGTCGAAACATCTGCTGCAGACTAATACAGTTGTAGCGCTGCCCTCTTGAGAGTCGCAAGATAAATCAATACCCCTCTGGCTACCCTGACCCCGAGGGTCCTCTGCCACCTCTGACACACTGGGTTCAAACTTTTTTGGTTTTTCCTTCAAGTAATGACAGCAGTAATGACATACACCAAAATGAGTTGAAATGGTAATGTTTTACTCTATAGACTAATTGATGAAAGAATCAAAGAACAAACTTGAATTTAACCCCGGGGGGGTTGACTTACATAAAGTATTATTGGCAAAAGATTGACTATTACCACTTATGTTCAAAATATTATGCAGTGAACACTATATTTCCTAAACCCAACTGGTGCATATACTGCCCATGGGAGTGGGGCACAGGAGAGCAAAGGAATGACACTATAAGTGTCAGACCCCTCTCTACTGTTCACTCACATACGAACAGTACATTAACAGGTAAACAGGTACAACTCCAGCAAACAGTAACTATAGCACTATTCAACCTGCTCTTATAGAGAGTTCTTTGGTGAAATTCAGCTTTGATAGTTTCAGAAAAACAGTGATTTCCTAAAGTTGGGAGAGAAATGTGAGTAGTCCAGTGTTACTGTCCGCAGGTGTCCTTCCAGATATCTGCTTGGTAGACCTGTAGAACAGGCAGCAACAGTTGCAGCTCCTAGCAAACAGATCCTCGGCGGTCCCAAGAGAGCATGTCAGGCCCAAAACCTTGTTTCTTATAGTTTCTCCCAGTGATCCCCTCTTCTCCATCAGCCCGTTGGTAGTTGTAGTTTCACCCAATACAGCCAGGGGGTGAATCCTTGCAAATAAACGACATGTCCCAAGATGCCTTGCTCTGCCTCTAATTAAAAGAGTCACAGGACAGCCAAACTGGAGCACTAGAGGGAAACAGCTGCCTTAAAATAACACCATACAGTGTCTTCTGATTGCAGGAAATGTAAGTATCCAGCTCCTGGCTACACAGTAAAATCAGATTCCTCATGACAAAGATATTTGATGTAGACCTATACAGTAAAATCAGTCCTCATGTCACAGACATCTTCAGACTTGTGTTAATGGCATCACTTTGAGATGCTTCTTAACTAGTTCCCGACCGCGTGCCGTGTTTTCACGGCGGCAGTCGGGATGCTGAGCGCGAATCGCCGTAAAAACACGGCAATCTGCGAACAGCCGCTAGGGGGTGCGCGCCGCCGCACTCCTGAGGAGTGTGCCTGCGGCTCGGGAGGACCCGATGTCCACCGGCGAGCCGCAATGAGCGGCCACAGGGAAAGAAAGGGGAACCGCCGATGTAAAGTGCAGGCATGGGAGATCTACTGATCCCTGTCACTGGGATCAGTTAGATCTCTCATGCCCATGGTAGCCCAACCCCCCCACAGTAAGAACACACCCAGGGAACACAGTTAACCCCTAGCTCTCCCCCCCAGGTTAACCCCTTCACTGCCAATGACATTTATACAGTAATCAGTGGACATTTAAATTTCTGATCACTGAATAAATGTCATTGGTCCCAAAAAAGTGTCAAAACATGTCCGCTGCAATATCGCAGTACTGCTAAAAATCGCAGATCGCCGCCATTACTAGTAAAAAATAAAAACCCTAGAAATTAATTCTCATCATCCGTAAACGCGGCCACTTTTGCGCAAACCAATCAATAAATGCCAATTGTGATTTTTTTTTTATCACAAATATGAGGAAGAATAGAAATCAGCCAAAACCGGTGGATTTGAATTTTAGCAAAAAGTAAGAAATTTGGGTTTTTTTGCAAAATGGTCGCTCTTCTTTTGTTTATAGCGGCGATCAGAAATGACGCAGAGGGGATCAAACACCACTAAAAGAAAGCTCTATTTGTGGGAAAAAAAGGACGCAAATTTTGTTTGGGTACAACGTCGCACGACCGCGCAATTGTCAGTTAAAGCGACGCTGCGCCGAATCGCAAAAAGTGCTCTGGTCCTAAAGCTGGAAAACCTTCCGGTCGGTAAGTGGTTAAGCTGGATACACACTATACAACTTTTGTTGTTTGATTTCCTTTAGATTTACCTTCAACTATGTAGTGCAAGGGCCTGCCTGATTGCATCAAATTGAAAGTGTTTAGGTTTAATCTCATATTATATGGTTTTGGTAAGTCTAAAGGAAAAGATCTAAAGAAAATTGTATAGTATGTGTCCAGCTTTAGACTGGTGTGCACTGCCAGGCGCATTTGATTACCAGTGCCTGTGTAGGCTACAACAGAAGTCAGAGGGGTAGAGATATAGTTGTGAGCTGATTGAGCCTGAAACTAGAAGGTCACATCCTAATGCAACACAAACTCAACTGGTGCAGAGCTCTGGATGTTCTTCCCCCTTGGTATGGCTGTTCCGGATGGAGTTGGTCTACATCGAAGTGTTAATAATACCATGCATGCATGATAGCCAAATTCTGCGATGTTATTAAAAACGAACGCTCTTCCTCCATTGCTTTGAAACCCTTCCAGTGCTGCAGCCATTTTTAAGAAGTCAAACAACCAAATGTATTTTTTGTTTTATTTTCAAGGTAGTGGTTTTATCTGACATTCAACACCACCATTTACCACTCCTACCGCCTACATTTCTGAACCCTGTATATGTGATTAAACCCTAGATATTATTATTTTGAACATGCAATATCAAGCTGGAATTAAGGGGGAACCAAAAATTTACCCCCTGTATTCTTATTTTACGAGTATAGGACACACCAGTATGGGAACTTATTGTGCAGCTCTGTACATTAGAATACACAGAAAACACATATTTTTGAGAACACAGGTAAAAGTATATTTTTTTTTTTTTTAGAAAATAATGGTAACAGGTAGGCTTTTACTGCAGAAGAGATTCTGTATGTCTCCTCTGGAGTAAAAGCTCCAGCAATGTTTCTTTTGGATACACACTAAGCTACAAAAGTATATTCTCAACATATTATCATATATGCCAAATCAGGCATACACATGAAACTTGCTTATTGTAATGCATATCAACTCTGCAAAAAAAAAAATACAATAAAGTGCAAAGAAGTTCAAAAGTTTTCATACAGTGAACTTTTTATATAAAGTTCAATAAATAATACTCAAGGCAAACGAACATCCCACAGACATGGCCGCAACACAACTCTATCGGCCCGTCGTCATGACATCACACCACTAGCTCCACCCAACGCGTTTCCCCTTAGTAGGTGTCATCTGGGATTGGAGAGCCTCCAATCCCAGATGACGCCTACTAAGGGGAAATGTGTTATGGTCGTGTCTGTGGGATGTTCGTTTGCTTTGCTCAGTCTATGGGTTTGAACCGGAAAGTTGAACTTATCAGAACACCTAGGAACCACTTGAGAGTGAGCTAGGGCTCTCCTTAAGAGGATATCTCTAAGCGCTTTTGATGCCCTCTGTGGGATCATATGTTCTGGTAAGCAGTCTGTCTGTCTGCATGAGAACAGGGATGGAAGTGAAGTGGTGCTTATGTTAGAGACTCACTACAGTGTATAGCACAAGGGCACTTTCTTTCTCTGCACCTTGACGGACATTAATTGGACTGCTATTTTATACATTTTTCAATTTCAGTTACAGTCACCAGTGAATCTGTGTACATGAAATATATAGTCACAATCATAATTTTTTTGCACATGTCATTTTGGATTTTAAATCAAGTTTTTTATGTTTTTGTTTATTGCACTTTTATATGAAATGTTCACTTTATGAAAACTTTTGAACTTCTTTGCACTTTATATGATTTTTTTTGCTGAAATGATTTGCATCACAATAAGCAAGTTTCTTGTGTATGCCTGATTCAGCATATATGATAATAGCTGATTTTTTACATCCCCAAAACTCATTGGGATTGGGTTGAGATAGCACACTTTTATTATTTCTATAGTGTTTTTGTAGTATAGTATTCAGCCACTTTCTGTGCAGAAGTCTCATTATTGATAGGCAAGTGCGAGTTCCAGCAATTTTGAACTGGCTTGGTGTGAATGTGCACAAGAGTTTCATGACATTTCCCATGTTCTATGAAGAAATACTAGTAGTTATGTAAACATTTTTGCATGAAGTCTGCTTGCATTCTTTCTTGTTTTGTTAGTTATCGGAAACATTTAGAGCCTGTGTTGATGGGCATTGGGCTTGTGTCGAGGATCAAAGGCAAGTTGCTTCCGGGCACATTCACTCTGCATTTAAGATCAGTTTTAGATGTTTATGAAATAATTGAGAATTCACCAGTTAGTGCATAGGGCCTCCTACTCTGTATCAATCTTCTTCAAGCACTCCCATTGGTTTGTATGGGAAGAGAATCAGTTCTGATACAACAAAAAGCCTGTCAACAAAGGCACTTAGATTGTAGCAGATATTTTAAGATAAAGTATAATTATTTTCTCTACCATGTCTTTTTCCACTCCTTTGTTCTTCTGTGTTTCCTTCACTCTTATCTCCATACTGTATATTCATATCTCATCTCTGCTCCTTTAGGGTGTGCACACTTTTATGCTCTAGTCCGGGCACTGTATGTTTGCTGCACAGAACTGCTCCTAGACCTCCAGTAATTGCTTTTAAAGTCCTGATTCTTTCATGTGTTCTTAAATCTAAAGCAAACACTAACACATCTAAACTCATTATTAAGACTGCATGGTGTGTACACATCAGGTAGTTACTATGGAAACATTCAGGCACATTTGAAAGTTATCTGCATTCTTGGTGCAGTCTTTCTTTGGTGTTGTGTGTTATCCAAGCTCTCTCAAACCCCTTGATAAAAGGTTGCAAGTCATGCAGAAATACATTGCAGGTCCAAGTGAGCAACTAGAACAAGATGTCATCTAAGGAAATAAATGGATAGATGGACTCCTACTTCAGCTTCATTGGCTTGTGTCTTGCAGCTTTGCTTGTAATAAACCTGTTCTTTGAGGGATATGGAGGCTTCCATTGCTGAACTTCTGAAAATAGCAGTTGTCTTCTTGCCTCTGGCTTAATACTTTGAGTCATTGGCCTGGAACACAAAGGCAAATAAAGTTTTTATAGCAAAGTTAGAACTCCTGATCTGCATGCTTGTTCTAGGTCAGTGACTCTAAGGCCGGCCATACACAGTGTGAATTTCTTTCCTTCAATCACGAGTTGCAGAAAAGAAATTTGCACAATTCCCCATCAACACAGACAGTGCTGACCGGGGAATCAGCAATTGTCTTTTCCCAGTGGTCGGGTGGGTGGGGGAAGCCACGCCCACTGGAAGAAGACAGTGATTATCGATAGCGGTTGCTATAATCATAAGAGAATCAAGCAATGTGGTTGCAACGCTCTGCACAGTGGAGAAAATCCAACCTCAAAGTGGTAGCCAGGGTGCCTGCGCTGTGATGTGTTCCCACATACCATACAAATAAGTATTCAAGAGATAAGAAGAAACAGCCGGCAGTTCCGTAATCCTCTATTGATTTATTCGTGTAGACCACACCAGTGAGTACAAAAATACGATGGGCAGACTAGTTTCGGCAAACAAGCCTTGATCACTGCACGTATTTTTGTACTCACTGGTGTGGTCTACACGAATAAATCAATAGAGGATTACGGAGTTGCCGGCTGTTTCTTCTTATCTCTTGAATTCTAATCATAAGAGAATCCTGCAGGCTGGTTGTACCCAAGTTTATCGGTCGATCAACTGATTACATCCAGCCTGCCCATTAACGGTTCAAATCTCGACTGGTTCCTGCTAAACTGGCCAAGATTCAAACTGTGTATGGCCAGCCTAAAGCAGCCCATAGACGAGTCTTCATTTTTTTTTCGTTCAGCTGGGGGAATCCTCCCCACTGAGCTATTGTATTCTGACAGTGGGGAGATTTCCCTGCCATCGGAATGCACTGTTCAGTGGTTCAATGGCGCTGATTGTGGAAAATCTGACAGGTTGGTTGTACAGAAGGGAATTAGTAGATCGACTTCTGTACAATCAGCCTGCCCAGACATGGATCGAAATTCGACCGCTCCCTGCTGAAGCGGCCAAATTTCAATCCATGTATGGCAGGCTTAGCAGTACCAGCATGACAAACAGAGTTCTAGTGTTTTTAGAAGGGGAGGTCAGCAATGGTAGCCTACATACTTGCCTGTCAGAGCTGTAGAACGGGGAACCGTCGATGTAAACACGGTGGCTCTCCATTCTGTGAAGGGGGACATAACACTGATCTACTGATCCCAGTTATCAGGATCAGTGAGATCTGTTATGTCCTGGCCAGCCCAGCCCCCATACAGTTAGAACACAATGAGGGAACACAGTTAACCCCTTCACTGCCCCCTGCAGGTTAACCCCTTCACTGCCAATGACATTTATACAGTAATCAGTGGATATTTAATTTTTTGATCGCTTTATAAATGTCATTGGTCCCAAAAAAGTGTCAAAAATATCCGACATGTCCGCCCCAGTATTAAAGTCTGATAAAAATCACAGATTGCTGCCATTACTAGTTAAAAAAATAATAATAAAAACGCCTTGAATCAATTCTCATAGTTTGTAGATGCGATAACTTTTGCGCAAACCAATCAATATACTCCAATTGCGATTTTTTTTTTTTACCAAAAATATGTAGAAGAATATATATCGGCCAAACCCGATGAATAATTTTTTTTTATATATATATTTTTTGAATTTGTATTATAGCAAAAAGTAAAAAATATTGTTCTTTTTTCAAAATTGTCGCTCTTTGTTTGTTTATAGCACAAAAAATAAAAACCGCAGAGGTGATCAAATACCACCAAAAGAAAGCTCTATTTGTGGGAAAAAATGATAAAAATTTTGTTTTGGTGCAACGTCGCACGACCGCACAATTGTCATTCAAAATGCGACAGCGCTGAAAGCCGAAAATTGGTTTGGGCAGGAGGGGGGTTTAAGTGCCCAGTAAGCAAGTGGTTAACAACATATACATAACACTGCATTCAAATTGTTTGAAAGAAGTAGAATAAGGCTCCATTCACACTTGTGCGACTTGTTATGCAACTTTGGACATCAAAGTTGCATGACAAGTCGTTCCCTATGTTTTCCAATGATAACCATTCATATATGCACGACTTAAAGTTGCAGCAACTTCAAAGTAGTCCATGCACTACTTTGGCCCGACTCTCTTGAGGATCATAGACTTCAATCTTAAGTTGCATGAAAGTCATACTTGAATGTTATACAATGTAACTTGTGTGCAACAGTTGTCCATTATCACTGGTCAAAGCCAAAGTCATATCCAAGCTGCACCCATCCAAAGTTGCATCAAAGTTGCACTCCAAAGTCGGCGCAACTTTGGATTCGTACAAGTATGAATGGAGCCTAAGAGAAACTTTCACTTTTAAGTGAAGTTCCACTTTAAATCTTTTCTTCTGTGTATTTCTTTTTGTGCACACAAGTAGAAATACTTTTTTTTCAACTAGACAGATAAACTATTGTTGGTGGGCCTAGGCCTCAGCAGCAATTGTAAAAAAAAATTCCCAAGTGTAACTTTTTGCACAAAAGGACTCACAATTTGAGCTAAACTAATAATGGCAAAGAAAATGAGTTTCAGTATTTGGCACAATGGAGGTTTGCAGTAGTGCACCAAGAGGCTGATGGTGCAAAACAGTTACACAATCTACTAAGCACCAAATAATGCTGCAACATAATAGATCATTTGATACGTAGTGCGCCTTAAGCCTCGTACACACAATGCGATAGTTGTACGACCACACGTCCAACTTTTCTCAAAATTGGCTGTCCGTGATTTTGTCTAGCATACTGACGTGAGTCAAGTTATCGTCCGACAAATGCGAACGTAGTTGCGTGTTACGAGCGTATAAAGAGGAAGTTCAGGTGATTGTGAATTGTGAATTACGGACGCAGGTTTACACGACCAAACACTTCCTGGATTCCGGGCATGCGTGTTTGTACTTACAACTTTTGTTTGGCCAACTTCTGTACAGACGAGCCGAAAATTGGCCAACGCCTTGTCGGCAGACAAAAGGCTGTCGTACGACCGTTGTTGGCCGATAATTGTACCGTGTGTACGGGCCTTTAGTAAGATGTCACATGCAACAATTCACATTCCTCAACAGCCAGTTAGTTTATCTGGCCCACAGTGGCTCACAGTGTTGATAAGGGGGAAAAAAAAAAGATTTAAGAAATGTAAAACTTTTTTTTACATGTATGCCCATTTTTCAGGTTATACTAATAAACTTGAGTAATTCATAAACAGTGTTCCAAATAACAACCTTCTATTGTATATTGTAAAAACTATTTAGGTAAGCATATTGTTCATGCAGTACAGCAGGGTACAGATTTGAAATCCGCTATTGGACTGAACAATGGCTATGGATCTGCCCACTGCCATGCAGTGCCAATCAAAAGTAAAGCGGACCTGATGGGGAACTAGTCTCGCAGTTCTCCCAGTAAAAACTAGACTTCTGTGACTACCTTTGTAAATACCACACATGTGCCTTTATTTTTAGGCATTCTTTAGCCACTTGACCACCGGAAGGGTTTACCCCCTACATGACCGACCCATTTTTTGTGCTCTTCAGCACTGCGCTACTTTAACTGGCAATTGTGCAGTCGTTCAACAAGAAAATTACATTTTTTTTCACACAAATAGAGATTTCTTGTGGTGGTATTTGATCATTTAAGAAATTGGATCACTATAGATATGACATATTGTCTATCTGCCATCTACCTCAATCTCAACCCTATTATTTAGCTAAGACTTCATAGGTCTGAAAACCTGTCAGATATTAAGTCATTGCACAATATCAAACAGTCTGATAATTCACAGCCACATGAAATATAATAGCTAGTTCATATCACTGAAGATTACCTGAGATAATGTTAAAATCAATAATAAAACTCCCTCTCAAGACCAGTCAGCCAAGCTACCAGTCCTCTGTAGTCAGTGAGCTCTTGCAGTCCCAAACCAGAGTTATTTGTTTAAAGATGAACTTCTGGCAGATATTAAAGTGGAATTCCACCCTACTTTAGAAGTTGGCCTGAAAGGAATGACTACTCCTCCACCCCTCATTTTTGGATTACCATTTTTTTTTTTACTTTCCTTAGTAGTAAACAGGTGAACTTCCTCCCCAGCCTCACTGCGGCAAGGTACATAATTTCCTCTTCTGACTCTGCCCCTCCTCAACCCCCCCCCCCCCCCCATGCCTTCCTTCTGGGACCTATGTGCGTCCCAGAAGACAACAGGGCCATTCAGAAACTTGCTCATGCGCAGTAGGAAACTGGCGGTGAAGCCAGAAGGCTCCACTGTTGGTTTCCCTTAGTTACATGGCGGCACCTGCACCCAATCCGATGGACGGATCGGCCTCGGGGGGGCGACATTGCGGACACCCTGGACAGGTAAGTGGCTTTATTAAAAGTCAGCAGTTACTGTGTTTGTAGCTGCTGACTTTTAAGAACATTTTTTTTGAGGATTGAACTCCAAATGGCAATGCACTAGGTTCATAATAATAATAGGCTCATCAGAAAGGTATAAGCCCGAGACGCTGTGCAAAATTACCCACCGAGGAGCCACCAGGGTCCGCTGAAACGCAGCAGAGTGTTTAGGAAAGCCATCCAGACACTTCTAAGATGGAGTTGGAGCGCACACGTGGCCCGCAGCACCAGCGGGGTGACGTCACCTAAGTCAGAGTGACGCATCTCAGAGCATGCACCATGATATCTATAGGCAGGTACGCTCTTTCATCAGGCTGAAGATACAGTGGGGGTCTAACAGTAGTTTTCAAATCATATGATTTTGCTAATATAATGGTATCATCATGGTAATATTTTTAAAGTTTTATGTGTTGGGGGGGGGGGGGGTGCAAGTAGTTGGTCTTGCCTAGGGCGCAACCCACGTACGAGACTCTACGCAGTGAGACTGAATCCACTGCAGTGGGGCGACCACGACGCCCGGTGCACACGCGAGGTTGAGGTAGAATCTTCACAGACCTACCGAAAGGATTTGTGAGACGACGCAAAGTCGCCTGGGACCACCGAGGAGCCACCCATTAAAACGTGTCGCA
>BLSH010514190.1:889223-915884 GCA_018402905.1 Glandirana rugosa
TACATCGTGTCGATATGAGACCCCCTGTATACTTTGGTAAGAGTCTCAATTCTCTCCTTAAACCCTAACGTTTCGTGAGGAAAATATCTATAGAAGTCTAGTCCGTGCCCTACTAGTTTGTTAAATGTTTACATGTCCACCTTCACCAGTTATACGGGTAAGACTTACATCACAGCCCCCGCCCGTCATCATTTCCGGACTAGAGCTCTGACATGCCTTCAGACCCTTTCCCTAGCCCTCCTGCTCTCCCTTGGGAAGTCGATTTTCGATCCACCCTCCTTCTACACCCGGGGGACTGCGTACTTGTCACCCCTCTTCATAGTGCTTTGCAATCCCAAATTCCTCTCTTAACTCTGAGAATGGTTTCATATGTCCCCCAGAGTATAGCTGTGCTACATACTTAATGCCCAGATTTTTCCATTCCACTATCGTCCCAATCTCTCGAAGTTCCTGTAGCTGATTATTGTCCCATAGCGGGGTGTTTTCTAAGATTCCGCTATAGCCCATCTGCTTCTTAACCTGACTCCATATTTTGGTGACCATTTTCAACGTGGGTGTCTCGGGACTGAAGGACCTTGCCTCTAATGCCTCTATTATCGTTTCATGCGGGGTACACTCCAACATCAATCGGCTGTTCCCATCTATCCCCTCTCTCTTCCCACATCCCGACAGATGCTGTAATTGTGCTGCCTGATAGTATCTCCCTGGATGGGGAAGATCCAACCCCCCCTCCGTTATTTGAAGTTGAAGGGTTTTCAGCCGGATCCTGGGAGTCCGCCCTTTCCAGACAACTTTCTAAATAAAGTGTCGATTCTACTGAACCAGTATTTATGGATCCAAATTGGAGCGTTATGTAGAATATATAGCAACTGTGGTAGCCATATCATCCGAATCAGGTTACATCTTCCACTTAATGATAAGGGAAGATGTTTCCAGATTTCCACTTTGTTTTTCCATTTGTTTAACAGAGGGAGCATGTTATTTTCCATAAAGCCTACCGGGTCCCCTGTGAAAACTATCCCAAGATATTTCAGTTTATCTACTATCTCCATTCTGGCGGCAAGCCTTGGGAGTGGAACAGTCAGGGGATCAACTGGCATCAACACGGATTTTTCCCAGTTTATCCTCAGTCCAGAGAAGGATCCAAAATCCTCTACAAGACGAATTGCTGAGGCTAGTGAGGTCTGAGAGTCCCCCAAGAACAACAATATGTCATCTGCATAGAGAGCTATCCTTTCTTCTCCATAGGATCTCTGAAATCCCGTCAAGTCCCTTGCCGTTCTTACTGCTGAAGCCAGGGGCTCGATCGCAAGGACGAAAAGCAGGGGAGACAAGGGGCACCCCTGTCTTGTCCCCCTCTCCAACCGAAACCCCTTGGAGCCCACTCCGTTAACCAGGACACTGGCCTTTGGGTCTTTGTATAGTACTCTAATCCAGTTTCTGAAAGTAGGGCCGAACCCAAACTCCTCCAGGACCCGTCCAAGATAACCCCAGTCCAGGCTATCGAACGCTTTACTCGCGTCCAGAGATATAATGGCTCTAGCCCCCGGGTTTTTTGTCTTAATCTGTAGGTTCAGGAATACCCTTCTAATGTTGATGCTAGTTGATCGATGGGGAATAAATCATATGTATTTTTAATTTGAACAAAGATATTTCAAGTAAACCAGTTGTGTCTGTGAATATTGATAGGTGTTAAATCAGGCACCAATCGGCAAATGTTTACCAAAGCTACCTGAGCACCACCAAAACACCTATGGCACTCTGCTATGAAAATCTCAGCTTCTAGAAAGAAACAGTCTCTAGCCCACCATGTACATGCTTACATACCACCAGTGAGGGGTGAGAGACTAAAAGAGGGACTATAATTTTAAGCCGAGGTTAAGATTCATATGCTTAAAGAGAGCCTGTCCCCCGGGCATTGGACATTTAGGCATTTACATATTCCTAAGGAGCAAAAAATGAGCCCACTGACCTCTGTAGCTGCAGATACTGTGGAGAAATCCGTCCTCAAAGTTCACAGCAAAAGCACCAAAGTCGTTCAAGTTGCCTCAGCAGCTTAGCTCCCTGTGTTCCCCCTCCCAGTACACCTGCTGTGTGCTCACATTCAAGATTATAAACGTTGTAATGAGACAAATTGTTCCACAGTGCTTGCAGCTGCAGAGGGTCCCTCTCTGAAGTACATTTTACCATATATTTCTATTTCTAACTAGGGGCACATGATAGTGTTGCTGGTTCTCGAGTGCATACATTAAAATTCGACACACGTGGCAATAAATGAATCCATGCAAACTAAGAAAAAAATTGGATGCAGATTTGTTTTTGGAAAATATTCATCCTAAAAACTAAAAAAAGGGGCCTCTTGGCTTCCAAATTTTCGTTGCTTCCATTTTTATACGTGAGCCCACTGGTGTTCCCTTTGTTTTGGCACATGCCCTGTATAGTCACTTGGACTGAACATCTGAAAATCTTCATTACCCTCAAATGGTTAATAACAGAACATTGAGGGTGTGCATAACATGACAAATATCTTTGTATAAGTGGGAATTTATGTTTTTTATTGATGCTATCAGTTTTTTCCAAAAACATAATATACATAGGTGTGCGCAGCCTATGGCATTAGGGTGTGCACCCCAAAGCTCAAACACACTACCGATCACTCACGATGTTTATTCAGAGAGGGAAGAGACCATTAAATGACATATTTACTGGCCCCTTCTCCCACTTGTCCTAAAACCTCCATAGCAACAGCCCGTGGGAGAGGAGGGAAGCCGGCAGTGCTGCAGGGGGGAATAACGGGGAGCCAGGTCAGTAGGGGCAATCTGTTCGGCACAGGGTGATTAGAGTGTGCCTGGGCACGCCTATGATAATATACATCCTATGTTTAACTACATCTTAATATCAGTGTTGTATTTTTTGTATGACTCCCATAATGGTAAAGCGTGTAATGCCTCTGGATATCAGCTTTTTGAAACACGTTAGGCCTTTTTACTTTACAAACAATGTAAGAATCAGTGCTAATGGTTCCCCAGCTAAAGCTTGCAGCCTATATAGTCTCAGAGAATCGGTTTCATGACATACTACCTTTTGGTTTATGAGACACAGAGAAGGCTGTACCGCATCAAAGGGAGTGTGGAAAATGTATCAGTGCTGACTTTAGGGTATTGAATTTGGGAAGCAATCAATTAAAAATAAAATTAGATTTTGTCTCCAGTCCTGTTCCCTAAAGTCAAGCGCTGCACAAAATAAACTCAATTTCATCTAAACATGTAACGGAAATCAATACATTCATAAAAGCATTACATAAGCTGAAAAGTGAGAGAGAGCAAAATAAAGATACAATTACTGCAGGGACCTCCAGGAAAGTGTATAGCCTGATGAGATACAGTCGACTTTAACAACCATAGTAAGGTGTACACTAACGGCATATCCAGATGTGTGTGTGTGTGGCATGTATAGTACCTTGATTTTCCAACTTTATTATATCTTTATTTTTTATTTTGATAGCAAGATTGAAAAAACTCCTCAATACAGACATAGATGATAGACAGTTTGCTTATACCTTAAAGCAAACTTTTCTCCCCAGGGTAGCACTTGAAAGAAATGTCAGGTCTCTGGCAACCCCTGCTAAATAAAATTCATTGAGTAGTCAGTGGGGGGTCAGAACATCACCGTAACAGACACATAAAAAGACCATTGGTGTCATGTTGCTGCCAAGTGGTGTTGACCCTGAGACTATGCAGACACCATTAAAAAGAGGTCAGCTCAAGGAACCTCTACCTACCTTTAAATGAACCCTGGGGTTGGATGGAACCCTGGTTAAAAATTGCTGCCTTAAAGAGTATGTAAAGCCAAAACCCTTTTTTTTAAACTTTGGATAGATTGGGGATGGTTAAGATCCCTGTCGGTTCCTTTTTCTGTGTCTCATTAGGGAGATTTACCTTCACTTCCTGTAACAGGAGACACCGCAGGAAGCAAAAGGAAATTTTCTTAGTTAATAAACATAACAGGTTTACCCACTGGAAGATTGCCCTTCCCTCCATTCCTGTGGCAACTCATAAATGTTGGATTCCCCATTTTGATTTTATGCACTGTAGTGATCACAAGGCCCAATAAAGAGGGTGAATCTACTTAGTGGGAATCCAGACAGCAAAAAGACAGAGGTTCTAGTCCTTTCCCACTCTATCCGAAACTAGAAAAAACTTCTATATACACTGTAATAAAAGTGGGAAAATATGTGTGTGACTGTGGCAACCGCACAATTATGCCTGTTTACAAGAGCCCCAAAAGGCCTTATATGATCTATGACCTTAGCAATCCATGTGTAATGAGCATTGGTATTCCATCACAGATTTGACTCTATCTCTCATTGGCAAGAAAAAAGTCTAATATGTAAAAAAAACAAAACAAAAACAACAGGAGGCGATACAATTGCTGGGACATTTTTTTAACCTTAATGCAGAGAATGCATTCAAAAAGGCCGGCCTTTACAGCCACTTTAAAGTGGTAGTAAACTCAGTATTTCTTACTTGTTTTGGGGCTTATTTTCGTCTTCATATGTCCCTGCCGAAGCCGGAGCCATATTAGCTGTTATCTTTTGCCTCCAAAGTGCATTTTACTTCAGCCCTTTCATTCAGTCATGCTTGTAATCTCGCGCATTGTGAAATTGTGAATGGACATGTACTTTTTAGGGATTGCAATGCAATGTCGCAGAGCAGTGATGACGGAGGCATGGCATCTTCCTTATAAGACTGATGGCACACTGAGAATGCCATGAATTGGGGCAAAGAAGTGCATGCACCGGTGATGTCATTAAAGGGAACATCTGGTGATTTCTCCTAAATGGCTAAGGTTAGATTAATTGGAAAGACACATAAAGTATATGCCTATTTTTTCTGTAGCACCCTCTACTTAGGTTGGTGGTAGAATAGGATTTGTCTGTAAGTGTAGGTAAATTTAGGCAGGCCTGGCTGGAAGTCGGGCCTGTTTGTTTTGTTTGATCTGGGCTGGGAGTGGCTCAGGGTAGCAGCTGATGACTCACAGGCAGTATCACTGAGACCTCCCTCTTCTTTCCAGAAGCTTCTGGAAAGAGAGGAGGAAAGGAGAGGTGGAACTCTATGGGGTATTCTGGGAAGCCCTGACCAATCCCCAACCTGGATTGGCAGGGGGCAGGCCTCCTCAAATACCCAGGGTCAGCCCAGCTGGGGAGGAGTTGTCAGGTGGAAGAACTGGAGATGGAGTACTAGGCTGTTGGGGTCTTTGAGGGAGCTCCCCGGTCTGGGGGGGTGACCTTGGGCCTGGGCTCGGGTACAGAACGGGGGCCCTTCAAGACATTGTGAAGGCTTCGGACAGGAGGAGCGGGGAGGACAGCAAGAGCTAGTACTGCCAGGCAAGTCTTCAGGAGGGAACCACCAGTTTCAGCCAGGAGGGCTGGTGAGCAACATGCACAGCCACGAGGACTGAGGAGGCATGCCTGAGAGAACTGCGAGATTGCAGTTTGATGGGTGCAGAGTCAGTGGAGTGTACTGTGGTGTCATGGGCAGTGGAGTTGGGCAGCTGCAGCCAGGAGGGCTGTCTGGAATCAGTAGTCCATCTGTGGGGAAGCTAGTATCAGAACCTTCTTTCTGCTACACTATAGGGGCTCGTGGTCCCGGGCCTGTAATAAGGCAATCGCTGGGGCAATAGCTGAGTCAGTACTAGTCCCAAACTCATCATATGCTACCTTTGCCCGGCAGCTCAAGCAAGTGATCCTGGAGGAACTGAGGAGTGAGATGTTCTGCAAAAAGTGATGTGACGGAGTGTATATTAAGGACTATATATAGTTTGTCCCAGCAAGTTCTTCAACAATTTCCATTAGGCATCCCATATTTCCCAAAACCCCATCTAAGTTCTATTGCCTCAAAAAAATATAAAAAGAAAGCTCTCGGACTGTTCATTGTCTTGGAATATCTGGGAAGTTAATGCCGGGCTGGGCAGGGTGACAGGTGGGCGGCAACATTCAGCAGCCCCTACTGGGGTACCGCTACATTTCTAAATGCTTTAAATGGGGAAAAGTTATGATGGAGGGTTTACTACCACTTTAAATCAATGGCAAACATTTGACCAGCCCAGGAAATAGCCTAATAACATTCATTTTTGCCTCATTCACATAGAAGGAATGTACATGCGTTATCACTGGGCAAATTGCTATGCATTTTTTTTTTATAAACACATCCCTGGGTGTTCTGGCATCTTTTAGTACCTTTGTTTTTATATGACGTTAGGCAGCTTGAGTTCCAAGTTTTCACCAATCTATATATTTATAACACATTCTATTTGTCTAATTTTCATTATATTTAATCGGTGTTCTACTAAGAGGTAAGTTAGGATTTTAATTTAAACATTCCTACTCCTTCATTAATACAACCCCATTTATATGTAAGTCCTCTGTCCTGTGAGTTCCTGAAAGATACAAGATCATAAAAATTAGGAATTTATTCATGATTTTAATTCAAATCCAGCCAAAACATACTTTATTGCTGTCTGTGACTCCATTCACACTCACTTCCTGTTTTGTTGAAAGAAGGTCTGAGGCATAGGGAAGTATTGACTATGTCTTCAATGGGGACATAGGCAGCAATAGCATCATTTTTTTTAATAGCGGGGTTTGCAGTTAGAGGAGGTTTTTTTTTTTCTCTTTACTACTACCTGTGCTTTTCTGCCCCCGTGCCCCCTGTTAACCCTATATATTGTCTTGGTGTCACATGAATAAACATCTCCCCAATAAAGTTGCAAGTTTTAAAAAAATGTTTTCCTACCTTAATTATATGGGATATAATTCATAATTGTATTGCAGTAGGTGACTCAGGTTTAGCTTTTTATGTTTGCAGAGTACACGTAATATGACATCCAAATTGCCACTTTTGGTTTCCTGAAAATATTTTGCAGTGTAATAAATTGTAATATACATTTAAAACACTGTTTATGTCAGGAATGCATTATATCAAAATTTGCATCAGGTTTTAGATAAAAATGTAGCTCTGCAGTCTGCCATCTGTATTCGTTTTAGTAGGTAAGGTAATTTCCTTTTTAATATTGCATTCTGCAGTTGAAAAGTGGTTGAATAATGCCCACTACTGGTGAGAATCATAACTGCAACAGAACATATTTTCTGTTTATTTAAACATTTACACCTAGTTAGTGATTAAGTTAAGAATGGCTAAACAAATCTGAAATGTTAGGGTTTAATAATTGAAAGAGCACATTTTGATCAATGACTTCAAGTACATTTTAGGGAACAATCTAGTTTGTGTTGAAATTATAAATAATGAACGATTTAAAAAATATAAAATGTAATTCATTCATAAACAATTACATTTAATAACTGATAGTCACAGTTTGAAATTAAAGAGATTCTATTTTGTATTTATTTTTCTCCTGGGCAAACTAAAACTAAACCATACAGTACTTTGATTTTAATTTGATTGTTTTTTTTCTCTCTCACTTATTTGATGTAATTTTTAATTTGGCTCTTATAGGCATCCTGCTATAAATGCCTTACTAAAGCAATCTTAGTACTATGGTACATTACTTTAGTACATTGTTTTTCCATGCTTTGAGACTAATATCTCCAAAATCAGATATTATTTTGGTACCTGAACCTTTTGAAACGTTAAAAGGAACATATATTAGCGCTTGTACCGTCAGATTGCTTGTTATAGCTTCTTTGTAATTTTATTGTATTTATTCTATTTTCTGTTTTCTTAGAAAATAATAAAATATATAATGTGTGTGTCAGTATATATATATATATATATATATATATATATATATATATATATATATACACACACACTCATTATATATTTTTTTATTTTCCAATTATATATAATTGTTGCAATGTTTTCTTTTTTTTTCTTTTTATTATATCAAAGACATTTATAAAAATGCACACCTTATTTGATCAAATTTGGAATTATGCCCTTTGTAGGAGGAAAAGAAAATAGGGGATGCTGACTGTAGCAACAAATTAGACCAGTTTTCTGATTAACCACTTAAGGACCGGAAGGATTTCCCACTGTAGGACCAGAGCACTTTTTGCAATTCGGCACTACGCCGCTTTAACTGACAATTGCGCAGTTGTGCGACGTTGTACCCAAACGAAATTCACGCCCTTTTTTACCCACAAATAGAGCTTTCTTTTATTGATATTTGATCCCCTCTGCGTCACTTCTGATCACCGCTATAAACAAAAAAAAAGAGCGACAATTTTGAAAGAAGAAAACAATATTATTTACTTTTTGCTAATATAGATATCCAAAAAAAAATCTAAAAAAACACATTTATTCATCAGTTTTGGCCTATATATATATTCTTTCTCATATTTATGGTAAGATAAATCGCGATTTGCGTTTATCGATTGGTTTGCGCAAAAGTGGCCGCGTTTACAAACCATGAGAAATCGTTCATGACGTTTTCACTATTTATTTTTTTTTACTAGTAATGGCGGCGATCTGCGATTTTTTTGTCGGGACTGCGATATTGCAGCGGACATGTCAGACATTTTTGTCAATTTTTGGGACCAATGACATTTATACAGCGATCAGAAATGTAAATATCCCCTGATTACTGTATAAATGTCACTGGCAGGGAAGGGGTTAACCTGCAGGGGGTTATCTCAGGGTTAACTGTGTTCCCTAGGTGTGTTCCAACTGTGAGGGGGCTGGGCTGGCAGGGGCATAACAGATCTAACTGATCCCAGTGACAGGGATCAATAGATCTTACATGCCGTCTGACATAGCGGGGAACCCCCATGTTTACATTGGTGGTTCCCTGCTTTTCTTCTGTGCCAAGCGATCGCGGCTCACTGGTGGACATAGTGTCCGCCCAACCCACGGCCATACTGCTGGAGAGTGCGGCAGGCACGAGAGCGAGCCACCAGTAGCGCGCTCCCGCCCACTAGCCGCGCATATGCGAGCCACCGTTTGCTTTTCTTCTGTGCCAAGCGATCGCGGCTCGCTGGTCGACATAGTGTCCACCCAACCCATGGCCATACTGCTGAACAGTGCGGCAGGTACGAGAGCAGCCACCGGTGGCTCGCTCCCGCACGCTAGCCGTGCATATGCGAGCCATCGTTAATAGACGGCAGTTCACAATATCTTGCCACTCGCAGCAGTAAATATACGCGAGCCGGTCCAGAACCTGTTAAACCTGTTCTTTTTAAATCAACAATGCCTGAAATGTGATTGCTATGGTAACATTTTTCTATACTTTTTATAAACTTTTCCTAGTGAATTTCTTTATTTATTTTTATTTAATATGTCTTTGTTAGTGAGATAGAAGAAGTTTAAATTGTACAGGTTATGCATGTAACCTTTCAGCAGGAACATATGACTATAAACACCCTAGATTACTAACTTCAAGCCGGCAGGTAATTGATAGAACAAGAACAGTTAGTTCTTTAAAAATACAAGGATGTTTAGCTCATTAAGTTCAGGGAGCTTCAGTGAATTTATTTTAAAATCGTTTTGTGCTTAGCATCTGCTCATTCTGCTATAACATTTGGCAATATGTTGAAGGGTGCTTATGGACATCATCAGTCTTAAAGTACATCTTTCATGAATACAGGGGTTACACTTGCTGGCCTAATTAAAAAAAAACAATTCTAGCTGCCTGACTATGCCTGACTGCTATCACTGCTTCCAAACAAACATGCTGCTAATAAAAAGATAAAAAAAAGGCCAATGTGCCATCTCTATACCTGTTCTTGGTCTGTGTATTAAAAAACCTTAAAGTAGAACTATAGGCATTTTTTTTTCATTTTGGATAGAACAAGGGAGGGTTTTAACCGCTGTCAGATATTTTTTCACCATCTATGTCCCAATGTGGAGATTTCCCTTCACATCTTGTCCCATAGCCAGACAGGAAGTCAGAGAAAATCCCTGTAAATTAAGGGAATTTCTCAGGGACCCCCAGCTCACCAGTACTAGTGTCCCCATTGGAAAAATTCCCATCTATTACTTTTCTGGGGAAGACCCAAAATTTGGTGTTTCCTGCTACTTTCACTTTAAGTGATAATGATAAACAGGACAAATCGAGAGGGTGAATCTCCCTAACGGGGGCACAGACAGCAATACAAAGTGACAAATGTTCTAATACCTCTGCACTCTATCCAAAACTAAAGAAAAAGTTGTGAAGTTTATTTTGATAAATGCCTCTCAAGCCTCGTACACACGGGACGACGACCGTACCATCGATCGGCTCAATTCATATGTTGCTGTTGTATCTAGCATACTGACTGCACTACACGATCGTACGACCACAGAAAGAAAGTTCAGGTGCATGTAATTAGCATCCGGCCATTCCTGACTTCTGAGCATGCGTGTTTTGCACAATACAACTTGTTGGACCAACTTCTCTGTACACACGATACAAGGGTCGTATGACCACTTGTTGGTACTACCAAGTTTTCTAGTTTGCCCCTACAACTCCTGTCATACGTCGGCAGTTCTAATCGCGCGTACTAACGATCGATTTCACATACAACGGTCGTTCGTACGACCGTCGAACCGTGTGATAACTACCAAGTTTTGTTTGTATGACCGTCGTACGTCGGCTGTTCTAATCGCGCGTACTAACGTTCGATTTCACATACAACGGTCGTTCGTATGACCTGTTGTAAACGATCGTCGTCCCGTGTGTACGAGGCTTTAGTGTTACAGTGGTATTGATAACACTGTGGGGGCGGCAATATTTTGACTGCATTGTGATTATCAATTTTCTCTGTTTAATAGAAATGCTGCCAGCTTTGGCAGGTCTGCAAACAACCTATTAATGGGTCATTTAGCACTTAATGAATTAGTCTTCTCAAACTTTTTAAGTTATATTTGTATTCAATTATGAGTTGCAGAGTCAATCTTTAACATAAATTTAGACAGTAACATCCACGCTAACAGTACTCATCCAATGCCAGAGTCCATCTTTGCCAGTCACTGCAAACCCACATTAAAGTGTTTGCAAGACTAAAACACCTACTTATGAGAGTCTGATCACCATTTTCCTGATCATGGAACTCTAAACAAAGAAATCCTCTGGAAATGAATAGTTAGAAGAAGCGCACAGATATGTCGGAGGTTTGGTCAGCAGTGATTTGTCTCAAGCGTCGTTGGTTGTGATATGGTTGTCAGTGAAGACTGTCTGACTAATGTCTGCAATGCAGCACCACAGCCTGCAACATTAGCAAATCCCATTGTAGATTTACTTCTAGGAACATATACCAGATGTAGAAACATATAATCAATTTTGTGAACTGGATTGCAGCGAAAAACCTCTATACCTAGCTTCGAAAAAAGACCTTCAAATTATCGATTGTGTATTTGCTCTGCTTTAAATAAGTAGCCAAATAATTGCCTTCTTCAAATCTATAAAATGCAGAATGTTAGAGGATGATAATGAAGAGTGAAAAACAGAACTTTGTGCTCCTTTTTTAAGTTCTGATTCACCTTTTCTAGACAGTAAAATGCTCCTCTCTGCAGCTCCAAAAGGACCAACAAGCAAAATTCCATTCATTTCAATGGCCCCTGTTCACATCTGAGTGTTCTGTCGTCTGAAGCTCAAAAAAGTTTTACTGCTTTTTACATTGGTGACCTTTGAACTTCAAAACGCCTGTACAAAAACGCTGCGAAAACTCTGCAGAGACGCTGAAAAAACACCTGACCCGTACGAAATTGGGGTAAAAATCGCACGACTTTCTGCCTGAAACAAAACGCTCAGGTGTGAATGCAGCCTAAGGCTCCGTTCACATCTAGGCTTTTTGGGCGTTTTTCTGCTCTAAGCCTCAGCTCTAAAAACGGCCAACAAGACAAATCCCATTAATTTCAATGACCCTTGTTCACATCTGAGTGTTCTGTCACCTAAAGCAAAACGCCCGTTGCTCAAAAAAGTACATTAGCTTCTTTTTTGGCAGATTACAGGCGGTTTACTGCTTTTACATTAGTGACCTTTGAACTTTAAAACGTCTGTACAAAAACGCTGCAAAAACTTTGCAGAGACGCCCGAAAAACACACCTGAAAAAACACCCGAAAAACACCTGTAAAATAGCAACGCCTAGATGTGAACGGAGCCTGAGGGCCTTACCTGCAAATATTTTCAAAAGGAGTTTGCCCACCAAAATGTGAGTTCTTTAGTAAGGGATGGTGCAAAATGACATATTTGTAGGTAAATATAAATGGCAATGTAAGGGATATCCTATTTATCCTGCACATCCAAGATCGAAAAGAAGAGTTTTTCGTAATTGGTTAACAAGTTGTTGGAATCTGAACAAAGAGTGTGTAGGCTATCTCACATGTTATGTATACACAAACATAATGTCATCTAGAGGTTAGAGAATTTTTATCTTTGCTTTGCTGTCAGATATGTTTAGTAAACTGCATTGGAGATAGAAGGTCTGCATCTGCAATTAGAGTGGGCTGTGGAAATCCAGAACTTTCCTTGTTCTGCCTAGTGACACTATAATGGGCCCAGTGTCTCAAGTAGGCTTGTAATTTTGGGTTTATACCCCTTTTAGCAAGGTCCCTCCCTGGGAGGGTATCGTTTATAGTTTGTTCTAAAGGCTCAAGGTTTTTTTTACATTCATTCATTCAATGCATGAAGGTAAAAAAAACTTCTCTGCAGCAGTCCCACCAGCCCTCCCTAATACTTACCTAAGCCCCATCTTGATCCAGCGATGTACACAAAAGCCTTGGTTCTCCAGGGACTCTCCCTCCTCATTGGCTGAGACAGCAGTAGAAACCATTGGCTTCAGATGCTGTCAATCACAATAATTGAGAAGAGAGAGGGGGTGGGACCGAGCCCCGGCTTTGTGTGTAAATGTGATTTGAGTATGAGTCCTCTAGAGAGCCTGTGGCATTTGTAGTTTTATATAAAATTTAACATTTTCTTTAAATTCTTTGTTGGGGACCTTAACTGGGAGCATTTTTTAAATAGGTTTAGAACTTTAGACAAAAGAGACATCTTAATTGAAGATGTTGGTCTAGGAAGAAAATATGATGGATCTTCATATGCGCAGCTGGTCTGTAATCTTATAAGCTTGTGGAAAGTTTTGTCTATAAAGAGTTCAAAAACCTTCTGTTACTCTAGGTCAGGGGTAGGCAACCTGCGGCTCTCCAGCTGTTGTAGAACTACATTTCCCATGAGGCATTGCAAGGCTGCTAGATACAATTACTCCCAGAAGCATGATGGGAAATGTAGTTCTACAACAGCTGGAGAGCCGCAGGTTCCCTACCCCTGCTCTAGGTCATTGACAGTGGACCCCGTGTTATCTCTATAATGACGTAAGATGTAGCTTGGTGAGTTTGGTCTCAAATTTGCTTTGCCAATAGTGAGTCAGCTTTAATACCTTTGTCATAAGTGTTGTTGCAGGTGTAGCAGAGCTTATTCTACTTTGCCTAAGTGTATATCCTTTAGTTGCATGCAAAGTTGGTAGGTAGAGTGAAGAGAGTTTATATTTTTTTTTCTAAAATTTTGCATGAGTTGGGATTGAAGTGCCAAAATATGGTTCATTAATTACATCCCTACTGGTTACCTTGACCCTAATATCCTTTTATGTGCTGTCCAGATTGTGACTATGTGCAGATTTTCTTTTTTCTATAAATATGTCAAAGGCCTGTTAAATGTGGTTTGAATTTAAGTGGTCATTCAGATACCAATGATATTTTCTTTACTCTGGTTTGGTTCTAGAGTTAAAATCATTGATGTGTGTGTAGTCCAACCAAGTAATAGATAATATGAATGAGCATTTTGTAGGTTGTTGTGGAGCAGTATTAGTGAATAAATATTTAGTCAGTGTCTGTGTAATGAGGTTTGGATAGGAAGCTATATTGACATTCTGTCGGCAGATCAAAGAGACTGTTTGTGGATATGTTGCTGGAAATTACTGTTGAAGTTTGGGAAGGGGACAGAATTGTCCCACGGGGTAAGCAGTCATTTTGAGGATAAAGTGGATAATTGAAGTCTTCACCCAGTAGTGAAAAGGAAGACTAAATAGAAGGTTGAGTATGTGCTTGAGGAAGGGTGTTTAGAGGGTATTAGGGTTATAGCCATTGCATGGGGTGATTTAAATTGTGTCTTTAAGGGGCCTTAAAGAATGATATAGCACCCTTTTGGGTCAATGATTGAATTAGTTAATTTAAAGGTTATGTATAGCCATATCCAAGCATATTTCATGTTACTAGTTGGGGCAGTGTAAGCTATGGGGTGGTGTTAGCCGGCAAATGTAAAGGTGCCTGAAAGATCAACATGTTTCCTGTAAAAGCACCACTTCTGCCTTTTGTCTCTTAAGTTCCCAAAGCTTTAGCTGTCTTTTAGCATTAATGTTTTACCTTCAACATTTAACATTTAGAGATAGAAATCTTTCCATAGTTGTAGTGTGCATGGTTTATGTAATTTACTGTACTTCAGTATGCAGGAATTAGGTGCACCATTTCTCTGAGAAAAGAAATATTAAATGACCCAATGCCGGTAGCTGGTGGTTCAGGAAGATTGAGAAAGTGGGATTATGCTATGAAAGAAAGAAGGGACAGATAAAGAGTTAGGGCATATTCGGGTATAGCAATAAATGATAAACATGCCTACCTTGAAGTAGGCAAACACATTCTGTAGAAAAAAGGGGTTGGTAAAGAACTGTTCTGTAGCTAAACTATGCATTTTTGGCATAATGATGTTCATAGCATGGTGCAGTGGAGCAGAGAGGCTTGGAACCAGGGACTGAAAGGCCAATCACCTGACCATGCCACGAAGAGTATCAATAGGAAATAACCAGATCAGGGCAAAATCTGCATCCAGCACTGGGCAGTTCAGTATTCTCAGAGCAACATTTAGATAGGCACATCTATCTGCAGCCATAGAATGAGTATATGGGTAGGCTGTTGTTCGAAGTCAGACTAAGATCACACTAGGATTCGAATATCCCTATATGAAAGTCTCTGAAGTAATCTGAGGGGTGCAGAAGATGACATGGAGATGTAGTTTTGGGGAAGATATATCCAGTGCAATATGTATAATTCGTTTTGAGGCGAGGGGAAATTTTATCACAGCTGGAGAAAAACTACAATAGGCGGCATACAGAGCTTCTGAGATGACCCGATGCTCGAAAGCCCGATTGTGTTGCTGTCACTTAGTAAAATGATAACCATGTTTTCGCACATCAGTGCCACCTTGAGGATCTGCCACCCAGCTATTGGTGGTACTGAGCTTACAGTGTTGTTGGTGTGCTATAGAGTTCCCATTTTAGTAAAATATATGCTAATGGTCTTAGAGATACATATATACTTTATATGTGTAGCAGAGAGCTTACAGTTTTCAAAAGATTTGAAATGATGTTAAAATGTCACAACTTACGTATATGAGACATTGGTGATTGGGTTTTGATTTACTTAAATAATGATAATAAATAAAAGTAGCTGTGATTACTTGTTATACATAGCAGTATGGTTATTTTATTAAATGTACTTTTTTATTGAGGTTGCTATGGCTATGACACTTGCAGTATGCTCATCATTTTTGCATCAGATTTGGATGCCTTCTTTCAGAGTGAGGAAATGATGTCACACCACTTTAAAATAAAAAGTCACTTGAAGGCTTACATGTACACAATATTACCAAAGCTATTGGGACACCTGCCTTTACACGCACATGAACTTTCATGGGATCACAGTCTTAGTCTGTAGGGTTCAATATTAAGTTGGCCCACCCTTTGCAGCTATAACAGCTTCAACTCTTCTGGGAAGGCTGTCTACAAGGTTTAGGAGTGTGTGGGAATGTTTGATGATTCTTCTAGAACAGACATATGCAATTAGCAGACCTCCAGCTGTTGCAAAACTACAAGTCCCATAATGCCTCTGCCTCTGGGAGTCATGCTTGTGGCTGTCAGAGTCTTGCTATGCCTCATGGGACTTGTAGTTCTGCAACATCTGGAGGTCCGCTAATTGCATATCCCTGTTCTAGAAGATCATTTGTGAGGTCAGGCGCTGATGTGGACGACAAGTCTTTGCTCTAATTCATCCCAAAGGTGTTCTATTGGATTGAGGTCGGGACTCTGTGCAGGCCAGTCAAGTTCCTCCACCCCAAACTCTCTCATCCATGTCTTTATGGACCTTACTTTGTTCACAGGTGTGCAGTCATGTTGGAAAAAGAAAGGGGCCATCTCCAAACTGTTCCCACAAAGTTGGGAGCATGAAATTGCCCAAAATGTCTTGGTATGCTGATGCCTTAAGAGTTTCCTTCCCTGGAACGAAGGGGTCAAGCCCAACTCCTGAGAAACAACCCCACACCATAATCCCCTCTCCACTAAATGATCTGGACCAGTGCACAAAGCAAAGTCCATAAAGACATGGATGAGTGAGTTTGGAGTGGAGGAACTTGAGTCCTGATGTCAACCCGGTAGAACACCTTTGGGATGATTTAGAGTGGAGAGTGTGAGCCAGGCCTTCACGTCCACATCAGTGCCTGACCTTACAAACGTGCTTCTTACAAACGTTCCCATAGACACCCTCCTAAACCTTGTGGACAGCCTTCAAAGGCTGCAAAGGGTGGGCCAACTCAATATTGAACCCTATGGACTAAGACTGGAATGCCATCAAAGTTCATGTGCGTGTAAAGGCAGGCGCCCCAATACTTTTGGTAATATAGTGCATCTATAGCCTAGTTACTGATATCTGAGGCAGGGTTAACCAACAATATATTAAATATATACTTTTTCTAAACCCTTAACCTAGCACCCTCATTATAGTGAATCCTTGCCTGGGGCTACAAATGGTCATATATTTGAAACTGGCTTTGGCTATTTTATTAATATAATAATGATAGCTGTAATATTTAATATGTGTATTGTTAAATGACAAATGAATTGACCCATTTAATGGCAAAAATTACAAATTAAATGACAGCAAATAAAACTACAGCTACAATTTCTTTTATACTCGTATGTGCTTCATTCATTTTCCGAAGCCTTTCGCTAGCTACATATTGATTTTTGTTCCCAAGAAGCAATGTGAATCTTCAGCAAGTGTGAAGTAAATGGAAATGTATGTGCTTTCTGTGGACAGATCTACTTGTCTCTGCTGAATTCTGCTTATCTTAAGCCATCTTAATCTAATTAAGATTTGGAATAAAGCTGAACACATGGTCTTGAAGATAGCTAACTTGGGTGTTCCAAAATCAATTTGGGGATAACTATTGCTTTATGTCCGTTTAAGGCCCGGTTGGGTATCGCTCTGGCATAGAGAAATTCTCAGAGGATTTACAAGATGACGTATGGAGAACCTGTTTCATGCATGGCTCTGACCCTCTCATTGCAGCTGAATATTAAATTAAAAAAACAGCTGTACTGAAAGCAATTATCAGATGTGTTTGTACCATGCAGAATATTAACATAATATCAGATTACTGTACATTTTTTTGGGTTGCATGGCTTTGTAGATAAAAGTAAAACTATACACTTTTCAACTTTGTGACTTCAGAGTAACTTGCTTTTATAGACAGATTAAAGTGCAAAGCAAACGAGTAGACCAACGCATTAATTGCTTTGCATAATTGTCTAATTCTTCCATGTCATTGGAGCGAACGCTTTCCCAATCTCTGGGAATATATACAACATAGGGACGAAAGACTCTGGATTTTATTAAATCTATATGTCAATTTGAATTGTAAATGTCCAGCTGGCACATAACACGTGTGAGGGCTTATCTCCCTGAGCCAGAAGCGTCAGTAATTCTGGCTATGTACCGTATGTCTCAGAGGTATACATTATTCTGATAGGTACGACACATTGCAAAGTGCTGTCACTGCTGCAGCGAAATACATTTGTTCTGTGCTAGAATTGTTAGGCTTGTGTCAGGGGTTGTAGTAAGCTGGATGCTTTCCTGACTGCAAAGAAATCTTTATTATTCTTAGCTGACTTTTATATGTGCGCATTTCCAAAATTATCCCTGTTAAATTCCAGTTCCTGTTTGATTGTAAAAAGAGTAACTCATTATTTGGAATGTAGTTGCAGTTAATTTACATTTTATAAAGCTAAACTTCAGGCACATATTAACAGGTTCCCCACCCCGCGCCGTCTTTTCACGGCAGCAGTCGGGGAGCCCTGCGCGAATCGCCGTAAATAAGAGGCGATCTGCATTTGGCCACCAGGGGGCGCGCACCCGCCGCACTCCTGGGGAGTGTGCCCGCGGCTCGGGCGGACCCGATGTCCGCCGGCGAGCCGCGATGAGCAGGTACAGGGAAAGAATGGGGAACCGCCGATGTAAACACGGCGGTTCCCCGCCCTGTCAGTGGGGCATGAGAGATCTACTGATCCCTGTAACTGGGATCAGTTAGATCTCTCATGCCCATGTTAGCCCAACCCCCCCACAGTAAGAACACACCCAGGGAACACGATTAACCCCTAGCTCTCCCCCCAAGGTTAACCCCTTCACTGCCAATGACATTTATACAGTAATCAGTGGACATTTAAATTTCTGATCGCTGAATAAATGTCATTGGTCCCAAAAAAGTGTCAAAAATGTTCCGACATGTCTGCCCCAATATAGCATTACCGCTAAAAATCGCAGATCGCCGCCATTACTAGTAAAAAATAATAAAAAAATAAAAACCCCAGAAATGAATTCTCACCATCCGTAAACACGGCCACTTTTGCGCAAACCAATCAATAAACGCTGATTGCAATTTTTTTTATCGCAAATATGAGGAATTATATAAATCGGCCAAAAACGGTGAAAAAAAATGTTTTTTTATATTTTTTTTTTGGATTTGAATTTTAGCAAAAAGTAAGAAATTTGGGTTTTTTTGCAAAATGGTCGCTCTTCTTTTGTTTATAGCGGCGATAAGAAATGACGCAGAGGCGATCAAATACCACCAAAAGAAAACTCTATTTGTGGGAAAAAAAGGACGCAAATTTAGTTTGGGTACAACGTTGCACGACCGCGCAATTGTCAGTTAAAGCGACGCAGCGCCGAATCGCAAAAAGTGCTCTGGTCCTAAAGTGGGAAATTCTTCCGGGGCTGAAGTGAACATCTATTAATAATATTATTAATAATTATTAATATTAATAAATATTAATAATATTATTAATTATTAACATCTATTAATAATAAGAAAACAGCTATTAATGCACTTATGTATTTAAAAATAATGCAATTAAAATTAAATAAAAAAAAATAAAACTAATTTGTGTATTTCATCCAGATTCCTGTATTCCAATGCAAAACGTTGCCTCTGTGCAAAAGATTCCAGTAATATAGACCACTTACTGATGCCCTTTCTTCTTGTGCAGGGAGACTGGTCTTGTTTCCACCCAGTGGCAGCCCGTGCATTAGGGATCCACGAGCGCTGCCCCCTACATATCAGGGCGTCCGGACTATGAATTCCACTGAGGGGAGTAGATTTTAGAAGCACGGGATTAGAGTCAGAGGCTCTAATGGGCTTCAAAAAAGGTGGGGCTCGGGGAGCAGGGAACTGCATCCCGATACTACCCAGTTGGGTGAGATAACAAAGGAATATTTGCTATCACCACATTGATCCTTCTCCCGGCTAATCAGGAAGTGGGTCTGAGACCTGTCCCCTGATTGTCTGAAAGGACAGGCGATCCTATAGGAGAAGAAGGGAGGATCCTCACAGAAAACACAGGAGCTCGCCCACAGAAGACCGCTGCCGCTGGAGCCTGCAACCCGCCACTGCCCGCCAAAGCCCGCTGGAACCCACAATCCACAGGGACCCGCAACCCGCCGTTGCCTGCCGAAACCTGCAACCCGCCCGCCAGGGCCCGAAACTGATGGTGTAAGTGAGGGGGGGGTTCTGAGATGCCGCCAACAGACCAATGGGGGGTGGTTGTTTGCCCCCCCCCCAAAAAAAACACCATCCGCCACTGTCTCCACCCCTTCCTGTAGTTTTCTACATGATGTCATTACTAGTTTTACATAGCAGTATCTGGGTTTTCAAAGGCAGGGTGGTGCAGACAAAGTGGGTTTTTGTCCTTTTTGGCTACTGAGAAATCAATTTAAATTAACGTTTTTGTGTTAGCAGGTCAAGTTTAAATGCAGCTAGTATAAATACCTGAATTTGACTTTATATCAGTCTTTATAATCCCCTGTACAGCATCAGACTAAGAGAGGAAGGAGTATTACCTGGGGCAGATCCTACATGCACATTTGTTCACCATAAATGCGAGAGCGTGTATTGAATCAATAAAGTTGTATACAGCACCATCATCTGTAGTGTGGCCTGCAAATGTTTTCATGCAAGGTTTGAGAGGCAGAATTGGTTTGAGCGATAGGTATTGGGACCTGCGGAAAAGTATATTATACATTCATCAGGCTACTTGTGCTGTGTAAATCCCAGGACTGGATGGACAAAAAACATATGTCTTTTATTAGATGAGACAGCTCTCATATATGTATTTTTATGGTGGATTTAGCTGTTTGCCTGTAGTTTAGCTTGCATGTACTGTCTATTGATACACAAATAATAATTAAGATTTATGCATTTTTATATTTACAAGAAGTGAAGTTGTTTCAGGGAAACAGACCAGAAATGAAAATACAATGAAAGTCCAGGTAAGCGTGTCTGATAGAGGAATGGTTCCAGTTACCCACAGAAGCCAATTAGAATCCTATTTTATTCTCCCACAGTGTGGGGAGGAAAGTCTGGTGGATCGAACCCGTCAAACTTTCTTCCATAGGACATTTTTATTAGCCAGCTGGTACAACAAGGGCAGATTGTAACTCTTTGTTAGATGCACAGTATTTCAGGAGATGAGAATGCTAATCTTATATTTGGCAAAGACCTGTCCTTTTCAACTACTGTTGGTTCAAGGACGTTGTCATCACTCGAAGGCAAGGAAGAAGAAAGGACCACTTATAGCAAATCAGCAGTGCAAGTTCCTTGTCAGGGAGATGTTTTTTTTCATATAGAGGTCAAATGCATCTTGTATAAAGCAATATTTATGCATTATAGGCTGTTGACAACCATGTCATGTTATAGTCTCAAAGGAAATCTTTAGAGTTTCCTGTGAGTTGTGCTAATATATTATCTGAGCATAGTGTCACATTGAGATATCCTATTCTTAGTAACCTAATAATGGATTTCAGTTGAACCCATCACTTCTCTTGCTTCTTTGAGCAGTTCCATTTGAGGGATCTCTTTTAGTTAAGCATGGACAACCCCTTTTAAAGCCAACTGATCATTTTTACAATATAGCATTGCCATGTTACCATATAGGTCATATAAGCATTTGTAAGAGTGTGAAGAGCTCATTCACAGGCATAGCAACCTTGTTCACCTCTAGGGAAACTTTCCAGCACACTCTACAGAATTTCTAATGGCTTACAATAGGCATATGCAGTTTAGAGCAATAGATTTTGTTGTGTCATTTCATACATAATGGAATAGAAAGAATAACTGATAAAGCATGTATATACTACATACACGGGCGGTCCCTGGGTTACAAACAAGATAGGGACAGTAGGTTTGTTCTAAAGTTGAATTTGTAAGTCGGAACAGGTACATTTTTTAAGTGAGCTTCAGCCAAAAATATATATTTTTAAGCTTTTTGGATATCATAGGGAAGGGGTAACACCCCTGTAATGTTTGTTTTGCTGTCTATGTTTCTGTTCAGAAGATTTCACATCACTTCCTGTCCCAATGATAATTGGATTTTGAAAATTTTGGGTTGTTGTGGAAACAAGGATTGGTGATAAAGCTTCAATGGGGACACCTTTTTCCCATAATAACTCTTACAGGAGTGAATTTCCCTTCCTAGGGGGAGATTTCCTCTCACTTCCTGTTGTCTCCCTCCATTTGTAAGTAGGAGTCGTTTGGAAGTCGGATGTTTGTAACTAGGGAACCATCTGTATAGGTTTTACCAATCCATGGCATATTCTATTTTTTTACACACAAGTCCTTCTTCAGTTCAATGCTTTTAATTTGCCTTTTTAGGTCTTTTGCAAGTCCACCCTAATATGCAGTTCCTTTAACTTGTCAGTGTGCATGCTCATTTTTTTATTGACATCTTGTTTTATTGTTGACCATTCCTTCCTCTCCCTGAGAGCCCTTTAAAAAAATAAAATAAATAAATTATATATATATACAGTGTATATATATACATTTTATATATATATAAATATGAATTTGGTATGTTCACACATACGAGGAATTTGTTTTCGTGACAGAAAAAAACAAATTCCTCGTATGTGGTATGAACATACCAAATTCATACCAAAGAACATACCAAATTCCTCGTATGTGTGACCATATTCTGTATATATATATATATATATATATATATGTTTGATATTTAGATATTCAGTGTATATAATGCAGGATATATTTGCTACCTCCCTTGTATAATTTAATGTTCATTATTTGTCAGACATTGTTTATTGATCAAGCAGTAGTCTGATATTGATGGCTTGTTGCCACCTGCTTCACCTTGACACCCTCCCTGTAGAAAAACAAGATTGATTGTAAAAGTTTTCATCCCATACATAGAATGTATATTGGAAGATTACATCTCTAAATGATTTATGTGTGGGACACCCTTTTTTTTCAGCATACACAACAAAACGGTGTGCTATGACTTCTGAATGCACAATATATCAAGATCTTTAATAACTGCAGGCTGTAATTAAATATATGATTGTATTCTCTGCTATGCTTGTAGTCAATGAATCAACATACAGCTAGTTTGAGTCTGCACTAACACAATATCCATGGGAATGCAGACCGCACCTTACCCTCCCCGAATATCATCCATCTATTACCTACTTAAAATAATGACACACAACAACTATTTTGGCAATAAATTGGTTGCACGTTTATTGGTATATTCTAAATAGAAAATTAATAATAACATCATCTTGATAAATTTATTTATTCGTAAAATTCTTACATTCTCAAACCATAAACTTAAAACAGCTCAGTCTTAAAGGACTCAAGCATTACAGAATATCAAACCAAAGTCCCCTCTACAAATATGAAGGGTGACAGACCACATAACGTGCTTAGCAACTAGGGAGGATGGGATGGGGAGCTTGTTGCGCCGACCCTGACTGGCTGACACTGGCAGGAATATCACATTGCGGGGGCTTTATATAATAAGCCCCTTTTCAGAACATTCCACCAAGGGTCACATGACACTCTGGAAATTCCCAAATGTCATGTGACAGAGTGGCAGCATCTCGCGAATCGCCGTATATAAGCGAGTGGGTGGGAGCGCTCTCGTTCCCGCCGCACTCTGCAGGAGTGTTCCCGTGGCTCAGGCAGACCCGATATCCGCCGGCGAGCCGCGATGACCTGGCAGAGAGAAAGAACGGGGAACCACCGCTGTAAACACGGCGGTTCCCCGCTCTGTCAGTGGGCATGTAAGAGATTTACTGATCCCGGTCACTGGGATCAATTAGATCTCTTATGCCCATGGTAGCCCAGCCCCCTCACAGTTAGAGCACGCCTAAGGAATACAGTTAACCCCTAGATCTCCACCTGCAGGTTAACTCCTTCACTGCTAATGACATTTATACAGTAATCAGTGGATATTTACATTTCTGATCGCTGTATAAATGTCACTGGTCCCAAAAAAGTGTCAAAAATGTCCGACATGGCCGCCGCAATATCAAAGTCCCGATAAAAATTGCAGATTGCCGCCATTACCAGTAAAAAAAAAAAAATTAAAAACACCAGAAATTAATTCTCATGGTTTGTAAACGCGGCAACTTTTGCGCAAACCAGTCAATAAGCGCCTATTGCAATTTTTTTTTTTACCAAAAATATGAGGAAGAATATAAATCGGCCAAAACCAATGAATACATTTGTTTTTTTTATATATTTTTTTTTTTGGATTTGTATCTTAGCAAAAAGTAAAAAAAATCTTTTTTTTTTTTTTTTGCAAAATTGTCGCTCTTGTTTATAGCGGTGATCATGGGAACTCCTTCCAGGGGTGAAGTGGTTAAAGGGGCCTTACACTAATAAATATCTATATTATATATAATTATATATATATATATATATATTATTTTAAACAGGAGGGGGCGCTCACATGCCCATGCTATCAGGCTTAAAGCCTTAAGCCTTCTTAGTCCATTCTATCTCCACAAATTTGTCACCGAGATGTGTGATTTTTACTTAATGAGATAGCCAATAAATTGGCAGTATTGGATTAATGTATGTATTTCTTTTAGCTCATGGCCAGATTAGCTTATCTTTATGCATGGTGTAAATATATAGAATGATAGCAGAAAAGTTTTTTTTATTCTGCCTGTAACTTTTTATTTTATCTCCACCATAACGGCTCTTTTAACTTTTTCTAAGGAGTGCTGGACTTACTGATATAGTGGTGTAGTAGGTAATGGCCTCAATGCAAATTTGGCCAGGTCCCCCTTTTCTTACACCCATATTAAATGCCTCACCTCCCTTTACCCCTTTGTACTGAAGCCCTTCTTTTACACTCCTTTTGGTGCTCATTCTAACCTTTTACTGTCTCAACATCTCATTTACCATTGTGCAGAATAAGCCAAGTGGATGCTGAATCCAATAGATCCCCCAAAGCTGTGCTGAACACTGCAAAGTGACCCTTCCTCGTTTATCACCTGTGCATGATTATGCCACCTGCTGCATCTGTGGTCTCTCCGTTACTGTTTGGATGAATTACATTTTTACCTGCTTTTTGTGTTTTGGCATCCTGAAAAGTACAAGTAGGGTGATTTCATGCAATGGAACTGAATATATGTGAACCTTCATGGTCCTTACTTAGCCAACTAAAGTATAAATGTACCCCTTTATTGCATTTATGATAAATTGTTAGTACATGCCTATGTATACAAGTCAGTTTACAAATTGTATTACATTTCTTTTTAAGGATTTTTACTCCTTAAAATATCCCTAGATTCCAACTGGTGATAAATGTGAGTTTCCGTGAGATGTCTATAGAGGAGAGCAGAAAAAGGAGCCATTATGATGGAGATAAAATATTGACTTATGGGTAATAAAGCTATTCAGTGGTTAAAGTGGTTGTAAACCTCAAATACGAAATATGAACAAAGCATATCTCTCTATAGCAGTGGTTCTCAACTCCGGTCCTCGGGACCCACTAACAGGCCAGGTTTGCAGGATAACTGAAATGCATCACAGGTGATATCATTTGCTGCTCAGTGATTGCAGTATTCTAGTCCCAATCTCCCTAAGGTAATACTTAAAATCTGGCCTGTTGGTGGGTCCTGAGGACAGGAGTTGAGAACCACTGCTCTATAGTGTGTACTTGTCTCAATTAGGAGCACTATGTGCCATTTCTGTCTGCTGCTTCATTCCTCTGCTATCAGCATGACAAGTTTCCCTGACACCAAGAGAAAAATGGTGACGGGGAGGGACCTCCAGCAGATTGACAGTCTTAGCTCTGTTGCTGTGTGCTGTGTCGAGGGGTGTGTGTCTCTTCCCTCCAATCAGCTCTCAGAGCTCTCCTCACAGAGCTCTGCAGAGTGTAACTCCAGTTCTCGGTCCCCCTTTTTTTAAAACTCTCAGACAAGCTTTATAAATTGGTTGAATGAAAAATTGAATGGTTGCAGAGAAGAGATGGCTGCATAAAGACAGATACTACTTATGTAGGAGGATTTGTTTAATCTCTGTGTATCACTTGAGGCCAGTCACTTTACTGGGTATTTGTAAGGGTTTACAGACGTTTTAAATAACTATGTAAAACTAATTTCACACCTAAATAATGCTATGTACAGTATCTCACAAAAGTGAGTACACCCTTCACATTTTTGTAAACATTTTATTATATCTTTTCATGTGACAACACTGAAGAAATGACACTTTGCTACAATGTAAAGTAGTGAGTGTATAGCTTGTATAATAGTGTGAATTTGCTGTCCCCTTAAAATAACTCAACACACAGCCATTAATGTCTAAACTGCTGGCAACAAAAGTGAGTACATGCCTAAGTGAAAATGTCCAAATTGGGCCTAAAATGTCAAAATTCTGTGTGGCCACCATTATTTTCCAGCACTTAACCCTCTTGGGCATGGAGTTCACCAGAGCTTCACAGGTTGCCACTGGAGTCCTCTTCCACTCCTCCATGACAATATCACAGAGCTGGTGGATGTTAGAGACCTTGTGCTCCTCCATCTTCCGTTTTAAGATGCCCCACAAATGCTCAACAGTAGAGTTGAGCGAACTTCTAGAAGTCCAGGTTCTGCTGGTTCGACCGAACTTCGGGACAAAGTCCGGGTTCGGGTCCGGACAGAACCCGAACTTTTTCCCGGACCCCGAACCCCATTGAAATCAATGGAGACCCGGACTTTTAGGCACAAAAAATGCTGTAAAATAGTCCTGGAAGGTCCTAGAGGTCTGCAAAAGGAAGGAAATGTAGGTAAGGGTGTAAAATGTCGTAAAAAACACGGATTTTCAGGCCCAGAGGTAACTAAAGTTACCCCAAGCCCCAGGCCCTTTTTCAAGCCCAAGACAGGCCTGGGCTTGGGCCTGAAACAGGGCTTCAAGCCAGCTTGGTCGTCTTGGACCTGAAGATCTTCAAGCGAGTTGAGATGACAACTCGTAAACACCCCGTAGAATTTTGCCTTCTACCTCCTCGTGTTCCAGAGATTGTAGGTGGTCGAGACACTATAACAGTACCTCCTCACCTTCTC
>BLSH010514190.1:950964-968363 GCA_018402905.1 Glandirana rugosa
AGAGAGTTCTTTGCCGTGAGGTGCCATGTTGAACTTCCAGTGACCAGTATGAGAGAGTGAGAGCGATAACACCAAATTTATCACACCTGCTCCCCATTCACACCTGGGACCTTATAGCACTAACGAGTCACATGACACCGGGGAGGGAAAATGGCTATTTGGGCCCAATTTGGACATTTTCACTTAGGGGTGTACTCACTTTTGTTGCCAGCGGCTTAGACATTAATGGCTGTGTGTTGAGTTATTTTGAGGGGACAGCAAATTTACACTGTTATACACGCTGTACAATTACTACTTTACATTGTAGCAATGTGTAATTTCTTCAGTGTTGTCACATGAAAAGATATAATAAAATATTTACAAAAATGTGAGGGGTGTACTCACTTTTGTGTGATACTGCAGCATACAATAATCAACAATTGAACTTTGAGTGAAATTTCCTGGATCTGGTTCTGTATATATTTTTTTAGTTTTAAGATGTATTTTAATTTCCATCTAAAATAGGGTTTTCTCTGTAATACTGGGAGTACGCAAGTCAATTTGTTGCGATATGCGTGAGCTACACGGTTTTCTTCCTTTACCAAATGTTTCAGAGAACCATATAGAGACTACAAGAGTTCCGTTCAAAGAACATATATATTTAACTAATATTTTTGTAGAGGAGATGTGAACTTTGAACCTTCTAAGTTCCATTTCTTGTGGATTTAATTAAACAGTTAACTGAATGACTGAAGGCTGAAAATGAAAAGCTCATTAACTGTGTGTCAGAGTTTACATTTCCAACATTTTTTATTTAGCTAATAAACTATGGGATAGAGAGCAACATTGTAAGTATTCCAGCTTTCTCCCTCTACCCTAGGGGTAGCTTCAGACTTCCCTGGTGCAAAACCCAGCCATGCTTTGGGCAAAGCGCAGCTAAACGGCGGTTTTCTTGTGCAGTGGTTGCGCTGACTTTTATGAGGTCCTGCGGGTTTGGTGCAGTTTTAGAAAGTGCACCAAAGTTGCAGCTTGCAGGAGTTTTGCTATGCTTTCTGAAAGCACAGGACCTCAAAGAATTCTATAGGAGAGGGCAGGTAACCCACACAAAAAAGTGCAGCTGGGCAGTGTGAAGCCACCCTAAAAATGTGTAACGAATGATGTCTTGGGAGATGAACTGTAAATGCTAGACCTACCAATGATTACGTTTTTTTTCAAATTGGTGGTAATAGATGGTACTGGGCCCCAGGGCCGTCTTTAATGCGGGGCCAAAGGGGCATATGCCCAGGGCCCTGTCATTGTTTGGGGACCCAGCCCTTGAGCCCCAGGCTGCCCGCTGGAGTTTGGGCACCTCCGGTGCTGGCCGCGTGCTGGCTGCTTGCCCACTGTCACTTGTAAATACAAAAGCGCTGCTTCTGTATTTACAAGTGACAGCACTCCTCCCCTGGTGGCTGCTCTGATTCCTTAGGTATACTCTAATCTCATCGACAGCAGAGGAGGAAGGGGGCAGGGAATCTGCACAGGGGAAGCTGCTTCTACAGACCTCACATCAGACATGCTGTGAGTAGGATTTGTGTAAAACTGTGTACTGGAATCGGGAATGGGGTGGGAGGAGAGCCTTGTACTTGGAGGGAGGGGGAGGAGTGGAGCTTTGTACTGAAATGGGGGTGTGAGGGGGTGGGAAGAGAGCTCTGGACTGGAATGGAGGTGAGGGGGTGGGAGGAGATCCTTGTACTTGGGGGGGCTGAGTGGAACTCTGGAATTAGGGTGGAGAAGAGCCCTGCTCTCTACACCTGGCGAACCCTCTGCACTCTGCGCCTGGTGAACCCCTGCACTCTGTGCCTGGCAAACCCCTGCACTCTGCACCTGGCGAAACCCTGCACTCTGTGCCTGGCGAACCCTTGCACTCTGAGCCTGGCGAACCCCTGCACTCTGCGCCTGGTGAACCCCTGCACTCTGTGCCTGGCAAACCCCTGCACTCTGCGCCTGGCAAACCCCTGCACTGTGCGCCTGGCAAACCCCTGCACTCTGCTCTTGGCGCACCCCTGCACTCTGTGCCTGGTGAACCCCTGCCCTCTGCACATGATGCACCCCTGCACTCTGCGCCTGGCGAACTCCTGCATTCTGCACATGGCACACTCCCCGCACTCTGTACATAGCACACCCCTAAAGCCTGCAAGTAGCGCACCCCTAAACCTTGCACGTAGTGCACCCCTCAACCCTGCACTCTGTACATAGCGCACCCCTGCACTCTGTACCTAGCGTACACCTGAACCCTGCACTCTGCACACCTTTCAACTATGCACTCTTTATGTAGTGTGCCCCTCAACTCTGCACTCTGTACATAGGGCACTGCTCAAAGTTAGTGCAGTTTGGCCACACCCACAATTTGTAACCTCTAGCAACCAATCAGTGAGCAATAATGATTTGTAGTAATCTCTGGAAACCAATGATGTTCTGTAACCTTTAGCAACCAGTCAGTGAGCAGCAATGATAACCTCTGGCAACCAATCACAATCACTACCTGATCTGCTGCAGTAAACTCATTATGAGTCTAGCTGCTTATTACTGTATGTCTCAGAGCGGGGCAGGGGGGTCCAAGAAAATGTTTGCTCAGGGTCCAATCAACATTAAAGATGGCCCTGCTGAGCCCTGATAGTAGAAGTCAATACTAGTTTAAAACAAGTTAATATAGCTCTTCAGCAGTTTATGGACTCCAAATAGACCAGGGACCTCTTTATTGAAAAGGCCCTTCCTACATAATAGGAGTTGTTCACTTTAGTTGGAGCTGAACTCCAGGCAAACTAGGTACACTGTTGAAATACACATTCGTGAACTGTCTCCCCTGCCAAAGGATTTTTAATTTTGTCTAACCACTTTTTGTTACGTACAGCCTCGTCAGACAGCACAATCAAGAAGGCGACAATGGCATTAGCTCTTCAGGTCAGTCCTCTATCCTCAGCCTGCCGACTGGACAATGAGGAAGCAGCCTGATATCAACTCGGCTCACTCTGCTCTGTCCTCCTATGAGTGCATGTACATGCAACAGAGCCCGACTAGCTCCTAGTTATGCCATTCTCTCTCCTGGGGGCTTATATCAAGGCAGATTCCGACTTTATTGTTAGTAATATATGAAAAAATAAATGCAATTAACTTTAAAGGAATACACAACTGAATTAAATGGTTTTTGATGTCTGCCTGTAGTGTATCTTCAAGACTCATACCTGCAGACTACATTTTGACCACATACACAAGACCTTTTTTAAATCATTCCTGTTTCTTGCATTTAGGCTCTGATGTGGCCAAAGTATAAAAGGCATGGTATGTGATAATGAAGAAACCTAAATTTCCTGACAGACTCCATGGCAGCCTACGTGTGGGCTTATCCCGCCTCCTCTCCAATGCTATGGGACCCCATTCCCATAAATTGGAGCTCACGGCCAGAGACTGAGTTCCTGCACAGTGGTGGATTGACGTCCCAATCTTCAGGAGTAAGCCCTAGGCAAGAGGGCTGGATTCGGGCATGGTAGATATAAGAGGTGCAGCAGCCCAGGGCCCAGCCACGGGTGGGCGAGTGGCGCTTCAGGTGGTAATTCCTGGTGATATTGGGTGGCCTGTACAGTAAATGCCCATGATGGACGTCCCCCCAGTGTAGCTGGCTGGCAAGGTCTAGAAGATGGAGCATCTCAGGATTACAAAGCCCCCCCATGGCAGCGGTCTGTGTTTATTTATATCCCCGTTTCCCTGGCTCTAATTCTCGGCCTCTCATGGTGGCATTCCAGGCCGCTGTGGTACTTCCGGGTGCTGGCCACTGGTGTCCCCTACGCATGCGCAAAGCCTCAGACGAGGCTTGGTTTCACGCATGTGCTGGTCATCTGGGACCTGGCGACCGCACAGGCGCCCATTGTTTGGCATTGTCGACACATGCACAATGGAGGTGCGGCGCTGATGTCACCAGGGCAGGGAATTTAAACAGCTGTTAGTCCCTGCCTCCTTGGGAAATCCTGTGGGCAGTGTGGGGCAGCTTCCCTGAGCCCTGCGTGTTCCTCCTGAGGTAATCCCCTGTCCCACAGGCAGTGGTGGCGGGGAGGCTCTTAAAGGGGAAGTACTTTTTTGGGGGGTTCTAATAATGTCCCTTAAGCTATTTTCACACTAAAACACTTTACATGCGCTATTTAGCTAAAAATAGCGCCTGTAAAGCACCTCAAAAATCCCCCCAATCCACCCCAATGTGAAAGCCTTTCGCAGTGGGGTGGTGTGCTTGTGGGACATTACAAAAAGTCCTGCAAGCAGCATCTTTGGGGTAGTGAGGTGAGCGGTGTATACACCGCTCCTCTACCGCCCCTGCCATTGAAATGAATGGCAAGCACTTCCGAAGAGGCTGCTCACCGCCTCAGAAGCGCGGAGCACCGGCACTTTTAACCCCGTTTTAACCCCTTGTGGGGGGTTAAAAGCGCCTCGCTCCTGACTGAAAAGCGATGCTGCAGCTCTGCTAAAACTAGCGGGGTTTTACCGTGGCCACAGCTGCATTCTGAAAGTAGCCTTATACCCTGCAGTTTGGTGGGACTGTGCAGCCTCCTCCCCTCCTTATTATGGACAAGTCACCGCCTCCCTGCGGCCAGCCCTCACGCATCAGGTATGTGTAGAGGGGGCATCTGGCGGGCAGGGTGCACCTGAGATCCTCTTAGAGCGCATCTGTGTTAAGGACACATCTCTCTCCCTCTCTTTTCTCCCTCTTGTCTGTCAAGCCCTTCCAGGTTGGATTGCCAAGCTTTGGCCCTTGAATACCGAGACCTTGACAGACCACAACGTCGACACTCATCATCTAGATCTAGACACCATGGCTCCTCATCTAGGACCCAACATCAGGGAAAAAGTTTTGATTCCTCCTTCAGGCACTGCTCCCACCGCCACGACAGCCATTCTGATCAAAGAGCCTGCTGAGGATGTGGGACTCAGGCCCCAGATGGCAAGTTGCTATGTGGACCATGTTATGCCTGGGTGGTTGGAGAAAGAGAGATGAACAACCAGCAAATTAAGTCTCTAGTTAAACGTGTGGTGAAATAATCCCTAAAGGAATGGGGTACAACCCGCACGCTGAGCCAGAACACAACTTTGTCAGGTTCTCTTGTTGGGGATGATCAAGGGGTCCTGGATCCATCCCAGCCAAGCTGTGCATCCACAAGACCCTTGGATAGCGAGGCAGAGGGAGATCGCTCAGGCATGTCAGGTGGGGGCACACCTGCTTCACTTTTGACGTGTCTGGGCGGCCTTAATCTCAGATTATTGGACCATCAAGACTGTCTCCTCAGGACTCACATGATCATTTACAAGTACGCCTCTTCTCAGAGTTATCTGCACGCTATTACCTCGCTCGGAGGAAAAGAAGCAGGTGCTGCTCACCTATGTGCATTTGCTGGTGGCTCAGGGTGCTGCAGTGCCCGTCCCCAAGGGTGAAGAATTTCAAGACATGTACTCACCTCTCTCTCTTTCTGGTTCTGAAAAAGAACAGCTCATGGCACCCAGTGATAGATCTCATGTATCTGAACAAGCTGGTCAAGAATGAAAGGTTCAAAATGGAGATCCTGTCTACGATCCAACAAGCCGTCCAGCTCGGCGACTGGCTAGTCTCCATAGACTTAAAATATGCATACTTCCACATACCCATTGCAGAGGAGTTCCACAAATACCTCCAGTTCATGGTTGGGCAAGAGCATCTTCAATTCACCTACTTCCCTTTCGGTCTCTCAACCTCACCTCGGGTATTTTTGAAAGTTTTTCTGGCTGTGATAGCCCTCATCAGAATGAGAGGCATACTCCTACATCAGTATCTCAATGATCACCTTCTGCTGTCACAAGACAGAGAGCAGCTGTTACTTCACAGGGCTCAAGTCATTTCTATTCTTTTGGAGTTTGGCTGGTTACTGAACCTAGAAAAAAAAGTCACCTAGAAACAACACAGCACCTAGTCTACCTAGGGGCCCAGTTCAACACAGTCCAGAACACTATTTCTCTGCCTCTGGAGAAGATCCTGGTAGTACGGGTCCTAACTTCCTCATACCTGAGAGCTTCACAATGCCTCAGAATCATAGGCACAATGGTCTCTATGTGTGGTTTCTTGGCTAGTTATTTCCCACACGTAGGCTGCCATGGATTCTTTCAGGAAAACAGAAAATTTCCTATCAAATACCTACCATAATTTTCCTTTCTTGATGGACTCCATGGCAGACAGAGTTTCCACCCATGGATCAAGAGTTGGCTATGGTTATGGAACGCAGTCTCTGACCGTGAGCTCAAATTTATGGGAATGGGGTCCCTATAGCATTGGAGTGGAGGCCCACATAAACCCACATGTAGGTTGCCATGGAGTCCATCAGGAAAGGAAAATTACGGTAAGTATTTGATAGGAAATTTTCTGTCATTTGCCTATTGAAATTGTGCACTTTTTTGGTGTACTTTGTGCTGATTATAATTTTATGTGCGATACTATATTGTATATCTACCATTTTCTCAGGAAAAGAATGATATTTAGACTGAACAACCAATCAGTGGCTGTGCCTTTGGCAGAAACCACTTTTGCCCAGACCCAGACCATGGCTGTGTTTAGGGGCTAACAGCCAGAAGGAGCCTGGAGCTGCTGATGGTGAAGTATTACAATTACAATTTTTCTTATTGATTAAAGTATTGATTATAGAAAAGCAGCACAGGGGGGGCAGGTAAATAGGTTTTTGATAACATTAGGGTTTTTAAATGGTTACATTTTTAAATGTTGTTTGAAAAAGTTGAAAAAGGTTGAACTGCAACAAAACAACCAGTGTCGGAGTCATTCCCTGGATGCTACAGTATAGCAGACACAAACTTTTTTTTTTAGTCTTTTACTCATGAGGCACAGACTCACACTGTAGATAAAATATATCAGCAGAGTTATAGAAAGTCCCTCACAAGGATCTTTCCCTGCAAATGCCAAAGAACAGGGAAAGATCATGTGACCACACAACAGCACTGGAGAAACAAAACAAAATACAGTGGCATGATATATATGATATATGAAAATGAATTATGGCAATTTACACCTATTTGTTTAGTATCAATAATAACGTTCATATAGATATTTGTTTTTGAAGCTTTTATAATCTTTCCTTCGAGAAGAGAATATGAGCATTCGATTTATTTTTTTTCGGTATCCTCCGCCTGCCACAGATGAATAGTTTATATTAGAGGGACATATATATATTTTTTTTTGTTGTGATTAGGCATATTCATTTAATGACACCCAAAGCTTGATCAGGAAGAAGTAATGTATTGTTTGTGACAACCAAACAGGTGTTGGCTTTATTTTATCCCACTTACAAAGTTTGAGTTTATTCCTTATGTTGTCCTACATTGACTAGAAGGATCAATCATCATGGCTTCTTATTTGTGTTTTCGATTCTTTTTTATTTGTTTAGTCTGACCATAGATGGGCATGTTTTAACAAGAATGGTACATAGTAGGACATCTGCCTGTTCTCAAACGCGTAGCTGTTCTACCAGGACCATCAGTGATAGTCCTGACATTTTAATTCCTTTTTCTCTGTAAAAAAAGAGAAGATCATGGCTCGCTTGAGAAGACATTTTCTTCAAGTTACTTAAAAGCCCAGTGCTTTACAAAATAACAAACCCTCAACTTGGAAATATCTTACTGCATTTTTTTTTTTTAGAAACATTCTGTGAGATCAGAAGGATGACACAGCCACAATGCATGCCTTTATAACACCTTACCTTACAGTTTAAACTTTTCGCCATGGAAAGCTATTAAAGCACAGCAGATGATCTGTTTGGTCAGTCGTAATAGACCATAAATCTAACCAACCATAAATGCCATATAGATTATTTTTCTATAGAGTTGACCCCAGAGGGGATAATCTTATAATGAAAACTCCTATTAGCAATGTTGACATTTTATATTTTTAACCTATACTGCAAAAAAAAAAAAAAATCTGGATAATTCCTGTTGTTAGGCAATTGGAATTCCATATGGCATCTGTGAATACCTCATGTTTGAAAAGTCATTTTCCCAATCAGCAACTGTCAGTACAGTAAATTGCTTTCAAACATCTATTTCCTATTTGCTGCCAATACAATGCAGAACTATTATACTCTTCCTAACGCTTACATTGCCTGTAGAGTTTATTACTGTGAAATTCATTGTATGCAAAGTAAAGTTCTGATAAAATATAAAAAAATAAATAGCATTGAAAAAAGCTAGACAATTTATCTCTTCGTAGGATTGCTTGTGGGCTACCTATGGGCATTATGTCAAGCTGTACTCCCAGAAGAGGCAAATAAGTAGACAGATTTCTGTTTGATGCACTGCTGCAAGTGGGTATTATTTTGTATTATCCCCTTTTATACTTTTATATCCATATTGTTTGTAGTAGACTTAATACAAGCTTACAGGAGATGTGAATTCTAGCCTGTTAGGACAAAAAAAAACCCCCAAAACACTGGAACTATGACATGAAAAGCAGCTCTAAGAAGAAGTAAAAACACTCATTGAAGGATCTAGGAGAATTTAAAGTCAAATAAAAGAATTAAAACAGTCTTTTGATATTTATAATTTAATTTGAATTGCTCTTCTTGTTCTTATAGTCTTTTACTCATGAAACACAAACTCACACTATAGATATAATATATCAGCAGTTATAGAAACCCCTCCCAAGGATCTTTCCCTGCAAATGCCCAAAAAAGAATGGCAAAAGGTGTCAATCCAATCTATCTTATCGAGTCTCTATGCATCTACTATTGCCACAAAACATACACAGCTCTTCAGGGGGTTACTAGCAGTTCATTTCCCGAAGTCTGTATGGTGTGCCCTACTTTATCTATGTGCTGTGGGACCTCCAATTCCATTCAAGCAGCATAGACAGGTCTGAATTTGATTGGTGGCTGTGAGCAATTTCTTCATAAAGTGTTTTTTTTTTTTTTCATATGCACCTTTATTTGTAAGTGGCAACACTGGGTCTATCGAGGGAATGGCTCTCATGCATCACAAACACCTGTTCTCTAATCACTAGATTACTGTCAAAAGGGTGTTTGATTAATTAAAGTGCTACAGCAATGGCTAAATAAAAACTTAGAAGGTAGGCTATGCTCCCTGCGTGCATCTGAAGGTTTCATTTTCAAAGTTGATTAGAGTATGCTTTTAGGGACAACTCTCTTGGGGTTGATTTAAACATGCAAATCTACCTGTCCTGTAAAGAGCACATTGCTTTTTAGAGGCAATTGACAGGCACTGAGGAGGTGATGTGACGCCTCCCACTGCCTGTTTTAACCCCATTTTTGCCAACACATGCCACAACTGTGTGCATTGAACTCAATTGAAGGGCATTTGAGGCACTTCCTTGTCCACCCTAATGTGTCGCCATTAGTGGGCTTGCTGCCCGCTAATTGCAACATATTGGGTGGTTTGGGGGGGAGGCAGTAAAAATGCCACAGGGCACATCTAAATAAGGCCTTTATGAAAACTTCCTGCTCTAAAATATTGCTACAATATTAGCTTATGTGACCTAGTGCTGTCTGAAATATAAAAAAACTGCTAATAGAAATAGTGATAAAATGAAGGCACTGAGATGCTTGGACATATCTTCAGCAGATTTCATTACCTCGTCTATGTCCAAATGCCATGATATTCTACTTTGGCAAAGCTCCTAAATGTCCTGTTGCTGTAAGAGCTGGCTTGCCCACCTCCCATATATTCCTAATGGCCCATCACTATGATGGACTACCTCAATGGCCTAGATAAATGTGGCAGAGAGGTGAGGGTGGAGAGGCACCATCACTTCCTGGAAGTGGCTTGATCAAAACTTACATATTATGCAACATTTTGAATAATACATGCATACATTCCTACATATGCATTATACTAGCTCTGAAGTTTATTTGCTTTAATATAGGAAACCATTACTGGGAAAATATGGTGGCTGCCATTGTTGTTATGTCTTTTGAAAATGCAAGCTGGCTGGCTCTCATGCTAATCAAATGCCATCAGTTGTTTCTGAATTGAACTTGGAACAAGTACAGATATTGTGAGTTTTAATTTTGCTCTCTGAGGGCTGATTTTATGTTAGTGAACTCAGAAAGTATTGCATATAGAGAAAGGCAACTAAGTTTTTCACAAAGAAGTTAGAAATGACTGCATTGATATCCTATAATTGTAGGATTCCCTGGTATATCCCTGATCCTGGAATGGAGAGTCTATATGTTTGTAGCTCTCACCACTACTTGCTAGTGATTCTAACAAGTTAGTTGTTAGGTTATTATTTGAGTGCTGATCTGAAGTGCAATATATAATCCATACTGGAATTGACTTACTAAAGGAAAAGAAGCTGTTCACTTTACAAAGGAATTTGCCCCAGATCTTTGTGAATGTGGTGAATTAGAGATTTCCCTCATTCACTAAGCTCAGGGGAAAATGCCCTTGCAAAGTGCATCTCCCCTCGCAAGTGAGCAGCCTATTACCTTTAGTGAATCAACCCCATTGATTTTAATGAAATAAAACAGTAAGCTATTTTCAGGTTCTTACGTTCAGAATATAAGATATTCTGCACATTTGAGGTCAGGCAAGGGTATGTTTGTGATTTAGCAGCTTAGTAGTGTGCAGAGGATTTTAATTTGTACTTTCCAAAACTATTGAAATGCGTGATCATTATTCGCTTGAGCCAAGCAGTTTTGAAAGTTAAAACTGTGGTTCAATTATTTAGTGTTTATATGACTTGTTATCCTCCTGTGTATTTGACAGTGACTTCATCATATTACTTGTCACTGCTGCCTAACGAGCATTATGTTTGAAGAGTGTAATTAAATTGCATTTTTGTTTGGATTAGGAGCAAAGATACTACTACTTATGTAGGGAACATAATTTAGAATTTCCGGTTATGATTGTCATCTGGAAATTTCATGCCCTGGATTTCAATTCAGCAGCAAAGAGACAGCCATTAATAACATGATGTCACTTTTGTTATTGATGGCACCAAGTGCAACAAACGGAAATATAGTGTCATCACAGAGATAAAGCTTTCATTTGAAATCAATAACCGTTTTTTCGATAGAACAAAACATGATATAGTATTGGATTTTCATTCAAAAGTTGAATGTGGGGAATCTGGACGTATACTTGGTATTGCTCAAATGTTCAAGCCTCATGTTCAGTTATGATTTTGAAGCTGTAAAATAAAAACTGAGAAAGTCATTTCGATTTTTATTTCCCCTTTGGTAGAGTTTCTGTAAATGTTCCATAGAGGAATAGATATAGAAACAAATTTGTTACGGCTGCAGGGTGAGCAGGCAGTGTGCTTCATTCCCTGGCTGGTCCTTCTCTCGAGGATTCATTCACCGATACTGCACTGACAGCAGCACTGTGTTTGTAAGCATACCTTATAATGGCTTACAGCACATTTATTAACATATTTTATATACTGTAGTGTTAATTTTTTATGTAATCAGCACTAGGTTGGTATAAAAGCTGGAAAAGGCCCCCTTTGGATAGCAGAACAAATATTTTGAGCAGTTATATTGGCAGTAGCACTGCTGTCCACCCATGAATTCATTGGTCTGTAATCAGTGGCCAGGGAATCTTATATGATTTTAGCCTTTAATGTGGATTTTAACAGTCTCTCATCACATACTCTGTATGTCTGAACAAATATATAGTTTATTCATATCCAGTATGCATGAATCAAAGGAAAGGTTAATTTTATTTCATTAAAGTTTGAAATACCATGATTCACAAAAGTTCCTTCTCCGAGAAGAATACAGCTATCCTACAGTGCATGCATGGAATTTGGAGGAAAACAGATCTCCAGAAGGGAGCCCATTAAATGACACAAATACAATTCTAATAGGGATTTATTTACTAAAGGAGAAGAATATCTTCACTTTGTAAGGGAGTTTTCACTTACCTTAGGCTGGCCATACATGGAGAAAATTTATTTCCTGCAACCACAATACAGTGGTGATGCGGGAATCCCTCCTGGTGGGCCATTATGTTCTCCCGGCGGGGAAAGCTCTCCCTGCTGGGAGAAGACAGTGATTAACTAGTGGCTATAGCAGCAGCTAGCGATAATCGCAAATAAATCAGGCAGGCTGGTTGTACCCAAGCTGATCTATCAACTTGGTACAGTCAGTCTGATGAATAATATCTCAAACCGTGTATGGCCAGCCTAAGTGAATGTGGTGAAGGTGTGCTGACTCTAATCATACAATCATGTTCAAGCAAAATGTGTGTCTTTTTTTTTTTTTGCATGTGATTGGGTATTCTATGCATAGTAAATTTTCACAATATTTACTAAGCTAAGTAAAAAATTCCCTCGCAAAGTGAGAATGTGTTTTTCTTTTAGCAAATCAACCCATAGTGTTATTAATAGGAATCAAAGCTAACTCTTCTGCACTACAATCAGAAATGCGATCCACTCATCATGCTGCTCTGTAATACATACCTACTAATGAATTTAACCCATTGCATGCAGCAAATTTTCCAGACAAAAAAAAACTATATACTGGCAGAATCAATTTCAATATTTGGAAAAAAGATAATTCGTAATAATGTTGGTGGCCATTTTGAGCGTGGGAAACTGTCAAAGGCAAATTCTTCTTCATTAAATGCATTATAAAACTTTCTACTTGCACTTTGTGTTATTTACCATCATAAGATGCATGTTGATCATGTAGTTTCATAGTGTCATTTGTTGGCCTGTAAGCTCAGCCTATCACATTCTGGTGTCAGAAGTTTCTGTTTGTGTTCAAATTTGAGGCATATGGCATGGCATTACACAGAGTAATGCATGACCTTGGTCTGTAGTCTAAGAACTGACACTTCCTGCAATCCCTGGCTCCCTCAATCTAGCACTAGTGCAAGGGAGAGCTAAAATAGTAATTCGATTTGACACAGACACAAACAGGCAGCGCATTCACAGAGAGATCACCGTGCTAGAAAAAATGTGTTTTCATCATATTAGCAACATTTTTGATTCAGCGAAATGGCAAAGCATGAACTTAAAGTAGAACTATAGGCACAACTTTTTTTTCATTTTGGATAGAGTAAGAGAGGGTGATAACCCCTGTCAGATTTTTTTTTCCCCATCTTTGTCCCATTGCAGAGATTTCCTTTCACTTCCTGTCCCATAGCCAAACAGGAAGTGAGAGGAAATCCCTGTAAATCAAGGGAATTTCTTGGGGACCCCCAGGTCATCAGCACTAGTGTCCCCATTGAAAGTTTCACCTCTATTACTTTTCTGGGGACAACCCAAAATTTGGGTAATTTCTTTTACGTTCAATGATATTTGTAAACAGGACCAATAGAGAAGGGGAATCTCCCTAACGGGGGCACAGACCGCAATAAAAACTGACAGGGGTTCTAATCTCTCTCCACTCTATCCAAAACTCTATTGCCTTTAGTTATAATTTAACATTGCTTGATACAGTTGCCTATCTCTCTAGCCAAATGTTACAAGCTAGGTGAATGAATATATAAACATATAGGAATTAATTATCCATGACACTACAAACTGCAGCCACAGCAGGTGAGTCCATCATTACAAGGTAAAGCAAACAAACAGCACAGGGAATATACCTACATTAATACCTAGTTAAAACAACAAAAACATATGAGTGTACAATGCCTTTAACTAGGGTTTTCCATATACCCTATCACAGCATAACCCCAGATTGCCTCAATTTTCTTCAACAACAGCTTCCCAGCTGGTCAAAACGCAGGCATTAGGAATCTTCAGCATTTCATAGAACCTGCTGTTATTATTTAACCAGTTGCCGACTGCCCGCCGTGGCTTGACGGCAGCAACTTGGCTCGATATCGCAAACCGCTGTCACCTGGCGGTGGCTACGAGATTGCAGATCGTGAGCGCTTGCGTGCTCACTGTGTTCTGGGGGAGCCAGGGAGCGGGTAGGGCAGACTCAATCTCCACCGGCTACCCGCGATAGCTCCCCCGCAGTGACAGAACAGAGGCCTGTGTATGTAAACACGCGGATCTCCGTTCTGACAGGGGGAAGGAATGTGATCACAGGCTCCCTGTATATGGGAGCCGCGATCACTCTCCTCCCCCACTCAGCCCAGCCCCCAAACAGTAAGTAACACACACAGGCAACACAATTAACCCTTAGAGCGCCCCCTGCAGGCTAACCCCTTCCCTGCCAGTGACATTTACACAGTAATCAGTGCATTTTCATAGCACTGATCGCTGTAAAAATGCCAATGGTCCCAAAAAAGTGTCAGAATGGTCCAACATGTCTGCCACGATATCGCAGTCCTGCTAAAAATCGCAGATTGCTGCCATTACTAGTAAAAAAAAATAAAAAAAAATAAAAACCCCATAAATTAATTCTCATCATTCATAAATGCGGCATCTTTTGCGCAAACCAGTCAATAAACGCCGATTGCGGGTTTTTTTTATATCAAAAATATGGGGAAGAATATAAATCGGCCAAAACCGATGATTACATTTATTTTATATATATATATATTATTATTTGATTTTAGTAAAAAGTAAGAAATATTGTTTTTTTTTTTGCAAAATTGTCGCTCTTTTTTTGTTTATAGCAGTGATCAGAAATGACGCAGAGGGGATCAAATACCACCAAAAGAAAGCTCTATTTGTGGGAAAAAATGGACGCAAATTTTGTTTGGGTACAACGTCGCACAACTGTGCAATTGTCAGTTAAAGCGACGCAGTGCCGAATCACAAAAGTGCTCTGGTCCTAAAGTGGGAAATGCTTCTGGGGCTGAAGTCATTAAAGAGGAAGTAAAGTCTTCCTCTTTAATTGTACCTACAGGTAAGCCTATAGTAAGGCTTACCTGTAGGTACTGTAAATATCTCCTAAACTTGCACCGTTTATAGTTTATAGTTACTATATACGCTGCGGCCGACATCATCGGCACATGCGCACTGAAGGAACAGCCCTCTTGTGCCGTTTCTCTAGGGCGCGTGCCGTGACTGGCGGCACCCGCACGCATGCATAGGAGTTAAGTCATCGCAGCTCCAGCCAATCACAGCACCGGAGCCCGCGAACCCGGAAGTAACTCTGGGAAAGATGTCGGACGTGTTAATGGTGCAGGGCATCATTCTAAGGTTAGTATTGCATAATGAGCTAGTATGTGATGCACACTAGCTCATTATGACTTTATCTTGCAGGTTTGTAACCTCTTTAATGACCTCATGCAAACATTTAGATGGAATCCACATTTGCGCACGTGTGTTGTGGCAATTTTATATATATTTATATATTTACTGTTGCAATCCGGACTACATGATTATTACAATGTGTGGATTACTAACATTAATCTGGATTTGTCTATGGAAACCTTCAGAAACCTCAGACTAAGCAATAGCTCCATAGTCAATCGTCAAGGTGCCTATGGAGCAGAACTTACGTATTCTTGTGACACCTTGCTACTAAGTACTATGTAGAATTTTATAGTCATTTTCTTAGGAGAGGATTGATGCGGCTTGGGCTAAGGTGGATGTAGAACAAATCTTATTATGTTGTTTTATGTCAGTTATTTTTGTGATCAGTACAATTATAATCTAAAAAATGTATAAGTAAATAAATGCTGATGGAAAATAGTCACATCATCCAGACTTGCATTATAAAATATGCCAGGATGGCGGAGTTCGTTTAAAATCTAATGAGTGTATCTAACATAACGCCACATTTCCGACAAATTCTATGCTGCATGACAGAAGGGTGCATCAAGTTTTACACTTTGTGCTATTACACATTATATATTGTTGTCTTTGCAGCCAAGTTGTCAGTCTCATCTATTTAACATGGATGCCTTGACTGCACCAGTTGTTTTTAGGTATATGCATGCAGTAATGTAGCATCTAACCTCGTTTCCAGTTAAACGTGTTGATAAATCAGCATGGTATGAGAAGAGTTTATGTTGGGTGCTTGTACTATGAGAAATACCTTGGAGCTGACATGCATTTAAATAAGAGAAGAGTCTGTATGCGTTAAACCTCTATCATTCAGAACTGTAGAATATTTACAATATGGGAGATAGATATGACATGTAGAACTGTCAGTGTCTTTTATCTTCACTTATCACGCACCCCATAGAGGTTTACTGAAACTCAAAAGCAAATGAAAAATAGGTCATTCAGAGAAATGTGTGGACTCAGCACAATCCATGCTAATGTGGAGGGTATACGTGCCACTATAGTACTGTACTGATGACTAAATCTGGAAGAGCTGTCATTCCAAGCCCACTCCTATTTCATGGATCAGCTGTCACTGGCTTCCTCATATTTAAAATTCAAAATGCTCCCATCACTTATTTTCCTTTTTATAATATCTGAAGACTGTTCCTTGGGGTCATACTAATCCTCTTTAATAAATTACTATTCGTGTTGCCATTATCATTGAAAGACTTTGCTTGATTTGAATTTGATGTTACAGGAATGAGCTGAAAGAATGTATTAGTTAGAGAAGCTGCAAATTAAGCGAGTACAGAGACCAACAGAAATTCAGGATATCAGTCATTATTTGTCCCATGCAAAATTGTGGTGGGAAAAAAAGGACTGCATGCAGGTTTACCATTGCTTTGGGTTCTGTGGATTCAGGTTGTCATTTTTGAATGATCCTAGCTTGAGGTTTGCTATTGTTTCACTTCCTAATGACGCGCGCATGCGTGAAATGCATAGAAGAGAAGCTTGAGACGCACACATAGAGATGCCCATGAGTCTGTTTGAATTGGCTGGGGAAATACATGCTGGTTATATACGCTGGAACACTTAGCGGACCCACATACTGATGGCCCTTTCAGCTGTACAGGTGGTCCCCTAGTTACAAACATCCGACTTAGACCCCATATAAACTATTAGATTTTCTGCAGATTTTTGTCTTCAGATTTACCAAAACCATGTAGTGCAAGGGCCTGCCTGATTGAAGGTTTGACCTCTTATTATATGATTTTGGTAAATCTGAAGACAAAAATCTGCAGAAAATCTAATAGTGTGTATGGGGTCTTAAAAACAACTCCTACTTACAAATGGAGGGAGACAACAGGAAGTGAGAGAAAATCTCCCCCTAGGAAGGGAAATTCACTCCTGTAAGAGTTATCATGGGAAAAAGGGGTCTCCACTGAAGCTTTATCACCAAGGTTTGTTTCCACAACAACCCAAAATTTTCAAAATCCAATTATCATTGGGACAGGAAGTGAGATGAAATCTTCTGAACAGAAATATAGACAGAAAAACAAACATTACAGGGGTGTTACCCCTTCCTCATGCTATCCAAAAAGCTTAAAAATAGTTTTTTTGGCTGAAGCTACACTTAAAAATTGTACCTGTTCCGACTTACAAACAAATTCAACTTAAGAACAAACCTACAGACCCTATCTTGTTTGTAACCCGGGGACCGCCTGTATAT
>BLSH010514190.1:968419-1001259 GCA_018402905.1 Glandirana rugosa
GCTACGCCCGGTGGTCCCCGCGAAGCTTAAAAATAGTTTTTTTGGCTGAAGCTACACTTAAAAATTGTACCTGTTCCGACTTACAAACAAATTCAACTTAAGAACAAACCTACAGACCCTATCTTGTTTGTAACCCGGGGACCGCCTGTATATGGTTTGATACTGGATATGGTCTATTTACATGGGAGTGTAATGGAATCATTTAAAAGTATTGTTTTACCACTTCCCACCCGGCGCATTGACAAATGACGTCCTGGCGGGTGTTCCATTATCCTGACTGGACGTCTATTGACGTCCTCAGGATAATCCACGATAGCGCGCCCCTGGTGGCCCGCATCGCGGCGATCGGTAGTGCCGTGTGTCAATCTGACCCACCGCATTACCGACCGAGGTAAAAGGCTTCGATCCGAAGCCTTTTACCATGTGATCAGCCGTAACCAATCACGGCTGATCACAGTGTAAATAGGAAGAGCCGTTTATCAGCTTTTCCTCTGCTCAGGTCTGCAGGACTGCGCAGCGGAGAGCCGATCGGCTGCTCTCCTGACGGGGGGGGGGCTGCGCTGAACGTTTATCAGCGCAGCCACCCTCAGGATCACCCCCACTGGACCACCAGGGAGCCGGATCAGGACCACCTGGGAGCCCCCCGGACATCACAAGGAGGCCGCCCAGGACCACCAGGGAAATCACACAGAGGCCGCCCAGGACCACCAGGGAGCCCCCACTAGACCACCAGGTAAGGGAATATTATGCACTGTAGGGATGGCACTGTGCCCATGTATGATGCCTGCCAGTGCCATCCCTAACAGTGCTTGTTGTGCCAGTGCCCACCACTGCCACCTATAAGTGCCCACCTGTGTTCACCTGTGCCACCTATCAGTGCCCAGCTGTGCCACCTATCAGTGCCCACCTGTGCCACCTAAAAATGCCCACCTGTGCCACCTAAAAGTGCCCCCTATCAGTGCCCAGTGCCACTTATCAGTGCCGCCTATGAGTGTCCATCAGTGCCGCATATCAGTGCCACGTATCAGTGCCCGTCAGTGTTGCTTGTCAGTGCCACCCATCAGTGCTGCATATGTGCCCCATCATCAGTGCAACCTTATCAGTGCCACATCATCAGTGCCAATCTGTACTGCCTCATCAGTGCCCGTCAGTGTAGCCTCATCAGTGCCCATCAGTGTAGCCACATCAGTGCCCGTCAGTGAAGGAGAAAATGTACTTTATACAAATTTTTGTGACAGAAACAAAGAAAAATGTTTTTTTTTTTTTGTTATAGCGCACAAAATAAAAACCGCAGGGGTGATCAAATACCACCAAAAGAAAGCTCTATTTGTGAGAACAAAATGATAAATTTTGTTTGGGTACAACATCGCACGACCGCGCAATTCTCATTTGAATCGCAACAGCACTGAAAGCTGAAAATTGGTCTGGGCAGGAAGTGTTCTAAGTGCCCGGTATTGAAGTGGTTAATAAATTAGCAGTATTACACTATATCTGTCTTTGTGGCTCATATGATGTATACAGCCTTCTTCCATGATATGAGAGTGGGAGAGAGCGGAGATCTGTCATTGGAGCTGTTGGATGGTTGATCCTTTATTGATTCACGTCTGTTGGTCAGCATATAGCCAATTATTTCTGGTGAGCGCATATATGTTTACTGGTGTGGTGGAACTTGTACATCCATTTCTTTTGGGTATATAGCAGCACCTGTCTGTTATCACTGGTTTTGGAATCTTGTTCCTAGATACTAAATCAACTACTGAATGGACCACTAAAGAACACAAACTTTTTTATTTATTTTTTCATTCAGCAAGCTTATGGACTTTAGCATTTATTTATTCATTTATCTATTTAATCCATAATTATATTAATTTATTGTATTTTCTCAAATGTGATAAGATATTTTGTGGATAGTCACATGGAAATATTATTGGTACAATTATAGGCTTAATTCACGGTAATGTATTTATTATAATTCACAAAGTGTTATTATACGGTAGCGCCCTATGGTTTTTTATTAATTTGAGGTTTGCTATTAGCATACAGTTTAACATGTCTGGCAAAAGGTTTATCCTATTTGTTATGTACCATTCCCATAGAATACTCACCAATGGTTTGTACGGAAACCAAAATATAGAGGCCACTAAATTGACATAGCTCTTGACATAGAATAGACTTAATGGCATGTCAGACAGTTTTAGTCTCAACCTGCATGTCCTGCACTATTCCTTTAGAATACCTACAGAAAGTGTTATAGCAAGACTAGGGTAGAGAGGCCATTACATTGATATCTCCTCTAGTCTGGAGGGACTTTCCCTCCTTTCAACTTAAATTCCCATAGAAAGCCTACAGAAGGTTATAGTGGGACTAGAGAGACTTTCCCTTTTGTTTGTCAACTCAAATTCTTCTGGAAGTATTAATATTGATTATAGCCTGTCCTGTGGCTTCATTCATTTGTCATGTTATTTTCTTTTTCTAAGGATATCTATAGATACGAGATCTGCCAAAAGACTAAAGCCTCATGCACACAGGACGTTTAAAAAAATGTCACAAAAAAGCCAGTAGTGTTTTTGTATTAGCATTTTTTAGTGTTATCGGTTTTTAGCGTCTTTTTTTTTACTGGGTTCAAAAACATTAAAAACCGCTGGTGAGACACGTTTTCAAGCGTTTATTGACGTTTTTGAGTGTTTTGGGGCATTTTTGGGCGTTCGAGCGTTTTTACAGCTAAAAAACTCCTCTCAAAACCCACTAGCCTTGGGGGTTTTTTTTCCAGCCAAAAAACACCCCAGCCAAAAACAGTTGATAACAGCCTATGTGTGCATGAACACATAGGATAACATGCTGGGGAGTTTATTGACTGTAGGAAAAAACGTCTGAAGCCAAAAACAGCTGCTGTAAAAACGTTCAAAAATGTCCGGTGTGCATGAGGCCTTACTAAGGAAATATATATCCAAAGATGTGCACAGTCTATTTTACTGAAAGCACATCTCTAGTACCTAAGCAGAAACCTTTGGGGGGGGGGGGGGGTACCGGCTGGCAGTAGCAGGCATCTGGGCCAAACCGTTTTGAACGGTCTTTTTAAGTTCAGTCAGCCAGGGGAGGGGATATCTGCAAAAGTCACAGACTTGCAATCTTTTCCCAATCCAATCTTCATCCAAATCAGGTTAACCACTTCAGCCACTGAAGGATTTCCCCCTTTAGGACCAGAACACTTTTTGCGATTTAGCACTGCATCGTTTTAACTGACAATTGCACGGTCGTGCAATGTTAAAACCAAACAAAATTTGCGTCCTTTTTTCCCCACAAATAGAGCTTTCTTTTGGTGGTATTTGATCACCTCTGCGTCATTTCTGATCACCGCTATAAACAAAATAAGAGCGACAATTTTGCAAAAAAAAATATTTCTTACTTTTTGCTAAAATACAAATCCAAAAAAAAAATATATAAAAAAAACTATTTTTTCATCATTTTTGCCCGATTTATATTCTTCCTCATGTTTGTGGTAAAAACAAAAAAAAAAATCGCAATTGGCGTATATTGACTGGTTTGCGCAAAAGTTGGCGCGTTTACGAACGATGAGAATTTATTTATGGGGTTTTTATGAATTTTTTACATTTTTTACCAGTAATGGCGGCGATCTGCGTTTTTTAGCGGTACTGCGATATTGAGGCGGACATGTCGGACCATTTTGACACTTTTTTGGACCATTGGCATTTATACAGCGATCAGTGCCGTGAAAGTGCACTGATTACTGTATAAATGTCACGGGCAGGGAAGGGATTAACCTGGGGGGGCGCTCTAAGGGTTAACTGCGTTCCCTGTGTGTGTTACTAACTGCATGGGGGCTGGGCTGAGTGAGGGAGGAGAGTGATCGCGGCTCCCATATACAGGGAGCCTGCGATCACATTCCTTCCCCCTGTCAGAATGGAGATCTGTGTGTTTACATACACGGACCTCCGTTCTGTCACTGCGGGGGAGCAATCGTGGGTAGCCGGCGGAGATCGGGGCCGCCCTACCCACTCCCTGGCTCCCCTGGAACACAGTGAGCGTGGAAGCGCACCCCTGGCGACTCGCGTGCGCTCACAATTCGCAATCTCAAAACCACCGCCAGGTGACGGCGGTTCGCAATATCGAACCACTTTGCCGCCGTCAGATGGCAAGTGGTTAAGAAAACAAAATGTTTTTTAAATGTTAAGGGCTAATTTTAGAGGTTAAGCGCTGGGGAAGGGGAATGTTACGTTTTTAGGGGTGGGTGTTTTAGTGTAGGGAATCCATTTTTTTTTATTTTTTATTAGGGGGGTTACTGACTGCACAGTATACAGTAACACACATACTCCACACCACAAGTTTATAATGTCATATCATATGCATTGCTTTTGTGATAACACTGAACAATAATTTCATTTTTTTTTTGTCTTATACCATATGATGCAAGCTACAAGGATGCATGCGATGACTGAAAGCAGACTTCCTTATTTTGTCAGAACAGCTGAAGCATCAGCAATCATATGCGTCACATACATACTGTACTGCTGCTTTGTATGCCAGTCACTAGAAATGACTGTAATGCATTTAAATGTGTAGTATAGGTTTGCTGTGTGTGTGATTTCTTCCATCAGGATTTGTCCTGTGTACTTTATACTAGTCAGGTAGATTGGGGTCTATGTGAGTATTCCCAAACATGGCATTCAACCATCGCCAGGATAATCTCACTGCATCATATCATCATTATTATTATTATATAGGATTTATATAGTGCCAACAGTTTGTGCAGTGCTTTACAACACCTAATGGGCACAAAGTTTATATAGTGTTGAAACATTATAATGTCAGATAGTGTTAAAATGGTTCTAAAGGCCGAAGGTTTTTTACCTTAATGCATTCTAAGCCTGAAGGTAAAGAACCTTCTGTGTGCGGCAGTCCCCCTCAAGTCCTTGCCGGATCCCCCCCATCCAGCCATGTTCACAATAGCTTCGGTTGTATGGGGACTCTCCCTCCTGGCTGAGACAGCAGGAGGAACCCATTTTTATAAATGCATAGAGCAGCAGCTTGGGAGCTAACACACAACGGGCAAGCGACTTTCACTGGGGGCACTGTTTGAAAGGGAGGAGCCAGGAGCGCCAGCGGGGGAGCTGAAAAGAAGAGGATCAGAGCTGCTCTATGCAAAACCAACTGCACAAAGCAGCTAAGTATAACATGTTTGTTATTAAAAAAGCAAAAACAAAGCTTTAGTATCACTTTAAAGCGGAGTTCCACCCATGTAAAAGTCAGCAGCTACAAAAAATGTAGCTGCTGACTTTTAATAATCGGTCACTCACCTGTCCCTCGCTCCAGCGATGCAGTCGCCCGAGGGCTCGCTCCTTGCCCCCTCTTCTCGGCGGCGCCAGCATCATAAGTGGGCACCGGGCTTTGGCTTCAAAGCCGGGCACGCATGCTCTGTACCTTGTGACTGGCCGGCGTATCTTCTGGGACCTGTGACGTGTCCCAGAAGATCGCCGAGAGGGAGAGGGGAAGGTGAACTTCCTTCCCTGAGCTGCGGCGCCAGGGGAGGAAGTGGACTTGGGACCCTGTGAAAACAGGGTCCCTGGTCACCCCCCAAAAAAAAGACATGCTAATTATGGCATTTCGGGGGGTCACCTTCCATTAAAGCGGAATCTTCACTTTAGGGTCGAACTCCGCTTTAAGTATTACACACTTATTAAAGTGGAACTAAACTTAAAACATAAAAAAATTTGCAAGCAGGCAGCTCCTCATTGCACAAGAGCCCATGCATCCGGCACACTCCATGTGTGCTGAAATGGCTGACTTCCATGCTCATGCATGTGATCTTATCATCCTCTGCATGCCAATCAAGAGGCCGAAAACCCAACACCTACCCAAATTAGCTCAGAGAAAATATGAGAGCGAAAAAAAGTAGCTCAGAGAAAAGATGACAAGGGATGTAACCATTGCAAGGTGGAGGTGAGTATTTTACAGAGTTTAGTTATGCTTTAAGTTGATTGCCAGGTCAAAATTAGAGAATGAAAGAACATATTTTCAAAGCAGAAAACTTCTGCTTTAGGCTGGGTTCCCACTAATGCGAATTGGATGTGGGTTTCCTCCGCATCCAATTTGCATGACAGACAATTGAAACTGGCTCTCTATGGAACCAGTTCACACGTTTCCGGAGCGGCTGTGGAACTGCTTGCACAGGAGTCCTGTGCATCTTTGGATCCATTTCAGGTCCGAATTCAGGCAAAAATTTGGCTTTGATTCATCCCTGAAACGGAGAACAGGAAGGCACCGGACCCCCTGCTGCGAGCTGCTCCGCATGGAGATGTGAACCCAGCCTTAAGGAAACGTATTCTTTAAGATAAAAAAAAATTACACTTCAATTACGTTATTTTAAGGAAATGTATACTTCATTTACGTTATGCGTATGCTTATAAAGAAAATATTTTCGATCCAAAAAAACTCTAACCTGGCCTCCCATTTAGAAACGCATTCATTTTCAGAAAGTGCTTTCCATCACATGCTGTTCTACAATTTAACAACATATAGCTGAATTGTGAACACTTTCCAATAATTTTATTTATTGCTATTATCTTGAGTTAGATTGTTATGAAATTGTTAGGATTTTTTTTTTAGTTATCTCTTTATGTGGGGGTATTATTCCCATGAGGCTACATTTTCAGCATTCAGATATCTCCTACAGTAGCTTATAAATACAACAACACAGGAAACTTCAGTAATGGTTTGTTCATAATCACCTGTAGATGAACCCTAAATACATGCTGCAATTTTTTCCATTTTTTTTTTTTTCAATGTATTTTATTTTCTTAGTTTTTTATTTTCTTCTAGTAGAAAAAAAATCCCTTGCAATTTTCTCTTCTGATTATTCTAAATGAAAATATGTACAATGACCGAGAATATGTACAATGACCTACAAAAGAAGAAACCAATCAGGGAAAAAACATATAAATGTTTTTTTTTTCTTATTTTTTATGTCCTCATTGTCTGTCTAGTATTTTTCCAAACAAGCCAAGCACAAGGTGTGTTGTCTGTAAAGAAATTGCTTTGGTTACTGTGGCAACCGATTTCACAGATTATAACCTACCGGAAGTTTTCCTTTTGTTGGATTCCAAGAACTGCTACTTTGTTGATATCTTGTTTTTGTGTGAGCAATTTTGTAGGAACAATAAAATGAAGCAGATGCTCCGAGCTCGGCTGCACAGGAAGTACAGTATATGCCTGACATCTAGGGTTCCTAAGTGCTTCTCCTGTGAAATAAGGCCATAGCAGTAACAGAGTCATTTATAACATTTAATGTAATATCGAAGGAAATCCACTCAGTCATAGTTTCATTTGCACCCCTGGCCAGCTGCTTTAGAGATTCCTAATATGTCAGGAATTTTATTCAGTCATATCAAACGAATGCATCACTGTACTCACATTAAACCCTCTAGGAACCAAAATGTCTGTTTTTAGAGATAACATAGTGCACATGGGCTCCTGTGGTTGAATCCACATATATCAACATGATATCATTTTAATACGGCACGTTGTAAGAAAGTAAATAATACTTGTTGAGCAATTGCATTCCATTATTAGGCCCACATATAGCCTGCTATTTTTATTTTTTTATTTATTTATTTTTTCAGGTACTTCTATAGCGCCATCAATTTACGCAGTGCTTTACATATGCATTGTACATTCACATCAGCCCCTACCCTCAAGGAGCTTACAGTCTAGGGTCCCTAACTCACATTCATACCCATACTAGGGCCAATTTAGACAGGAGCCAATTAACCTACCAGCATGTCTTTGGAGTGTGGGAGGAAACCCAAACAGGCACAGGGAGAACATGCAAACTCCAAGCAGGTAGTGTCGTGGTTGGGGTTCGAACCAGCCCTTTTTCCTGCTAGGCGAACGTGCTATCCACTACACCACTGTTGGTGACAGTCCTAAAATTGAAAAGGTTTTGTTAAGACAACTGGGAATAGTATTAGATCCCGGTGGAGATTCTATATTAAAACAAAAAGTGAAATGAGAAAATGTAAACTGCTGCATGTAGCGTACATGTGTGTACATACTGTATATATACTGTATGTGTTCATTTATTTCAGGTCGAATAGTATCAAGATTCTAGCACAAAGGGAAGGTAGCATTAATACTTTCCATACATGGATCCAATTTTGTTATGTGGGTGGCCCTGACAGCACCACCCAGTTCAACAAAGTCAATTTTTCATTTGACTTTTGTCAAAGGAGCCAGGCAGAAAGTGCTCAGACAAATAGCATTTGCATCAGATGCAGGCACTGTTCAGGTATTCTGATGGCCCCTGTTGACAGAATACAATAGCTGCCGTCACTAGATAAGTCCATCCATGGTAAATAGCATGGATAGGTTGAATCAAGTGATTCATTTTGGGTCTAAATGAGAGAAACCTTAATGTGTGTGACCAGTTTTAGGATGCCAATGATGGGAAGGTATTACCACAAGATGGACAGTGAAATTGTGTGATTTCTGGGAATAGCCCATATATTTAGAAGACTGTCAAACAAAGTGTCTCCAGATTTGTCACTGTTTAATTAAGAGAGTCCCCAGTGCAGAAACTGTCAGGTCATTCTGTTCCTCTCTTGATTATCTCTATTATCAGGCACCATAGAGTGCAGTTCCTTGCACTCTTTCCAGAGGTCCCAGGTACCTTTACCTTTACTCAGTGCTCCTTTTTGTGAATAAAAACAATTAGAGCCATGTGGCATCTGTGCCAGCTAATGACTACCACAGGCAAGAGGAGGTCAGCTGCAATACATCAGAGTTCCTGAATTTGAAGTGATAAGTAATTCTCTGGGTGAAAGTGATTCAATCCAATCTACATGGACAGTGGCATAGGAATGTATATACAGTATCTCACAAAAGTGAGTACACCCCTCACATTTTTGTAAATATTTTATTATATCTTTTCATGTGACAACACTGAGGAAATGACACTTTGCTACAATGTAAAGTAGTGAGTGTACAGCTTGTATAACAGTGTAAATTTGCTGTCTTCTCAAAATAACTCAACACAAAGCTATTAATGTCTAAACCGCTGGCAAGAAAAGTGATCATTTTGGAATACTGCCCTGCGGCCCAGTCTCCGAAGGGAGAGGATCATGCTCTGCTTCAGTATGTCACAGTACATGTTGGCTTTCATGGTTCCCTCAATGAACTGTAGTTCCCCAGTGCCAGCAGCACTTATTCAGTCCCAGACCATGACACTCCCACCACCATGCTTGACTGTAGGCAAAACACACTTGTCTTTGTACTCCTCACCTGGTTGCCGCCACACACGCTTGACACCATCTAAACCGAATAAGCTTATCTTGGTCTGATCAGACCACAGGACAGGGTTCCAGTAATCCATGTCCTTAGTCTGCTTGTCTTCAGCAAACTGTTTGCAGGCTTCCTTGTGCATCATCTTTAGAAGAGGGTTCCTTCTGGGATGACAGTCATGCAGACCAATTTGATGCAGTGTGTGGTGTATGGTCTGAGCACTGACAGGCTTAACCCACACCCCTTTAACCTCTGCAGCAATGCTGGCAGCACTCATACGTCTATTTCCTAAAGAAAACCTCTGGATATGATGCTGAGCATGTGCACTCAACTTCTTTGGTCAACCATGGCGAGGCCTTTCCTGAGAGCAATCTGTCCTGTTAAACTGCTCTATGGTCTTGGCCACTGCTGCAGCTCAGTTTCAGGTTCTTGCCAATCTTATAGCCTAGGCCAAGGGTGTCCAAACTATGGCCCTCCAGTTGTTCTGGAACTACAATTCCCATTATGCCTAGTTATGTCTGTGAATGTTATAGATTTACAATGCCTCATGGGACGTGTAGTTCCGCAACAGCTGGAAAATAGTTTGGACATACCTGGCCAAGGCCATCTTTATGTAGAGCAGTGGCTCTCAACTCCTGTCCTCGGGATCCACTAACAGTCCAGGATTGCAGGATAAATGAAATGCATCACAGGTGATATCATTTGCTGCTCAGTGATTGCAGTATTCTAGTCTGCATCTCCCCAAGGTAATACTTTAAATCTGGCCTGTTGGTGGGTCCTGAGGACAGGTGTTGAGAACCACTGATGTAGAGCAACAATTCTTTTTTTCAGATCCTCAGAGAGTTCTTTGCCATGAGGTGCCATGTTGAACATCCAGTGACCAGTATGAGAGAGTGAGAGCGATAACACCAAATTTAACATACCTGCTCCCCATTCACACCTGAGACCTTGTAACACTAAAGAGTCACATGACACCAGGGAGGGAAAATGGCTAATTGGCCCAATTTGGACATTTTCACTTAGGCGTGTACTCCCATTTGCTGCCAGCTGTTTAGACATTAATGGCTGTGCGTTGAGTTATTTTGAGGGAACAGCAAATTTAGATTGTTATACAAGCTGTACACTCACTACTTTACATTGTGACAAGGTGTCGTTTCTTTAGTGTTGTCACATGAAAAGATAGAATAAAATATTTACAGAAATGTGAGGGGTGTACTCACTTCTGTGAGATACTGTATATGATACTGTTTTCTTATGCACCTGTGCAATGCAAGGTATAAGTGGCTTGGAGCAGCTTATACCATATAGACATTGATTTTTGCAGTTTCATAGAGCCAACTTGTAGCCATGAATGGAAAAAAAAGATATGGCATTGTGATGTTTTAATCTAGAGCATATGGTGGCTTTTACTAGGCTTAACTCACAAGGGATTGCTGGATATCTGACATCAGATTGTTCTAACTCATTATCTTGACCTTAGCAGTTTATGCATAGATATAGTTTATTAATTCATCCTTGTGATAGTCTGGCTATAGATAGTTTTTGCTCAACCGACTGAGATCAATCAACTTTGGCACAAACAGCCTGCTGGATTTTACATGTGATTATTGCTAGCGACCGGTATAGCTGGTAGCAATATTCCCTATGTATAGTAGAAGAGGAGCAGAGGAGATATTGGTTTTTGTTCCCGCAAAACATGTAGAGCTTTGTCTGCAAACTATACTGTACAATTTGTCACTATCATCAGGATTCCTGTATAGGTGTTACTGACTGCTGTGGCCAATTTGTTTGGAGACTACATTCAATTGTAGACCCATACAGAATTGGTTTTATATATGTGATTTTTTAATGAATTTGTTATAAATACAAATTTTGTTAATATTTTTATGATTGGCGCCTACAAAGTCCATGTTTTCAGATTTCTCCTCTTCTAGTATACGTGATTGGGACATGGCACCTTACTACTTCAGTACACACCCATACTGTTATCCTTGGTTGGTGTACTCAATTTTCTTTATTGAATATTTACTATGTAATCTCCTGGTGGGAATGGCTTCCCCTGCCCACCTGCCCACCGGGAGAATACAATGGCTCGGCGAGAGGGATTTCTCTGTCAACACCCATGGTTGCAGGAAAGAAATCAGCTCTATGTATGGCCTGCCTTAGCATAATTTTGTTGTTATTAATAAAGTATTGCATCAGTTTCTAGTTAACCTTCTGTAGCCACTTCAGTAATTATACATTCAGTGCTCTTCCTGTGGCTCCCATACCATAGAATGGCCGATAGGAACATTGGCCCAGGTGCGGTGCATGCTGGTAAGGATGCTTGACTCCTCCAGGCTGCACACAGCAGCATGGAATTGGCATTCTGCATTGTCAGGCAAGGAAGAGGGGATGAAGGTAAGCTTTGGAAAGGCAATGTGCACTGGCACTCACCTATCAACATGTGCCACTGCAGCTTATGTGTCTTAATGTTGGCTTTTCCTAATACCACTTAAGCCTCAAATGCTATCTGCAATTGGTCATATATCTTAATCCTTCTACTCCTTCTGTGTGAGGAACTCTGAATTACATAATATCCCTTCACTCTTTTAGTATCCAGTTTCTTAGTAAGTGGTCCTTTCACTCTTATGAGCTGATATTAAGATGAGTATTTGATTCTTTACCAAAGAATATGTGATCCAGTCTGTCAACTGTTATGTGAAAGCTTTTAACACCCTCTGAGTTAATTGCAATCACCAGGCCACACTCACAGCACAACCAGTATAACTTAGCCATATTTCACTATCCCCAGGACCCTGGCATATGAGGGGAATTATGACCCTAGGGGGCAGTTCAGTCTATCCTCTTTGATGCATGGTTTGGGGCATCCTAAATGTGGGGGTGACAACTGGTGGACGTCCTAAATGTGGGACTGATAACTGGTGATACTTATTCCTGACCACTGAACTCTGACAAATGACCCATGCACTCTCCTGCACCTTGCACCATGTGTTACTGTACATACTACTGACTTTTGCACTACCTTCTCTGGACCTCTAAACTCTCCAATACCTACTACTGACCACTGTACTCTGCATTACTTACTCTTGACCCCCTACACTTTGTGCTACCTACTTCTAACCCCTGCACTCTGCATTACTTACTAACCACTGCTGACTGTGCATTGCTTGCTTCATGCACTCTTTGAGTTACTTGCTATGCACTTTTGACCCCTGCACTCTGTAAACTAAATTTGGGTTGGGTTGCTATTAACCCTGCCCCTACCCCACCCACATTAAAAGTGGGTGTGGTCAATAGGGTGCCTCTGGATTTGAAACATCTTGTCACCTTAATGTGCATGTACAACTCATAAAAAGCACCAGCCTGACACCGATAGCAGCACATGTGTGATACTAATCAATATAGATCTAAAATCGCTGCTTATGTGCACACACGGGAAGGGAAATGCAAGAGGAGAGGCTGCACAAGCAAAGGGATGTCACTAATTTCCAATGCACACAAAAAATTGAAATGCAGGAGAGAGGTGACACACAGGATGTGAAGCCACTGGCTGGTTGGATGTACATGTAGTCACAGGCAGGAGAAGAGACTGCAGGAAGTGATAATAATGATTTCTTGTACACAGAGGAGATAACATTCAGGAAAAGAGACCGCTCTGATCTGCTTTCCAGTGCAAATTTCGCTTCCCCTGGTATCCATGCTACTAGTGAGATCTATGCACTCCAGGGCACACAGATTGTAACCCATGTTTCATGCCACTAATGACAGTTGCATTGATGCACACATTTTACTCCTAAGCCTTTCTATTACATACTGCACCTTATTCCCTTCTTTTACTGAAGCATCTGATACCTCTTTACATGCAGTATATCATGTCTTTCTATTAGAAGCAGTGTCTCATACCTTTCTATTAGACACAGTGCCTCATACCTTTCTATTAGAAGCAGTGCCTTATACCTTTCTATTAGAAGCAGTGTCTCATACCTTTCTATTAGACACAGTGCCTCATACCTTTCTATTAGAAGCAGTGCCTCATACCTTTCTATTAGAAGCAGTGTCTCATACCTTTCTATTAGACGCAGTGTCTTATATCTTTCTATTAGACACAGTTTCTCATACCTTTTCATTAGACGCAGTGGCTCATACCTCTTTTTTAGATGCAGTGTCCCATACCTTTCTATTAGACGCAGTGTCTCATACCTTTCTATTAGAGGCAGTGTCTTATATCTTTCTATTAGATGCAGTGTCTCATACCTTTTTATTAGATGCAGTGTCTCATACCCTTTTATAAGATGCAGTGTTTCATACCTTTCTATTACAAGCAGTGTCTCATTCCTTTTTATTAGATGCAGTGTCTTATATCTTTCTATTAGACACAGTGTCTCATACCTTTCTATTAGATGCAGTGTCTTATATCTTTCGATTAGATGCAGTGTCTCATACCTTTTTATTAGACACAGTGTCTCATACCCTTTTATTAGATGCAGTGTCTCATACCTTTCTATTACAAGCAGTGTCTCATTCCTTTTTATTAGATGCAGTGTCTTATACCTTTCTATTAGACGCAGTGGGGTTGATTTACTAAAGCTGGAGAGTGCAAAAACTTGTGCAGCTGTGCATGCTAGCATCAGCTTGTGAAATTGGACACACATATTACAGGATGAATGCATGATAAATGCAGGATAGGTAAACAGTTGAAGAAAAAATTCTCTTACAATCAAGTTGTAAGAACACTGCATGATAGGAGAGATCGTGAAGTGTGTATTCATGGTAAAGATGGCCACACAACCCAGATAGCAAAAAAATTGTGTTGCAAGTTTGAAAATGATTTGCTAAGCTGTTACTAAACTTCACAAGTTTGTTGCACAATTGCAACACAATAGAGTCCGCATTGCAATACTCCAGATCAACTTTCTTTGCAAACATTCTGCAAGTCTGCTGCAAGTTCTGATTCACTTATGTTGTTCAATAGTCATCCCACCACAGGAGTCACTGTGGTTGAATTTTCATGCTGTAGACTTGCAGAGCTCTTACTGTAGACTCACCATTGCTCTTGCTAGAGACTTTCCACGCAAATATGCTACAAATTGGAAGAGTGTCAACTAGAACCTTTCTAAACAATTTTCAGTTGCTATGCAATACAGTTTTAACACACACAGCCAACTTTGTAAAACATTCTCTTTGCCACATTTACAAAGTTTGGACTTTATAGCACTCTGAAGCACAGAATTAGTGTAGTGCTTGATTTTATTTTGTTGTCTATGAGCTCAGGCATATTTTACATTTAGGGCAGTAACACTTTTAGACCTCTTTCACACTGAGGCAGTTTTCAGGCGTTTTAGTGCTAGAAATAGCGCCTGAAAACTGCCTCCCATGGCGCCCGAGTGTTTTCACACTGGGGCGGTGCACTTGCGGGATGAGGAAAAAAAGTCCTGCAAGCAGCATCTTTGGGACAGGTTGGGAGCGCTGTATACAGCACTCCCAAAACGCCCCTGCCCATTTCAATGAGTGGGCAGCACTTCCGATGCGCCACAACACGGACGTTTTTAACCCCTTCTTTGGGGTTAGAAGTGCCCTGCTAGTGGCCAAAAAGCATTGCTAAAACAAGCAGTGCTTTACCGCGAACACGGCCGCGGCCCCAGTGTGAAAGGGGTCTTAAGACTGAAGAATCAAGATCTGGCTTCTCAGTAAAACTGATTTTACAGTTCGGTATTAGCCGCTATGGCAGCTTGAAAAATCTACCTTCTTTTTCACGTTAATATTAGATGAAATGGAAACATTATTAAATATAAACTGCAAGGAGAATATATACAGTATATATTTTTAAACTAATGTTATTTAACTTTCTTACACAATAAATTGAAATTTTCTTTGACAATGAATACATCTGGTTACCATGGAAATAACTATACTGTGTAATTGTAAAATGGTTTGTGTTACCAAGGACACAAACTTGCAATCTACACAGTCTTTCTCATGCCTGTTGGCATTTTTAAAGCAGCAATGAACTCTACTGTCAATGCTCAGGTTTTTTTTTTGCCATAATTTGCAAGTATGCATAGCATATTTGCACATTGTGGCAGACCTATTTACACTTGCAAAAGCGCCCCCCTCCCGAGCTTCAGTGGTCGCTATGTACCTTGTCTTTGCTGCTGATAATTGCTGCCAAGGCTTTTTCCAGGTTTGGTGTCTTTGGCCAACTCGATTATGTAACTGCCTTGCAGCAGATGCCAGTATTGTACACTAAGCTGCACATCCGTAGATCAGTGTACATTCAAAAACATTGTTGGCAGGCAAATAAGACTTTTTATTTGCAGAAGAGACATGTAGTCTTTTCTGCAAAACAAAACCTGCCTGCCAACAAAACAAAACCTACCTGCCAAAACCTGCTTGCCAGCAATGATTTTTTCCATTAGAATTTAGTTATCCCCAAAGTGGAACTATGGGGACACAGCGCTGCAGTTTCTCAGGGCACTGTTCAGCTCTGTCGGCTTCCGGGTACAGATCTTTGCCCATTCACTTTGGTACAGCTGAGATGATGTCACTCCCGTGCATTGCAAGAGTTCATTCATGTCGGCATTGCCAAAATCTGTACAATGAGCTGCACGTGTTTTCCCTAAGCTCAGAGTATTGTTTGGATAGTTACATCTCTCTGGAAAATCACTAGGGAGTTTATTGCTAGGGGTACATGATGAAGGATACAAAATATTTGGAGCGACCTCCCAGAAGGGTCTTTTGTCCTTGCCTCCTGGGTGGAAGCCTGGAGGGGAAGCTGTCTTGGAGGTCTCTGCCTACCAGGTCTGCTGTCTGGGGAGGGTGAAGCCAAGAATGGGCCTGAAATGCTTACACTGCCTTGCTGGAGAGTGCAACCAGGAGGAATGAAGCTGGCGCCTTGTTAGAACACTAGGGGAAGAAGATTCACTGCTGAAGAGTGTCTTGGAGAGTTGGGTACAAGCTGCTCTGGATTGACATTGTAGAAAGTCTGTAGGCTCAACTGAAAATGTATTTCTGCTGCTGGTAGCTGCTAAGTAATCTGAAGAGGTTAAAGTTTCCTATTTCTTTATTAACTGTTGCTTGTGGAAAAGCCATCATTTTTGATCACTTTATTTGCGTTCTGTGCCCTAATTCTTTCTTCTGAGTTTATTGTGCCTTAATAACCTCTCTTTAAAGTTCCAGTAAGCTGGCACCCATTTTTTCTCCCTACAAGGAGACAAGGATTCTACCCTGAGGTTTGAGATGCCATCCTACTGAGCCGCCTGGGGGTTCCCAATAGCCTTGCAGGGGAACGGGGGTGCTTAAAAATTATAGTTAGTGTAACTCTACATTTGTTTAGAAAATTGCAATCCTCTCCATGCCAGTTACTTTGCAAGGATTTTAGCAAACACCATGGCAGATGCCTTGCTTCTGCGATTTGGCTGAAATTTGCATATGAATTCCATTCACTTTCTTGCTCCTGTGTGCTGAGCAGGAAGGTCTGGTCACAGTGGTATAATGAGGGAAATTGCTGGGAACAGCATTTATCCAATTACAATTTCTCTCCACTGTAGTCCCATATTCAGTCCCGGTGGTGCATTAAGAAAAACAGCATTGGACCAATCGCATTAGAAGGAAATATAATTACTGGGTGAGTTCGGTATACAATAAACACACGGCAATGTGCCAATGATTAAAAGTATTTGACATCTGAATTTCTTGACAGTCTAGGAAATTATACCAGGCCATGGGTTGACATAGAAATGTTGTTTTTATTATGCCTTCTTCAGCAATTATCTGTTATATCAGTTTTGAAATAGAAGTTACTCAATTACTCAGGACCTATATGTTCAACAAAACAAACAACTCCTATAACTACTACATTCAGTAAAGGTTCTGTTGCAAAACAAAAAAATACACATCTGTTCTGACAAACGCTTATGAATCCTAGTTTGTATATCTTACAAAAAATAAAGAGCCACTATCACTAAAGAGAATGTAGAAAATGTGAATGTAGTATGTCAAGTGCTAAGGCAGAGGATATAGTATCTGGAAAACTATGGCAGAGCATGCAATATCTGGAGAGCTAGGACAGAGGATTTAGTATCTATAATGGCCGGGAAGAGGATGTAGTATCTGGAGACCCAAGGCAAAGGATATATTGGCTGGAGTGCTAGGGCATAAAATAGTGTCTAGAGGGCTAGGACAGAGGATCTGGTATCTTGGGAGCCTGAGAAGACCATTAATATCTGGGGAGCTGGGATATAGGATGTATTATCTTGAGATTTAGGCAGATTACATAGTATTTTTAGACACATTTATATCCAAACCAGGCATATGGGTAAATAACCAAATAACTGGCAAGTAGTGATATGCGTTAGAAATGATAGCTCTGTCAGCTCACATACTTATATGAACTATATAAGAACTACATGTGTTATGTTACAGTATCTGGAAAGCCAGGGCAAATGATATTGTATCTGAAGAGTTGGGGCAGAGGTTGTATCCTGAGAGCTTGGCAGATGATATAGTATCTGCAGGGCCAGGGCAGAGCATGCAGTTTCCCAAGAGCTGGAAAAGAGGACATAGCATTTGGAGAGCCAGGAATGTAGGTGTAGAATCTGGAGAGTCAGAAGAGAGGATGTAGTAATTGAAGAGCTGGGGCACAGGATGTAGTATATGAAGAGCCAGGACATGTGGTATCCAGTGGCGGCTGGTGAAATTTTAGGATGGGGGCGCAAGACCCTGCCCTTCCTTTTTGACTCCTCACATTTCTCATAAGCCCCACCCCTTGTGTCAGGAGTATACATCCCAGCATCACCAGATAGGATATACAGCATCTCCAGATAGGGTATACAGCATCAGCAGATAGGAGTATACAGCAGCATTACCAGATAGTAGTATACAGCAGGATCACCAGATAGGAGTATACAGCAGCATCACGAGATAGGGGTATACAGCAGTATCGTGAGATAGGGGTATACAGCAGCATCACGAGATAGGGGTATACAGCAGTATCATGAGATAGGGGTATACAGCAGCATCACCAGATAGGGGTATACAGCAGCATCACGAGATAGGGGTATACAGCAGTATCATGAGATAGGGGTATACAGCAGCATCACCAGATAGGGGTATACAGCAGCATCACCAGATAGGGGTACACAGCAGCATCACCAGATAGGTGTACAAAGCAGCATCACCAGATAGGTGTACAAAGCAGCATCACCAGATAGGTGTACACAGCAGCATCACCAGATAGGGGTATACAGCAGAATCACCAGATAGGGGTATACAGCAACCCCCCACCGTGGGGTCACGGCACAGACAGCTACCCCCCCAGGGCAGTCATACACTATAGAACACAGACATAGCCTGACAGTGCTTATAGATCACAGCATCTACTGATCAGGGCACCTACTCGGCTATACCGTGTATTTCTGCAGAAGGTCACAACACTTCTACAGCCTATGCACGCTCCATCACATTATTAGTTCCCATCTAGCTGAAGGAGATCAGAACTGCTTTGATTCTCTCTCTCTCTACACCGCAGGGTCAGCTGAAACCCCTGGGGAGGGCGGGCTGGGTTTTTTACAAGAATTAACATCACAACAACCCCCACACCCAAACACAGAACTCCACCTCCCCGCATGCTCCAGCCGACATTGCCATGTAGAGAGAGAGCAGTTCTGATCTCCTTCAGCTAGATAGGTACTAGTAATGTGATGGAGCATGCATAGGCTGTGGAGGTGGTGTTACCAGAGACGAAGAGACAATCAGCAGGGGCTAACAAGTCACCCCCCTGTGGGAGATAAACAGTGGCGATCACCCGCGGGAAGGGGGAGGGGGGTGGAAACAGAGAGACACTGCAAATAAGCCATATGAGCCTGACAATGCTGCCTTACCTTAATATGGAGTAAGGTGAAGGCAGAACCAGGGCCACCCCGGCTCAGACTCAGCACTGCCAGCTCCGCACCCGACCACCGTATCAGTGATCCGCTCCCTGCCTCACATCGCAGGGTTCAGTCAGTCAGTTTCCGCACTCCACTCTCACTTCACACACAACAGTGAGCCAGCCAGGAAACTGGCAGTGCCTAAAAAAGCACCACCCAGTCGCCCACTGGTCCCGGCCAATAAAAATAAAGGACAGGAGCCAGGGACAAATGAGTGTAGTGTGGGGAGTATTTGGGGCGCATCGCTTGTGCCCCGAACACTCCCTGAACATGGGCAAATCAGCTTCCCAGCTTGCAATCAGCTGATTGTAAACTGGCAAGCTTCCCATAGACCACTGTGTGTACGGCGCCTGGACACTCTTAAAGTGACTTTTTTTGGTGAAAAACTTGGAGGGGTGGCACCCATGCGCTCCCTATTGATAAGACACCACTGGTGGTATCTCAAAAGCTGGGACAGATGATCTAGTATTCCAAAAATTGGAGCAGAGGATGTAGCTGTATCTATTACTCTGCTTTAGTCCCCAAAAAAATCCTATAAGTGCCCTACCACAGTAATTGTATATTGTATTTATACAGTAATTAGTGAGCACCCAGGTCTTCAGCATATACGAATATGAGAATCACCCACTGTGTGTGTGTGTGTGTGTGTGTGTGTGAATTTGGTAATTCCAGCTGAGGGTTGCATGTTTAATTACATAAACCTGAATGTACTGTATTCTTCATCAAATATATATTTTTTGTGTGCCTTTATCTTGGAGAGTGCTAATACCTCAAGATATCTTCCAGATAAGGGATCACTGTATAATTAATCTTGTGCTCTGTTGTCTGTTTTGTTACAGTGGTTTACTACAGCCTTAGTCATTGGTTGTCCAGGCACAGTCTTGTCATTCTCATACTGCTGTGACATTTGGAAAGTCTTTTAATGAAGGACAAATTCACGTTACATTTTCCTGAGTAAATAAAAATATGCTACTATGTAGTGAATGCTTCACAAGGAGATTTTCAGTTTTTCTAATTAACATTACAGAAATTTTTGCTTAATGTAAAAGTCTTCTATACCATGTAGTTCATTAAACCTTCCACCAAGGCAGTGGTTTGACATTACATTTCATTTTCCTGCAACTCAGGCATTTAATTATATAACTAGGACTGTGAATGAAAAAGGATGGAAGAATATATTAATAAGACATAATTAGTTTCTGCACGTCACGTGATTTACAGAGAGCATTATTATGGATTTAGCAAATATGAAGCACCAGAGACTTGTGTTAGGCTAAAAAATAGCAATAAAATAGCAATCGGGAAGCTGTACTACAGCTAATCTTGTACTGATCTACAGTGAATTGAATTTTGGATGGTCGCTGCTAAAACAAACCTGAACAAACATAGTAATTGTACATTGTTATGCCTTATTGAAGCTGAACTCCAGACAGATATAAAAGATAAATTCATGCAGCTCTGTATTCATTTAAACATCTTTAACTGTTTTTTAAATGTTCACAATAAGTACCTGGTATTTGACCTTGTTTTGGGATCTTGCAATCCTTATACAGCAGAGCTCAGACTGTGGGTGGGGTAAGCATAAAGACCCAATCAGTTGGGTGCATGGAGCATACTAAAAGAAGAAGACTGTGTGGCAAAGAGATGAGACAATCAGTCTACTACTTCTCATTTTCTTGTCCAGTCATGGGCTGAAAGAAGGAAACTGTTCCTGAACTACAAAAGAGAAAAATTGTGTCACGCAGGGCTGGCTATGCAGTTGTGTAGATTTCAGGACTGGACGAACAGAAAAAAAAAATCTTTGGCAATTAAAATTGCTCTCATATATGCATTTCCTTTAGATATTTTGCTGTTTGGCTTAACCACTTAAGGACCGGAAGGATTTCCAGCTTTAGGACCGGATCCCTTTTTGCGATTCGGCACTGCGTCGCTTTAACTGAAAATTGCGCGGTCGTGCGATGTTGTACCCAAACGAAATTTGCGTCCTTTTTTCCCCCACAAATAGAGCTTTCTTTGGGTGGTATATGATCACCGCTGCGTCATTTCTGATCGCCGCTATAAACAAAAGAAGAGCGACAATTTTGCAAAAAAACCCAAATTTCTTACTTTTTGCTAAAATACAAATCAAAAAAAAAAATATAAAAAAACATTTTTTTTCATCGGTTTTGGCCGATTTATATTCTTCCTCATATATGTGATAAAAAAAATCACAAACGGCGTTTATTGATTGGTTTGCACAAAAGTGGCCACGTTTACGGATGATGAGAATTAATTTCTGGGGTTTTTATTTTTTTTTATTTTTTACTAGTAATGGCGACGATCTGCGATTTTTAGCAGTACTGCGATATTTCAGCGGACATGTCGGAACATTTTGACACTTTTTGGGACCATTGGCATTTATACAGCGATCAGTGCTATAAAAATGCACTGATTACTGTGTAAATGCCATTGGCAGTGAAGGGGTTAACCTGCAGGGGGCGCTCTAAGGGTTAACAGTGTTCCCTGGGCGTGTTCTAACTGTGGGGGGACTGCCCTAGCTGGGGAAGGGAAGTGATCACACCTTCCATGTAAAGGAAGGCTCTGATCACAGCCCTTCCCCCCTCACAGAACGGAGGTCCGTGTTTACTTACACGGACCTCCGTTCTTTCACTCCGGGGGGGGGCATCGCGGGTGGCCGGTGGAGATTGAATCCGCCGCACCCGCTCCCTGGCCCTCCCTGGACACAGTGAGCGTGCGGGCGCGCCTCCGGCGGCACGCGCGCGCTCACTGGACTCGATCTCGCGGCCGCCGTCATATGATGGCGATCCGCGCTATCGAGCCACACTGTCGCTGTCAATTGCCAATCAGCCGTCGGCAAGCGGTTAAAGTGGTTGTAAAGGCTTAAGGTTTTTATACCTTAATGCACTCTCTGCATTAAGGTAAAAATCTTCCATGGGCAGCAACCCCTCAGCCCCCCTAAAGACTTACCTGAACCTGATCTCAATCCAGCGATGTGCCCAAGAGCAGCGGCTCTCTCCTCCATCTCGCTCCTATCAGAACATGGAGGCAATAGAGAGAGCCATTGGCTCCTGTTGCTGTCAATCAAATCCTGTGTTGAGGGAGCGGGGGGTGGGGACAAGCCATGCTGTTGGCATCTATGGAAACAGGCAGCATGGCTTAGGATTGAGCATGCACTAGTGCCTCTATAGCAGGCAACTTGCTATGGGGGCACTCACCAAATATTTTTTAGAATCACTTTAAGTACAAATTTCATTGATGTTCACCTTCAGGTTTCAGGACAAAAACCATCAATTGAAGCAGTCGCTAACATTTTTACACTATTGATGACTTAATAGAATTGTTTGCTCCTAACAATTAACTTGACATAGCAAAAATAAGGCAGCTGCACTGCTGATCTGTTCATGTGCTGATTTCCTGGATTTCATACTGATCATATGGCTTCCCTAAGCCACTAATCCTGAACAAGCATGGAGATTGGTACTGCTACAGCTGAACTGGCTGCATACTTATTTTTGGTCAGTGTGTGAATAAAGAAGACAAAGAATTACTGTGACAGTCAGTGGACTAGCAACCTTTATACAATCATTGGTAGCAAGCTGACTTCTTAATTAGAGTATTACTTCTGCAGTGTTTAGCTCAGGTTAAAGCAAGAATAAAATTTGGATTAGTAGAAATATTCTTAGTCTCCATCCAGCATGTCTTATTGCGGGATTGCCAAAGGTACATAAGGCTGTTGTTTATCCTTTTCTATGGAAATTGGTAATTAGCTACCATGCTTGGAAAATTAGGATTGCAATGAATTGGTTTTTTTTTTCAGTATATATTTTTATATGCCACCAATAAACTGCTTCCTAAGCTTTAGTATAGCATTTATATAGCTTTCTAGCTTAAATAAAGGTAAATCATGGCACTTCTATATAGTAGAGGTCCCAAAGAAAGGGGAAAAATATCTACTGTTCAGAGACTACAGTGGAGTATACCGTAACTCAAAACCCCATGAAAACAATATACAAATAGTAAAAATAGTGAGATGTTGTCCCTTTAGAACTCACTTTATTACAAACAGCTAAAAAAAAAAGTACCTTGATGTAAAGCAACAACTCCCCATAAAAAAACTCCACCATTGTACCCCACCCATGATAAAGAGATCTCTCTGGCAGCAATATTGTCTGACAGTGCTTATTAAAGTATAGCGTATACATGGGCGTCCGCAGGTAGGGGCAAGTTGCCCCCCCCCTGGAATCTGGGGTTCCTCACTAGGTCCTTATCCTCTTGAGCCATGTATGCAGTTTCTGACAGTCTCTTGGGCTATGTATGCAGTCTCTGATTATCTCTTGTGCTATGTCCACAGTCTCTGACCATCTCCTGTAGTATGTCTGCAGTCTCTGACCGTCTCCTGTACTATGTCTGCAGTCTCTGACCGTCTCCTGTACCATGTCTGCAGTCTCTGACTGTCTCCTGTACCATGTCTGCAGTCTCTGACCATCTCCTGTACTATGTCCACAGTCTCTGACCATCTCCTGTACTATGTCCACAGTCTCTGACCATCTCCTGTACCATGTCTGCAGTCTCTGACCATCTCCTGTACCATGTCCGCAGTCTCTGACCATCTCCTGTATCATGTCTGCAGTCTCTGATGTCTCCTGTACAATGTCTGCAGTCTCTGACCGTCTCCTGTACTATGTCTGCAGTCTCTAACCATCTCTTGTACCATGTCTGTAGTCTCTGACCGTCTCTTGTATCATGTCTGTAGTCTCTGACCATGTCCTGTACTATGTCTGCAGTCTCTGACCGTCTTCTGTACAATGTCTGCAGTCTCTGATTGTCTCCTGTACCATGTCTGCAGTCTCTGACCGTCTCCTGTACTATGTCTGCAGTCTCTGATTGTCTCCTGTAGCATGTCTGCAGTCTCTGACCGTCTTCTGTACAATGTCTGCAGTCTCTGTCTCCTGTACCATGTCTGCAGTCTCTGGCCGTTTCCTGTACAATGACTGCAGTCTCTGACCGTGATAATGTGATAATGACATTGTCAAAAAGGGGCAGAGAATGGGTGACCTTAAAATGATGCCCCCCCTCCTGAAAAAACTTCTGCGGATGCCCATGGGCGTATATATTATTCACTCCTTTAACATCGATTTAAATCACAGTGCTCAAATACCTTAGGTGTATAGAACACTTTGGAAACCCAATATGGACTATGTAGGACCAATCACAGAGCTACATATGTAGGTATATACAATGTTACTGTATACAACAGTGCACAATATGGACCACTTAATAATTGCATAAATGTTGCCACTAACACAGTGTTTGCCCTATGCTCACACGATCACTTAAAAATATATACTGTATAAAGCCTCTCATATGCATTTATACTTTCTGGTTTACCCTTATTTTCCCTGGAATGTTATACCTCAACATGGACCAAAGCTGATTTCAGCCGGCTTTATTCTGTTTTTCACCCAGTAATTGTTTACAACTATAGATCCAAAATTAATCTATCAGGACACTGGGACATGGATGCAAATAATGGTGTGTGAGTAAACATGTGGTATAGCAGTTCCCCCATTGCTTCTACAAATCATCTCATGGCTGAAATGCTGCGATGTCTATACCAATATGCTCATCAGTTCACTACAGATTGAAAAGCTGCAAAGTTCCTGAAGCGCTTAGATCCACAATAATAAATGTGCCACAGATTCCATATAAACTTTAACAAGTGGCCAATTGGCCAATAGTTTATCAAAAACACAGCTCAACAGTTTAAAGTCAATCTTTAAAGGATAGGGTGATCACAGAGCCTAATGGGTGTATACACAACACTTCTACCTTGGATTCACACAAGTCTGGATCAGGATCTGCCCGGGAGCAAGGTGGCAAAAAGATCCACTGACAGCCTGGGAAAGGTTGCCTATTGCCAGGGAGACTGCACCGCAGCAGGGTAAGCTGCTGACCATCCGAGGAATTCAATACAAGGCTGTGAGACACAGAGGAACCTCCTCATCCAGCCTCCAGCATGACGTCAATCGCTGGGGCGGATGTAGCAGGTAAGGAAGCCGCTCTGTGATCAGCCTATCCTTTAAAGATTGACCTTATACTTTTGAGCTGTTTTTTTAATAAACTATTGGCCAATTGGCCACTTTAAAGTTTATATGGAATCTGTCGCACATTTATTTTTGTGGATCTAAGCGCTTCAGGAACTTTGCAGCTTTTCTATCATTTACTCTCCCAAGAGTCTTCCCAGCAGCTGTGATCCACTATGTGATATATTTCTTACCTTAGGTCATCATTGCACTTCAGCAGGCGCCTGAATTCTTGTTGTTGCTAATAGTTCACTACAGATTGCGTACTGTATAGCGCTGGGTCACCTTTAGGTTAATTTTACAGGATAACAAGTAAAATAAGTAAAAAAAAAAAGAAAATTACACAGAGCTCTGTGTATCATCCTCACAAACAACATATACATAGTGTTATTAAGTAGAAATGTAATAGTCATTTATTGTTTTCTTAAAGCGGAAGTAAACTCCAGTGCCCAATTTATTCGCAACTATAAGGCCACCAATTTATACTTTTTAAAACATTGCAATCCAATTTATCAACCTACCATGCCCATTGCTTCTTTTCCAGTGTAGTTTTGTTTCTATGTATCCCAGCTGAAGCCTGTGCCATCTTAGCTTTTCTCTGCTTCCTGCCCTCAGCATACTTCCGCCCTTCCTCTGTGTCTCACACATGTGCAGTGGACCTGCTCACTCCATTCATGCTGAGCGCCGATGTTACATCCCCGGTGATGTAGCAAGTCACATGGGATGTATCCGGAAATGGGTGTGTAATCTCGCGAGATTACCTGCTGATGATGCAGGCATGGCACAAGAGGAATAGACTGACAGCCCATGAAGCATGCCATGCCAAAAATGGAGGCAAAAATGTACATGCATCAGTGTCGTCATTGAAGTAGAAATTGGCGATTTCCTCTAATGAGCACATATTGGAGCAACATTAGTGTGATGGTCAGTGGGAAAAATGCTCCTTATGCTCAGGGTAATTGGGACGAATGACCCCCTTGCAGATAGCTAAAAACATCAATGTTGTCAGTAGGAACGTATCCGAAAGGCGGATATTGCTCACTGCTCAAGGAATACTAGCAACCTCTGGAGTAGTGTTTCTCAACCCTTTTTCAGTCAATGCACTCTTTAAAATTATGGACAATCTCGAGGCACCCCATTCCAAAATGTAAAAAACAAAACTGAAAGTTTTACAGAATGAAGCAGCATTCACACATGTAGGCCACTCAACTTTTAAGGTGATTTATTCTTCCAAATCAAATTTGTCTTTTGCAAACTGGTTCTAATTAGTATTCCAATATTTCACTTCTCTCCCTTATTCAGCTAATGTGACCCCAGTGCTGACAGAGAGGGGCAGGGGAGGAACTAACAAGGATGCTGTGTAGGTGACCGAAGTCCTCCGTATCAACTGATGACGTCATTGGTTGTTAGGATGCCAATGGCTGGAAGGTTGTAATGGTGCCCAATAAATACTTGGGACTTTATGTAACTAAAATGCAGTCTTGATCCACCTACTGGCTTGTATATGGTTTTGGGCAATTTGAAAAATTTTGCCAAGGCATCTCTGAAGAAACCTGAAGGCACCCTGGTTGAAAAAAGCTGCTCTGGGGGAACCCTATTTGATAAACCCTCTGCTAAAGTCTAAGGCATAGGCTTTAACAGTTCAGAGAGTAGCAGTGATGGGTATATGTCCCCCATGATCCCCAAGTACCAAGTATTTCACTTTGCTCTGAATGCAGCTGTGGAGAAACACAATGATATTAAGTTCTGTATGTGTGTGGCCAGGAATGGTTGAATTTAATAGAAATGGATTGTTTTGCCCTGCATGAGCAGAGCTCAAGGATTAAATTGACCTTTGTGGAAAATGTCTTAAAATTAGTTGTTCAGGTGTGATAAATTAATGTGTTGGGTGTGTTAAGTGTGTGCAAAAAAAAAAAATGTGGTAGAAGTGTGTGTGCCAATATTTCTGTTTCTAAAATCCAAAACAACCATACCAATTTCCAGAACCCAGTAACAAAATTTATCAAGATTTAGTGACTTCTGTTCTACATTATTTCCTATAGAGATGTGTATATTATCCTTCTAGTGCAGTGGTTCTCAACTCCTATCCTTAGGACCCACTAACAGGTCAGATTTTAAGTATTACCTTGGGGAGATGCAGACTAGAATACTGCAATCACTGAGCAGCAAATGATATCACCTGTGATGTATTTCAGTTATCCTGCAAACCTGCCCTGTTAGTGGGTCCCGAGGACAGGCGTTGAGAACCACTGCTCTAGTGGCTATGTATATACCAGTCATTTCATTTAGCATCATTACTATGCAATCGCTTAATAAACCACATAGAGGGGGTGCACTGTTTTCAGACAGACTGAGGAAAGGGGAATTTCACTTTGCCCAGAGATAGGCTTTAAATGAACAGGCTTTCATATGAGTAATTACAATGTAATGAAGGCAGTTGACTAAAAAATGAATTCTGATTAGCTTATTACTGCACTTTACATTGTGCCTTATTGAACAAGTCTGAATGTCATATCTCACTACTGACAAAGACAAGCAGGTCATTTGTCAGTGAAGCAAAAAATATGTGAAGACCTATGTGATAAATATTTAAAAAGTCAAAGTTATGTTGGCTTTCAGCCGTATTTTCACTTCTATACTTTTCTGATGACAAAAAAAAAGTTGTATAAAGCAGAACTAGAGATATGTTTGAATTCCCCATGTGGGCTGCATTTTCTAAATTTGGAATATAAAAGATTCCAGGTGTTAAAAGTTACGAGGTCAATAAAAATTTGGTGAATAGCTAAACATATGAATACATCATGTAGGATATTTTGGATAAGAATTATGACTTATTTTATCCTAGATGTAAACAAGTGGACCAAAATACTTAATACACTATTTTTAATCTCCATTTAAATTAATCTAGAAGTTTTATAAATGTGCAATTAACTTTACGCCCTATTTAACATGAAGTTGTCTTGGAATCCCATTTTTAAAAGTGAAACACACACACAGTATCTCACAAAAGTGAGTACACCCCTCACATTTTTGTAAATATTTTATTATATCTTTTCATGTGACAACACTGAAGAAATGACATTTTGCTACAATGTAAAGTAGTGAGTGTACAGCTTGTATAACAGTGTAAATGTGCTGCCCCCTCAAAATAACTCAACACACAGCCATTAATGTCTAAACCACTGGAAACAAAAGTGAGTACACCCCTAAGTGAAAATGTCCAAATGGGGCCCAAAGTGTCAATATTTTGTGTGGCCACCATTATTTTCCAGCACTGCCTTAACCCTCTTGGGCATGGAGTTCACCAGAGCTTCACAGGTTGCCACTGGAGTCCTCTTCCACTCCTCCATGATGACATCACAGAGCTGGTGGATGTTAGAGACCTTGCGCTCCTCCACCCTCCGTTTGAGGATACCCCACAGATGATTAATAGGGTTTAGGTCTGGAGACATGCTTGGCTCTGATCCTGCCCTTCTTCCACATTTCCCAATCAATTTCCTGATAGAACAGAGCCTTGAGGGCACCCTGCACATGCTCAGTTTGGTGTGTATTGTTAGAGAGTTTTTATTTAGTTTTTTCTTGGGAGGGTGCATGTAATTGGCTCAGTGCCAATTGGCACTGTCCAGACAGAGGGTCAGGGGTCCTGCAGTTTCATAGGACAGACAGAGGAGAGTGAAAACTCCTCCTACAAGCTTTAACCAGACACTCATAGAAGTCTGCTATATAGTGCTGATGAGAAAAGGTATTTAGCAGTTTATATTTACTAAAATAATTGCATTTCCGTGTTCTGTGTACTGTGGGAGATCAGATATAGTGAATGCAGGGTCCTCGATTTGGTAACACTAAAAATTAGTATTTTTTTTCAACTTCTAAGTCTCTCAATGGTATATAATAATACATAATCTACATTTTAAGCTCTCTGGATTTGTGCTTGATCCGACCTCCAGCACTCGACTGCAGTTCGCCTGTGGAGAAGTAGCTGAGGTGAATGAGTTAAACAGCAAGATGTGCTCAAAGGAATACGATATTTTCGAAAAACCTTTTCAGAAAGCTGGATGGGTGCCCTAAGGGCACGCGTTGTTTAAATGCCAACGCACAGGTCAGGTTTATATTTGTGTATATTGAACACAAAATGACGGCCTGCACTTTAGCTTCAGCATCATCTCTACCGTCCTCCCAAACTCTTCACACTTGCAGTAGTACATTTCTTTCTGTTTTTTGGTGGAGAGGGTTGGGAATATAAAGTTCTAATAATCATGAATCTGTTGGGTGATTACAGTCACCTAATTAAGAACTCTAGAGACCTTAATTTCATAAAATAATCATCTGATTATAAGAAGTAAAATAGGTCAAATGGTAACTGCATACTGATTGAATAAACTTATTATAGAGGCATACACAAGGAATAGCACACAGCAAATACAGAAAAAAGCCAAGATATGGGAACCTTTGTAGTGGATCTACACAATTCACTTGAAATATTACCCACTGCTTGGATCTATACTATGCAGCTTGTCTATCATGAGCGGTGTAAGTGTCTGTTCAGGTATTATTACTGTAGTCACACTACAGTAGGCATTGCTTGGCACTGTCATAGGTTACAGCACATTGTGCCTGGTGATAACGGAGTGGATTTCACCAATCACAACACCTTACCAATACTTACAGATTGCTGAATACATTTTAAAGCTGAACTTCAGACATACATGCATAGTTGAAATACTGTATACCTACAATATATAAACCGTGAAAGAGTTGTAATTCTTTCCCATGAATTTTGTAATAACTCCAACAGTGCAGCTAGGAGGGTGACAAGTTTTCCTACGTTATAGTTAACCACTTCAGCCCCGGAAGGATTTCCCACGTTAGGACCAGAGCACTTTTTGCGATTCAGCACTGCGTCACTTTAACTGACAATTGCACGGTCGTGCGACGTTGTACCCAAACAAAATTTGCGTCCCTTTTTTCCCACAAATAGAGCTTTCTTTTGGTGGTATTTGATCACCTCTGCGTCATTTCTGATCACCGCTATAAACAAAAAAAGAGCGACATTTTGCAAAAAAACCCCAATATTTCTTAATTTTTGCTAAAATACAAATAAATAAAAAAAAGTATAAAAAAACAAATGTATTCATCGGTTTTGGTCAATTTCTATTCTTCCTCATATTTTTGGTAAAAGAATAATCGTAATCTGCATTTATTGATTGGTTTGCGCAAAAGTTATCACGTTTACAAACCGTGACAATTTATTTCTGGCATTTTTACAATTTTTTTTTTACTGGTAATGGCGGTGATCTGCGATTTTTATCGGGACTGTGAAATTGGGGCGGACATGTCGGACATTTTTGACACTTTTTGGAACCAATGATATGTATACAGCAATCAGAAATTTAAATATCCACTCATTACTGTGTAAATGTCATTGGCAGGGAAGAGGTTAACGTGCAGGGGGTGATCTAGGGGTTAACTGTGTTCCCTATGTGTGTTCTAACTGTGAGGGGGCTGGGCTGCCAAGGGCATATGAGATCTAACTGATTCCAGTGACAGGGATCAGTAGATCTTTTAAATGCCCACTGACAGAGCGGGGAACTGCCGTGTTTACATCGGCGGTTTCCCGTTCCTCCTCTCTTCTAGGCAATGGTGGCTCGCCGGCAGAGATCGAGTCTGCCCGAGCTGCGGCCACACTCCTGCAGAGTGTGGCGGGCATGACACACCACTACAGCGCACGCGTGAGCCGCTGTTTATAGATGGCAATTTGCGGTGACTCTGCAGCAGTAAATGTACATGAGCCGGTCGGGAACAGTGTTGCCAACCGCCAGTAAATATACTGACAATTTGTAAAAATCAGTGAATTTTAGAACTGTCTATAAATATCAGGGTCTGATAATTTGTCACGCTGTGCTGACTTTTTAAGTGTAAACTGGGCAAACTACTTGATATGGGTATTGTCAGTGTTTCCATGTTGTGTTTAAATATCAATTGTCTTAGTTTTTAATAGGAGTTCAGTTATTTTTCAGGTTGCCAGTAAAAAAGGTGCTCTGCCAGTAAGATTTTCCATGATTTGCCAGTAAAAAACACTGCGGGAGGTTGGCAACACTGGCCAGGAATCGGTTAAAGCAGTATTAAATCCAAACGCAAACATTTATTATATTACAGCTTACCAATTTTTAGATGCGATGGCTGCATTAGTGTTCTTTTTTAGGCTTGCTTTCTTCCATTTTCACCTGGTGATCTGGCCAGTAAGTCTGTTGTTTTACAAAAGAACAAGCTCTCTTCCAGATTTATGCATTTACATGAATCAGACAAACCATTAAACACTAGCAGGGGTGCTTAAAATGATCAGATTTGTTTGTTTTTTGTTTAATACATTTTTATTGTTGAAAAATGTGGCACTACAACAATAGCATTTCTATTTGCTCTGCTAATGACTGAGGATACAAATTTCAACATGTCACCATATCATGCAACAGCTATTGACATAGAATTAAACTGTTGTACGATAATGCAGGGTTTACTGTCAGGGCCATCTTTTCCAACATATTGGGGGAGGATTCAAAATGAATAAAAGTAAAAAAAAAAAAGGGGGAAAAAGGGTAAGGAAAAAAGGGGAAAAAAGTTTTATTTAGTTATGTAAAATCTTTGTCCCAAAATGAAAAAGGAAAAAACTGTTTGCTGTAACTGATTATAAAGTCTAATGCCTCGTACACACGGGTCGACGATCGTATACAACAGGTCGTACGAACGACCGCTGTATGCTAAATTGACCGTTAGTACACGCAATTAGAACAGCAGACTAGAAAACTTGGTAGTACCAACAAGCGGTTATACGACTTGTATCGTGTGTACAGAGAAGTTGGTCCAACAAGTTGTACTGTGCAAAACACGCATGCTCAGAAGTCAGGAACGACCAGACACTAATTACATGCACCTGAACTTTATCTTTATACGTTCATAATACGTCACTACGTTCGGCTTGGTCGTACGATGTAGTGCATGTCAGTACGCTAGATACAACAGCCAACATATGATTCGGTCTGTTCGGTTGTACGACCGTCGAACCGTGGCTTTAGTTGGAACCAGTGGCGGCTGGTGAAGTTTTTGGATGGGGGGGAGCCAGGCCCCGCCCTTCCCTTTGACCCCTCCTACTTTTAATAAGCCCCGCCCCTTATATAATCCACCCACTCCGTCCCCTGTATTCCACATATTGTGTCAGGGGTATACAGGGCGGTGACCAAGGTTGATTTCGGTGCCAAGCTGCCAGCATGTTGGCTTGTCTGGCTTAGTATACAACCGACAACATAGATCGCATGACTGTACGTGATGTAGCATGCTGGTTCGGCTTGCATCACTGCATAATACTTGCATATTTCTATTTCAAGTCCACGTACATTAATCACAGACCAGCAAGGACTGAAGACTCGTACGCACAAAACGTGTCATGTTGAACAACCTGGTTGAAGAGACATGTGTGCTATGTTCAGCATATTGGCGAACAACCATGATGGTTCAAAAGATCAGACGACAAGATTAACGC
>BLSH010514190.1:1002380-1030468 GCA_018402905.1 Glandirana rugosa
CGGGGGTGGACACAGTGACCGACGTTTGACGAGGAGGACACAGTGACCGACGTTTGACGGGGGTGGACACAGTGACTGACGTTTGACGGGGGTGGACACAGTGACCGACGTTTGACGGGGGTGGACACAGTGACCGACGTTGGGGCAGTTTGCAGCCAGTGACACAGGAGGAGCAGTTTGCAGCCAGTGACACAGGTGGGGGCAGTTTGCAGCCACTGACACAGGTGGGGGCAGTTTGCAGCCAGTGAGATAGGTGGGGGCAGTTTGCAGGCCAGTGAGATAGGTGGGGTACATTGCAGAGTCCCCCCCGCACTTACCCCATCCAGCAGACAGGATTCTTGTTGCAGAGTTCGGCATGCGAGAGCGCGCTGGGTCTGCAGAGTTCGGCATGCAAGAGCGGCTGTCCCCCCCTCGTCGTCCTCGGGCGGTCATGGTCTCTGTGGGAGCGGAAGTCACCTCCGTTGCCACAGTGACCCGCCCCCGGCCCCTCATCCAATCACCCTGAGCGGAGGTTCAGGGCAGCCAATCAGCCTATGCATGGCCGCAGGAAGAAGCGCACATGCATAGGCTTGAATGGCCGACCAATAGGCTCACTTGCTTGGCTGTCATGTGACAGCCAAGGAGCCGAAAAAAAAAAAAAAAAGAAAGTCAATGTACCGGCGCCACCTGTAGGTGGGCGGGGTTGACTTTTTTTTTTCGTCTTTTGCCGGCGGGGAGGCGGCGCCCCAGCGCCCCTCCCACACCAGCCGCCGCTGGTTGGAACATGACTTCAATTTGTTAGTATGTTTAAATTTGCTAGTCCACCCCTTCCCCCACTATGAAAAAAGGGGATACACAGCTCCAGGTCCGGACTTGTGCCTGATATGGACCACGGTGCCTGCCGCGGCTCGCCACCGCTCACTTAAATGTACCAAAAGACAAACAGGCGGCACTCCATGGATATTCTTTGGTTGCAGTTTATTTCAATGCGGCATGTACAGGTACAGATAGATACAGGTAGACGCGTTTCACTCGGTGCCACCAAACTTAGCCATTACAAATGCCAAATGTCAGAATCCAGCTATTTGTGGCCGAACCCACAAAGGAGGTAACGCCCACAAGCAGCTGTATATACCCACATAATCAGACACATAATTAAAAGCATTCATATGTAAATCTAAATACGGTAAAGGAAAAAGAAAAAAACTAGAAAACAAAAAGACTTTTTCTATGCAAACAACATCATAGACATACTATCATATCAAAGCACTCACATATATTTGAACAAATAAACCATTTCTGTTAAAAGACAGGCCTGTTTCTCAAAAATACATAGAGAAGTGAAAGGAAACCTTAGAGTCCAAGATAGGAAATATATATTCCACTAGAAACAATCCAATCATAATCTATAGTCACATAAGCTGGCTATTACTTGCACAAGATATCCATTAGTCGCACTTTTTTCAACACCCTATTTCCTAACACCTTGTGTTGTGCTTTCACTCTTTTCCACTGTATATTGTTCCTTCAATGCAGCGGAGTGGAAAGAAAAGGGTGGACAAAAGCCATAAGGGAAAAAAAAAATAAAAATAAAAAGAGAGGGAGAAAAAGGAAAAGGAAAGGGGGCAACCAATGAATAAAAAAAAAAAAAAAAAAAAAAGGGAAAAGAGAGAGAGAAAAAGGAAAAGGAAAGAGGGCAACAATAAAAATTGACAGTGACAGAGTGGCTCTTTCCCGCAAAACGCCGTCATACGGCTGCGGGATCGAGCTTAGTGAGCGCGCGCCGCCGGAGGCGCGCCCGCGCGCTCACTGTGTTCGGGGAGGGACAGGGAGCGGGTGTGGTGGCTTCGATTGCCGCCGGCCACCTGCGATGCCCCCCCCGGAGTGAAAGAACGGAGGTCCGTGTAAGTAAACACGGACCTCTGTTCTGTGAAGGGGGAAGGGCTGTGATCACAGCCTTCCTGTACATGGAGGCTGTGACCACTTCCCTTCCCCAGCTAGGGCAGTCCCCCCACAGTTAGAACACGCCCAGGGAACACAGTTAACCCTTAGAGCGCCCCCTGCAGGTTAACCCCTTCACTGCCAATGGCATTTACACAGTAATCAGTGCATTTTTATAGCTCTGATCGCTGTATAAATGCCAATGGTCCCAAAAAAGTGTCAAAACATTCCGACATGTCCGCCCCAATATCGCAGCACCGCTAAAAATTGCAGATCGCTGCCATTACTAGTAAAAAAAAAAAAAAAAAATAAAAACCCCAAAAATGAATTATCATCATCCGTAAACGCAACCACTTTTGCGCAAACCAATCAATAAACGCTGATTGCGATTTTTTTTATCACAAATATGAGGAAGAATATAAATCGGCCAAAACCGATGAAAAAAATGTTTTTTTATATTTTTTTTTTGGATTTGTATTTTAGCAAAAAGTAAGAAATTTGGGTTTTTTTGCAAAATTGTCGCTCTTCTTTTGTTTATAGCGGCGATCAGAAATGACGCAGCGGTGATCAAATACCACCAAAAGAAAGCTCTATTTGTGGGAAAAAAAGGACACAAATTTCATTTGGGTACAACGTCGCACGACCGCGCAATTGTCAGTTAAAGCGACGCAGCGCCGAATCGCAAAAAGGGCTCCGGTCCTAAAGCTGGAAATCCTTCCGGGGCTGAAGTGGTTAAGGAAGGAGAAAAAGAAAAAGAGAAAAAGAAGGAGAATACTCAACCAAAATCTTTATGCATAGATTGTAGAGAATCATACATTTGTATAAGGGAGAACCCCGGAATTCTTTTTAAACTAAGACGCGTTCATTCGTAAAAATGGGTAATATCCCATTCATAGTTTAAACTTGCTGGTATGCGCGTCTGAAAAAAGAGAATCCAAAAAACCTCTCGTTTACAAAGATGTTTAAAGATATCCCCTCCCCGACTCGGAACACTTATCTTTTCTATTATCTGTACTCCCATGGCCGTGAGGTCCCCTCCATCAACATCCTTAAAGTGTCTGCCCACATTGGTAGTTTTTTCTCTGTCTTTACCGACACTATACAGGTGTTCATAGAATCTGTCTCTTAGACGTCTAGTCGTACGACCAACATATTGAATGTGGCAGATCTTACATGTAATGATGTATATCACATATTTTGAATTACAATTGTAAAAAGACTGTACTCTATGTTGTTTATGTGATATCTGTGAGACCACCATATCTCCTTCAATGATATGGATGCCACAAGGACAGTCTCTGCCTCCACAGCGAAAGGTGCCCTTAAAATGAAGCCAGGTAGGGGATTGTTTTATGGTCAATCTATAGAGACTAGGGGACAAATGTTGACCCAGAGATGGTGCACGTCTGGGTACTACATTTATGCCCTCCCTCAAGAGGTCTGCACAGATTTGATCGCCATGTAGGAGGGGTAAATATTTATATATAATCTGTTTAATTTCTCTAAATTCCAAACTGAAAGCTGTAGTGAAAGTTAATGTATTTTTATTATATGAGCTTTGTTTCCTTCCCTCTTTTACTCTATTTGCATGGCTGTTTTTTAGGAGTGCAGATCTATCTTTAGAATTGGCAATATTAATGGCTCTATCTAGTATCCAACGTGGATATCCCCTCCTTAGAAACCTGTTATATAGGGCTCGACTCTGTATAATATAGGACTCCTGTGTAATACAGATACACCCCTTCCCCCAGACTAACAATGCTACTGCCTGCTGTGCCCTCTGGGGTCCATCATCCGGAGTGGGGGCACACCAATGCAGGAGGTGTGTTACTGTCTAGATCTCCAGGTGAAAACAGAGGGACGAAAACTAAAAAAATAAAACAAATGCAGCCACCACATTTAATGATTGGTGATTGGTATACTGCAATATATTACATTTTTGGTTTTGGGTTTAATACTGTTTAAGGAATACATCAATGTCACAATCCTGCTGATTGTACAATGAAGGACACACTGATAATTCATCAACTGTGATCACGCTGTACTGCAATGGAAAGTGTTTAGCTGCTTGTGCCGAGCCCTCTCTCTCCCAGTCCAAGTGCTGCTATATAGGTAATTGCAGGCAGGAAGGCTAATCTTAGGACAGATAATTAGATGACCATAGATGGATCGAAGATCAGCCAGTTTGGGAAAGACCAGCCAAATTTTAAACTATTTATGGCCGTTCCCCCTTGAGGGGAAAGTAATCTAATGATCGGCTTTTAACGAATGTGAATGTTGTAAAATGTTAATCTGATGAGTGTATTCTGATAACAGAGGCGTCCCCGCTGTCAGACTACAATAGTACAGTGGGGAGGATTCCTTCATCCATCTTGCTTTTGTGGATAGGGAAATCCATTCTTTATTTTTTTTTTCTTTTTGGTCAGCCCACTGGTTGATAAAAATAAATAAATAAATAAAAGGATCCAACTATGGCCATACATTTTATTATGTTTTAAGACATACACAACTGCATTAAACAGTGTAGAGTTCAGCTTTAACCACTTGCCGACCGCCGATCGGCATCTGACAGCGGCAAAGTGGCTCGTTCCCGCAAATCGCCGTCATACGACGGCGGCTGCGGGAACGAGTTTAGTGAGCGCGCGTGCGCCGCCGGAGGCGCGCCCGCGCGCTCACTGTGTCCAGGGGGGGCCAGGGAGCGGGTGCGGCGGCTTCGATTGCCGCCGGCCACCCGCGATGCCCCCCCCGGAGCGAATGAGCGGAGGTCCGTGTATGTAAACATGGACTTCCGCTCTGTGTGAGGGGGAAGGGCTGTGATCACAGCCTTCCTGTATGTGAAGGCTGTGACCACTTCCCGTCCCCAGCTAGGCAGTCCCCCATACAGTTAGAACACGCCCAGGGAACATAGTTAACCCTTAGCGTGCCCCCTGCAGGTTAACCCCTTCACTGCCAATGGCATTTACACAGTAATCAGTGCATTTTTATAGCACTGATCGCTGTATAAATGCCAATGGTCCCAAAAGTGTCAAAACGTTCCGACATGTCTGCTGCAATATCGCAGTGCCGCAAAAAATCGCAGATCGCCGCCATTTTTAGTAAAAAATAAAAAAAATTAAAAACCCCAAAAATGAATTCTCATCATCCGTAAACGCGACCACTTTTGCGCAAACCAATCAATAAACGCCGATTGCGATTTTTTTTATCGCAAATATGAGGAAGAATATAAATCGGCCAAAAACGGTGAAAAAAAAATGTTTTTTTATATTTTTTTTTTTGGATTTGTATTTTAGGAAAAAGTAAGAAATTTGGGTTTTTTTGCAAAATTGTCGCTCTTCTTTTGTTTATAGCGGCGATCAGAAATGACGCAGCGGTGATCAAATACCACCAAAAGAAAGCTCTGTTTGTGGGAAAAAAAGGACGCAAATTTCGTTTGGGTACAACGTCGCACGACCGCGCAATTGTCAGTTAAAGCGACGCAGCGCCGAATCGCAAAAAAGGCTCCGGTCCTAAAGCTGGAAATCCTTCCGGGGCTGAAGTGGTTAATTACATAGAATTTCGGTTTTATTGCAGATTAATTCCACAATAATCTGGAAATAAAATATGAGAAATGAATACACTTAGGCTGGATTCACACCTGTCCCGTGCGAATTCCAGCCTGTCTGCTGCCGGGAAGGGGCGGAGCCACCATTCGGCGGCTCCTGTCCGTTCCCACAGCGCAGCAGCTGCAGGGAGAGAGATGGGGGAGGGGCCACGAGCAGGGGAAAATATCCCTGTTCAGTGCGGAGTGCATCTCCGTGTTCGATGCGCTTCCATTGAACTCAATGGGCTGGGAATTCGCACTGCACTGCACAGAAAAGGCACACGGTTTTTGTGCAATGCGGAGTGCGAATGCACCGCACATATGTGAACCGGACACATTGGAAACAATGTGTTGTCACGTGTCCTGCGAATTGGATGCGGTTTAAGCCACATCCAATTCGCATAGGTGTTAACCCAGCCTAAAGCCTCGTACACACGGGACGACGATCGTATACAACAGGTCGTAAGAATGTCCGTTGTATGCAAAATCGATTGTTCGTACGCGCGATTAGAACAGCCGACATACGACGGTCGTACAACGGGGGTCGTATGAGCAAACTAGAAAACTTGGTCGTACCAACAAGCGCTCATACGACCGTTGTATCGTGTGTACAGAGCAGTTTGTACAACAAGTTGTATTGTGCAAAACACACATGCTCAGAAGTCAGGAACGGCCGGATGCTAATTACATGCACCTGAACGGTCTTTCTTTGGTCGTACGATCGTGTAGTGCAGTCAGTATGCTAGATACGAGGCTTTAGACTTTAATGATTTTTCCCTTTTCTTTTATACAATTTCCAAAAAGCCTCTCCATTCATTATAACACATTTCACCTTTTTTTCTTTGTGCTAAACTGAAATAAAACCATTGCTGGTGCTAGCATGATGCCATTGTGCATTAGTATTCTAATCAGAAAGGTCATTTTCTACTTTTTTGATATTCCCACACATTATTGACTTAATTGCCTTGAAAAGTCTGCTTTTAAATAATTTTGTTCGATGTCAGAAGTTTGTCAACTCAATTTATCTAATTTTATAGGAGTAGAGATGACGCTCCCTTATTATGCATTTACAAGGTAGGGTGGCACTTTGTCAAACTGTATTGTAAATGCAGTGTAGAAAGTTGAACTTCTGGACCTTAGTGCATTAAATATTACATTTTTCTATCCCAAAATTTTAAAACAAATATACTAATTTACAAACTTTACAATCAACATAAATGACTAACAACTACACCACAACTAATTAACACTATAATCAAATCCCCTATCATAAAAGCTGATTAGCTATTCAATTCTATGGGCACAAGTGGGATAGAAGTGGCCTTGAAGGCATGCAGAAACCTTTTCTGAAGTCGGAGCGACTGAGTATCATACATTAAGACGGCTCCCATTCATTTCAATGGGATTTGAGATATCAACGGACTTGGGGCGACTTGAGACGACTCAAGTCAGAGCGCAAGTCGCCCCTGTGTGAACGGACCCTAACATAGTCTCTCCTTCTAATTCTAATTATACAATTTTGTTTTTTAGCAATTTTGTTCCAGTTATGAAAGGTGTCTTCATCTATAATAAAATATGAAAAGTTTCCCTGAAAACACACTTTTATTGGATTTTTTTCCCCCAATATGTCAGCTTTTAAAGCCATTTTAGATGTAGTAGGGAGCAACTATAACACTTCCAGACTTGCATATTTCTTCATAACCAAACCCCAAAAAGATAAGGCACAGTGGTGTAGTGGATAGCACTTTTGCCTGGCAGCAGAAGGGTAGCTGGTTCGAATCCCAACCACTACACTACCTGCCTGGAGATTGCATGTTCTCCCTGTGCCTGCGTGGGTTTCCTCCGGGTACTCCGGTTTCCTCCCACACTCCAAAGACATGCTGGTAGGTTAATTAGATCCTGTCTAACTTGGCCCTTGTATATATCCTCCTTGAGGATAGGGACTGATGTGAATGTACACTATATATGTAAAGTGCTGCGTAAATTGACAGTGCTATATAAGTACCTGAAATAAAATAAATAATAAGGGACTCAAAAATGACAGAGAGAATAGGAGGAAGCTTATGATAGAGTAGAGAAGAGTTAAAGCGGTTGTATGCCCATAACTATGATTTTTACCTACAGGTAAGCCTATAATAAGGCTTACCTGTAGGTAAAATGAATATCTCCTAAACCTGTATGGTTTAGGAGATATTGCCCCTCCAAGCGGCTGCGACGTCACGGCGCATGCGCCGTGTATGTCCTAGCGCATGCGCCGTGATGTCCTGGTGAAGGCCTGACGCATAGCGCAGGACCATGCTGGAAAGATGGGCTCCCGTGCGCATGTGCGGGAGTGACGTCTCGCAGCTCCGGCCAGTCACAGCGCCGGAGACGTGTACCCGGAAGCAAGATCTGAGGTAGGGTTGCCACATCATCCCTTTAATCCAGGACACATACTAATTACACAGGTTCTGTGGCTGATTAAACTCACTTGGTGCCTTATCTGCATTAAATTAGCCTCAGAACCTTTGTAATTCATATGTGTCCTGGATTAAAGGGATGATGTGGCAACCCTAATCTGAGGGAAGATGTCCGCTCCCTCAGAGGGGACCGAGCAGCCCGGTCGGATCTTCATTCCAAGGTGAGTATTTCATAATCAGCTAGTATGCAGTACATACTAACTCATTGTGCTATTGTCTTGCAGGGTTTTTTTTTCCAGGGTATACAACCGCTTTAAAACCCCTATCAGTTTCTTTTTTGCTGTCTGTGTACCAGTGGGGACATTTTTCTTGTCCCAGAGACCCCAAAGGAAATTAGAGGAAATCTCCCAAAGTGACAATTGTCCCCCTGAGCAGGTGGTCTTTTTGGAAGATTTCTCCTCACTCTTGTTCTGGGGAGAAATCTAACATTTTGTATTTCTCATCACTTTCTTGGTGACAATGGTCACCTCCCGTACAAATAGTGGTGAATCTTCCCAACGGGGACACCAACAGCAATAAAAACATAAGGGTCTAACCATTTCCTACGCTATCCAAAAAAAATGGTTTAATTAGAGACAAACTTGAGCAGAGAAAATATAAACCAAGACAGGAAAAAAGGAAAACCTGAGACAAATGAAAGAAAAAAAAAATAAAATAAAATGTTCTAGCTTTATATGCAAAAGCTAAATTATAATTGTTCTATTTGTCACTCAGCTATTGCATTCTGGTGCCACCTCTGTTAAATCAACTTCATAGTCTTATAACACTCTGTTCTTCCTTTTTCCCGGAACAATAGTGAGCTAAATGAGGGTCACTTTCTTGACCCTTCTTGTCAAGACTTGCACTAACAAAATAGCATTTGCAAAGGACGTGTGTCTAAGTATAGGGAAGAGGTGGATTTTTTTTTTGTGTTCTCAATAACTGTAATTTGCATGATTACACAAGCAACAGCTTTGCTGCAGGGAAGCTATGTTACATGTAAGTGAATTAAAGAGTTTTTTGTTCAGGGTTTTATGCCAAGAGACAACTGAATCTCCCTTGGATTGCTATTAAAAGTGGCATTTTAACAGCTGAGCTGACTGATATGCATTGGTTTAATTAAGAATCTGAGTCAAATCTGTTTAGGGCACTTAGCAAGAATTACTAATATATGATAACGACTCATGTAACACTGTTAACTTGTTTTAAAAAACCTGCGCCTGCTGCAATTATTTTTACATACTGAGCTACGATTTAGGATTACAATACTTTCAAAGCATAATCTTTAAAGATGATATTCTGGGCATGATTTCATAGCCGATCAACCATGTGCATGTGTATGCAAATCATGATGGTGCTTCCTATGTGGGCATGTAAATGGAGCAGCCAGTAGGCAGGGATAGAGCAGACACTTGTGTATGGGATATCTTCAGGTACATCAGCAATGGGTGGGAGCTTTATTTAATGTGCTTTACGTTTAAAAACGGTCAGCTGCCTGACACTATAACCTATGACATTAGTTATTTATTTATTTTTGTTATCAGTTTTGCACAGGCATTCATGGGTCTCTCGGATTAAAGTGGAAGTCAAGGCAATATATTTTTCCTTCTGTAGTAATCCTTGCCCTCAATCGATCTGTCTTGCTTTGTTCATTAGTGCTCTGCAGTCAATGCTCTTGATATTAGACATGTGTGGTTTTTTTGGTTCTGAATAATTATTCAAATGAATTTTTCATTATTCTGAGATTTGGATATATCCGACTACCTGAATTACAGTGTAAACAAAGTTTACCAAATGCTCCCAATAACGAAGCGAAATTCGCACAGATTTCGGAAATTCAAGTTAAAATTAGAATCGGATTTTACAGTGAACTCCAGTGGAATTCGAACTGTAAACATGTTTCTGAAATCAAAGACTGTGCGTGCTATTAGAGTACCATTTCGAATTAATGCTGTTTTAGTTAAGCCAAAGATGATTTAAGGGGGCTGATTTACTAAAACTGGAGAGTGTAAAAACCGGTGCAGCTGTGCATGGTAGCCAATCAGCTTCTAACCTCAGCTTGTTCAATCAAGCTTTGACAAGAAAACCTTAAAGCTGATTGGTTTCTGTGTGGAGCTGCGCCAAATTTTGCACTTTGAGGCTGGGTTCACACCTATGCGAATTGTATGCGGCTTAAACTGCATCCAATTCGCAGGACACTTGAAAACACATTGTTTTCAATGTGTCCGGTTCACATATGTGCGGTGCATTCACACTCCTCATTGCACAAAAACGTGTGCCTTTTCTGTGCAGTGCGGTGCAAATTCCCAGCCCATTGTGTTCAATGGGAGCGCATCTAACAAGGAGGTGAATGCCACACTGAACGGGGATATTTACCCTGCTCGTGGCTCCTCCCCCATCTCTCCCCCCGCAGCTGCTGCGCTGTGGGAACGGACAGGAGCAGACGAACGGTGGCTCCTCCCCTTTCCGGCAGTAGACAGGCTGGAATTCTCACCGGACAGGTGTGAATCCTGCCTAAAGCTTTAGTAACTTTTTTTGATTATTCACTTTCCCACATTCGAATGGAAAAAGAAAAAAAATCTAAAGTTTTCAATTCAGCTGATTCAAAATGTATCAATTCAAACGCTTAAAAATTAGGTAAATTTGAAGACAAATTTAACTAAACAAAAAAACAAAATTAACCAATCTAAACAAAATAAACAAAACTATTTTTTTCATCATGCACGAGTCTACTTGATATGTATAGGTACTACCCTAATCTGGGTAACAGTTCCTATGGGCTACGTACTGGTGACACAGAAAAAAATTTGTAGCAACACACTTTTAGGCTGGGTTCACACTATCCGACAAAAAAACGGTCCGACTTTGATCCTACTTTGCTGTGCGATTTACGGTCCTACATAGGGTCACAGTCGGACCATTTGTCGGTGAACAGGGATCCGACTTTGATCCCGACAATGCCAGGCACCTTGTGCTCTGGGGAACTCCACGTCAAATTTAAAAAAAAAAAATGGCATGGAGTCCCCCTCCAAGTGCATACCAGGCCCTTTGGTCTGGTATGTGTTTTAAGGGAAACCCCCACGCCAAAAAAACGGCGTGGGGTCCCCCCCAAAATCCATACCAGACCCTTATCCGAGCACGCAGCCCGGCAGGCCAGGAAAGGGGGTGGGGACGAAGGAGCGCCCCCCCTCCTGGACCATACCAGGCCGCGTGCCCTCAACATGGGGAGTATGGGTGCTCCGGGGCAGGGGGCTCTGCTCCCCCCACCCCAAAGCACCTTGTCCCCGTGTTGATGAGGACAAGGGCCTCTTCCCGACAACCCTGGCCGTTGGTTGTCGGGGTCTGCGAGCGGGGACTTATCAGAATCTGGAACCCCCCTTAACAAGGGGGCCCCCAGATGCCAGCCCCCCACCCTATGTAAATGAGTATGGGGTACATCGTACCCCTACCCATTTACCTGGGAAAAAAATGTACAAAAAAAACACTCTACACAAGTTTTTAAAATATTTTATTAAATCAGCTCTGGCGTCTTCTCCCCTCTCCAACGCCTTCTTTCTTCGGTTCTTTTGCGGGGTCTTCCATCTTATGAGGGGTCTTCGTTCTTCTCCTTCTCTGCGTCTTCTTCTCTTTTGCCGGTCTTCTCCGCTGTCCTCTTCCCTCTGTTCTTCCTCTCTTCTTCTTCTTCCCATGTTGATACGAAGCGATCTCCTTCACGAATGCCCTCTCCGCTGTGTGCTATACCTTATATTGGCATGGGGCGGGGCCACCCGCTGACATCATCTGACAGGCCCGCCCCCATATGACGGCATGCCCTGGGGCAGGCTGTGACATCATAGGGGCGGGGCCTTCCGGGTCATGGATAGGGTGGGGGGCCGGCATCTTTGTTAAAGGGGGCTTCCAGATTCCGATAAGTCCCCACCCGCAGACCCCGACAACCAACGGCCAGGGTTGTCGGGAAGAGGCCCTTGTCCTCATTAACATGGGGACAAGGTGCTTTGGGGTGGGGGCGCAGAGCCCCCCCTGCCCCGAAGCACCCATACTCCCCTTGTTGAGGGCACGTGGCCTGGTATAGTCCTGGAGGGGGGGCGCTAGCTCGTCCCCACCCCCTTTCCTGGCCTGCCGGGCTGCGTGCTCGGATAAGGGTCTGGTATGGATTTTGGGGGGGACCCCACGCCGCTTTTTCGGCATGGGGTTCCCCTTAAAATCCATACCAAACCAAAGGGCCTGGTATGCTCCTGGTGGGGGGGACCCCATGCCAGTTTTTTTTTAAATTTGGCGTGGGGTTCCCCTTCATGATCCCCAGAGCACAAGTCGCATGCCAAAGTCGGATCAGTGAGGACACTGATCCGACTTTGATCCGACTTCAATGCCTTTCAATGGGCCGAAGTAGGATCAAAGTTGGACAAAAGTAGTACAGGAACCTTTTTCAAAGTCGGTCCGACTTTGAAAAACACAAGTCGGACCAGTTAAGACGGCTCTCATAGGGAATCATTGTTTTTGTGATGTAATGCGACTTGTGCTCCTCATGTCGGTCCGAAAATTGGACTAGTGTGAACCCAGCCTCAGGCTCAGAGTAAATAAACACTGGGAGCCAATCCTTTCAATATAGGTGTGCGCAGCCTATTGCATTAGGGTGTGCACCCTAAAGCCTCGTACACACGGTTCGACGGTCGTGTGACTGAACGGCTCAAATCGTATGTTGGCTGTGGTATCTAGCATACTGACTGCACTACACAATCGTACGACCAAAGAAAGAACGTTCAGGTGCATGTAATTAGCATCTGGCCATTCCTGACTTCTGAGCATGCGTGTTTTGCACAATACAACTTGTTGTACCAACTTCTCTGTACGCACGATACAACGGTCGTATGACCGCTTGTTGGTACAACCAAGTTTTCTAGTCTGCTCATACAACTCCCGTTGTACGACCGTTGTATGTCGGCTGTTCTAATCGCGCGTACGAACGATTGATTTGGCATACAACGGTCGTTCGTACGGCCTGTTCTATACGATCGTCGTCCCGTGTGTACGAGGCTTTACATTCAAACACACGTCTGTGTGTGTCTACATATACAGTATCTCACAAAAGTGAGTACACCCCTCACATTTTTGTAAATATTTTATTCTATCTTTTCATGTGACAACACTGAAGAAATGACACTTTGCTACAATGTAAAGTAGTGAGTGTACAGCTTGTACTCACTTTTGTTGCCAGCGGTTTAGACATTAATGGCTGTGTGTGGAGTTATTTTGAGGAGACAGTTAATTTACACTGTTATACAAGCTGTACAATTACTACTTTACATTGGAGCAAAGTGCAATTTCTTCAGTGTTGTCACATGAAAAGATATAATAAAATATTTACAAAAATGTGAGGGGTGTACTCACTTTTGTGAGATACTGTATATGGATTATGGTCCTTTGGCAGTCTCTGTTTACCTACCTTGTTTTCTATATCTCCACATATATATGAACCAGGAACATTGATCTACCTTCCGGCACAGTGAAAGAAGTGCGTAAACACTTCTCTTTTGGCAGAACGGGTAAGAGGGAGATCTTTCCCATCTTCCTGCTGGCACACAAAGAGATAATGCTAATGCACATGGGGTGATTAGTGTGTGCCCAGGCACACCCAGCACTCCCTGTGCTCATGCCTATGCCCTTCATTCAAATTAAAGCATCACACAGTACTGGTTTGACCATTTGCATTAACCCCACACCAGGGTTACCAACCTCCGGCAACTTTTTTTACTGACATTGTAGGGGAAACCTCATACTCTTAGGTTTCAGTAACATTTTGACTGCTGAATCCAGATTGAAAAATAAACATATTTATTATACAAGGCTGTAGCTAGCCACAGTCAGGGAGAACAATGAAGAACATGGCAATGGTCTCAAAGAATTGTTCTGCTTTGGCTACAATTGCAATACAATTTATACATTCTGAAATGGGTGGCACCCAGCTAACTAAGCTCTTTGAAGTCCATTTGAGAATCTGATGACTTCTTTTGATATGTAGATGGCCATTCACATAGTCTTGTCACTTCCAGGCTTTTTGGTTGAACAGGTTGTCATGCTGAGATAGCAATCTTGCAAATTACGGGGTGTAAAACTAGAGTTAAACTGGCATTCTCACATAGAAACGAAAGACAAGATGTAACATCATCTGCTTTATCACCAATGTACTTTATATCAAATATATATTTGATTTATACCTAAAATGGCTGTTCCTTCTTCCCACTCACAGAGCATGGGAAATTTACTGACAGAGCACATTTTGTTACTGGCAACCTGAAAAATTAACAGAACTCCTATTAGAAACTAAAACAATCAACATTTAAACATTATAAACACAATCTGTAAACACTGACAATACCCATAACAGGTGATTGGCCTGATTTACACTTAAAAAGTTAACATAGTATGACACATTATTAGCCATTCTGCTGGGATACAGTTGAAAAACAAGTTCTCTTATGCATGCCAAAGAGAGCAATGGGCATGACCAGATTGCGTCTGATAGTAGGAGTGACCTAAAAATTCTGATTAAACAGAACCACTTCCTGACCAACTATCTTTAAATGAACATAGCAGCTGCTTGAATGAGAACACATTGCCTCAATGCTTAGCTACATAGTTTGACCGTTTTAATTCGACATGTCAAGCTTCAAAGGCAGCATCATCTGTCAAACTTGACCATTGAGCTCAATGGGGCTGCGCAGCAGTCACAAGCCAAATGCTTGGCTAGCAGTTGTGACACAGTATTTCAATGAAAAATTCCCATTCGGCAGGAAAAAAAAAACACATTCAGGAGGCAGCAGTATCGCCTCCTGCACTAACAGTTGGAGGGTCTTAACCACTTGAGCTCGGGACGGTTTTACCCCCTTCCTGGCCAGGTAATTTTTTACGATACAGCACTGTGCTACTTTAATTGACAATTGCGCGGTCATGCGAAGCTGTACCCAGATAACATTTTTGACCTTTTTACCCATAAATAGAGCTTTTTTTTGGTGGTATTTGATCAACGGTTTTTATTTTTTGCGCTATAAACAAAAATAAGATCAACAATTTAGAAAACAAAACAAAACAATATTTTTTACTTTCTGCTATAAATCATATCCAATATGTAATGTAAAATAATCAAATTTCTTCATCAATTTAGGCCAATATGTATTCTGCTACATTTATTTGTAAAAAAAAAAATCCCAATAAGTATTATCACATCTACAATCTATGGGGTATTTTTTTTTTTTTTTTTACTAGTAATGGGGCCGTGAGGGACTTATAGTAGGACTGCAATATTGTGGCAAACACATCGGAATCCTAACTTTAATTTTTGACACTTTTTGGGGACCAGTGACACGAATACAGTGATCAGTGCTTAATATACACTGTCACTGTATTAATGACACTGGCAGGAAAGGGGCTAACATCAGGGGCGATCAAAGGGTTAAATGAATACCTAGGTTGTGCTTACTCCCTGTGGGGGTGGTGCTTTGACTAGGGTAAGGCAAAGATCTGTGTTGCTGCTTTGCAGAAACACATGATCAAAGCCTTCCCCTCTGACAGAACAACAATCTGCCTTGTTTGCATAGGTAGGCTGCCATTCTGCTTTTTTCCCAAACGATTGGAGGTTCCTGTTGGACATCAAGTCACTGGACCCGCTGATTGGGTCCTGCTGTGTCCAATCACAGCGGGAGTGGGTCGCTGGCGGCGTGGATGTGCGCCCCAGAAACAGAAGTGTCAGATCACGTACTAAGTAAGTGATCTGGCACAGAGCAGCCGCACTGCCGCAATAGATGTACTTGGGGTGGTCGCTAAGTGGTTAAAGGGGCATTAAATACTCAGTGTGCATTAAATACAGAGTGCAGGGTTCAGAAGTGTACTATGTACAGAGTACAGGGTTCAGATGTGCACTGTATACAGAGTGAAGTATTCAGGTGTGTGCTACTTACAGAGTGCAGGGTTCAGATGTGTATTATGTACAGAGTGCAGGGTTCAGATGTGTATTACGTACAGAGTGCAGGGTTCAGATGTGTATTATGTACAGAGTACAGGGTTCAGATGTGCACTACGTACAGAGTGCAGGGTTCAAGTGTATGCCACATACAGAGTGCAGGTTTCAGGGGTGCGCTGCATACAGAGTGCAGGGTTCAGGTGCGTACTGCATACAGAGTGCAGGGGTCAGAAGTGCGCTGTTTACAGAGTGCAGAGTACAGGGGTGCTTCCTTTTCTCCCAAATGGCCCCCTCCCCGGTCCAGAACAGTGCTCTTCTCCCATCCCAAAATTCCCCTCCTTGATGGTACCTGATAGAGAACTGTGGCTGCAGAAGAGTAGGTCAGGTTACTAAGCAGGAGTGTGTAGTGTAGCCGTGGGACACATGGGGCCATGGGCACAAACTTCAGGAGTTATTTCTGTTAGACAAGCATCGGGTTCTAACTACCAACCTATGTAGAGAGGCTGCAGGCAGAGCACAGTTGAGATCACTCTGCAGCCAGAACTAAAGGAGCAGGATCGGTAAATGCGGCCACCTGCTCCTTCTGCCTCCAGCTTCTATTTTAAAATAATCCCAACTGACTCCAAACTCTACCATGAGCATTGTGCTCATGGTGCCATTATTTCTTAACGGCACCCCAAATGTGGTTAGCAGTTGTGTAGCCAAAAAAGGCACAAGAACTACGTATGCTTGTGTGCGTTTGCAAGAGTGGTGCATTTGTGGCACATAAGGCAATCCATTCAAGTGGATGGGTACCCTATGGTTTTGCAAACGTGGAAAAAATGTTTAAAAAATACAGAGTAGGAAGTACTATACATGAATGCAAATCAAGCTGCGTAAAAGTGGTGCTATGGTATGTTTTCAATTTAGTTGCAAGGCAATACAAAGGCTTGATGGCAAAATAAAGGCACAGCAGTTTGAGTCCCTGCAAGTGATGTCACTGAAGAAAATAGAATGAAATAAATGAAACATAAAATGACTTGAAGAAAATGACAGCATAAATGATACAGCAGTGCATACTGTAACATATAGATAGAATGTAATAAATAGCATATGGTCTGCAGTCTGTTGGTTCCGTTGCATCTCATTATTAGGGTAATATGACAGTTAGGTGTATGTTACATATGAGTTATATGCATTGGGTTCATAATTATTTTACCCTTTTGGTATTGGTGGCTCTTTGTTAATTTGACCATACTCAATGGGTGACAGAAATTAAAAGTAAATAACTAAAAACTCACTTTACCTCTTTTTTTTTCTTTTTCTTTTAACCTCAGAAAAGGTGGCATGTGAATGGCTAGCCAAAGCTCCGTACAAACGCGTTTTATGATTCCTGGTAATTTGTGTGTAAATATTTCTGTGAGTAGCGCGTCAGTTAATAATCACATGGCTTAAGTCATAATATCATGACTCAATAACCAATGTAGTATTTTAATTACTATATGTGGTTTCACTTTCTAGTAGTTGAAATTGGATTTCTTTATTAACTAAAGGCATTATTACATTTCTCAGCTACATTTACTGCACACAGATTTATTTTAGCTCTTTTTCTTCTTTTTTCAAAGTATTTTGACTGTAGAAGCAAATTTAATAGCTCACGGGTTATCACTCTTTTAACCATTGAAAGTTTCAAGGTGATGACAACTGCTTGAGTGAGCTGTCCAATGATGAGAACTGGAAAGGAAGCCATTTGAGGTGGAGAAAAATAACTCATAAGAAAATCATAAGGCTTTCAATATTTAAATGCCAGTTTCATGTGAAAAAAATGGTTGCATACTGAAAGTATATTTGTAATTTTGAACTTTTTTTGGGGAAAATATCAGTTAAGTAAACCGAGCTTGTAATTTGAACTTTATTGCTGCAGTTATAAATATCTATATGTGAAGAGCAGTATTACTATTTGTGATACTGGTAGAAACAATATTATAACTTTTTATAATGACTGCATTTCTTGGAAAAGGCATAGCTACATAAGCTATAAGCTTAGTCATCCTAAATGAATCAAGCCATTAGAAGCCTAGGCAGAAATTCCACTTGGTTTGTACTTTACAACTGTAATTTAAATTGGGTAGTCACCAGGTTCAAGCGCCTCATCCTGCATACAAATGCCAGATGGCATTCGGACCCACTTTTCCCTCCAATGTGTTTATCTGGATAGGAACAAGCGGCTACTTCATGATTGGTGGCAGCTGCTTGGTGATTATTTTATAGAAAAGCAAGACCCTCCATGTACTTTCTATGTTATTACTTATTTCAGCAGAAGGTACTCCTCATTTAATCCTATTTTTCATTCCTTTAGTAATCAACAGCTTACATTTCTTGTATAGCATCTTTTCCTGGGGTACTGTTTTAGATTCATTAAGTAGACTTTAACTATGTAAATGGCTATTGCTAAAAACGGATGTTTAGGGACTCACTCACAATGAGGTGCTCATGGGCATTTGTTTATGTCCGAACTGCTTCTTTTATACAAGTCAAAGGGAAAGCAAATGCAGCTTTGAACAGGTTGATGCAGCTTGGAAGGAAGTAAAATGCAGATTATAAGAAAGGCCAAATTGCAGGTGAAATGCACAATTAACTCTAAATGATATCACAAGCATCTCAAAGTGGTCTTCAATGCCAACAAAATGCACCTTATTTGTTCATCAACACAAGCTCTTACTCCCAGGTGAAGGACTTATGAGAAGAGAAAAACTCTAGACAGAGCTTTCGATTTGAAAAAGTATGATGTTTTTCTGCTGGTATTTCTAACTCCTTAATTAGTGTAAGGTGGAAGCCATCATAACACAATAGATAACATATAACATGTCATGAAATCTCTATTAAGAGGCTTATGGGCAGTGCTGGATTTAGACCTTGGGGGGCCCGGGGCACTTCAAGTTTAAGGGGGGGGGGGCACCTTAACATAGAAATTAAATGATATGACATATAAAAAAATGAACTGAAATGAATGATCATCCGCATTTGTTCTAAAATATATATATATAAAAGTTAGGTTCCAAAGAAGACACTTGTTTGCTTTTTTTCCTCAATTTTATTGACTGTAAGAACACACATTACACAGGTTGGAACCTGGGAGTCATACATCACAGTTATGCATCACACTACAATATTTATAAAAAGTATTTTCTTCCCGCACTTAGATTCTGCAAAATCTTTAACTCATCTGACTGTCTTGAGGACACTGCTCTCGACAGCCAGTAGGCACAGGGCAGTTAAGTGTTTCATGGGTTAGCGTGGTTCATGGATAATTCTTTAGCAGTGCCAATTTTATGAATGACCTTTCTACCAAACAAGTGTAACCATAATGCTCAAATATATTCTAAGAGCTACATTAACACATGGAAAGGCATCAGCAAGACCTTTATCATGTAATAAAACTGTATGTTGAGATTGAGTGAGACATGACAGGAGTTTGGCAAAGGTTGCAAACTGGACAATTTCCTCAACAAATACACTACTGAAGTCTCAAAGGAAAGCACTAATAAATTTATTAGCCTCGGTTTTTATCTCTGCATCAGGTAGACTACATACCTTGACTATTACTTTGAACCTGTCATAAACTGATTGGTATGCTACCCTGTACTCTTGTAAGGCAACAGACAACTGATCTAAAATAACATTGAAAGTTTCACATCTAGATTTTTCTCTGGGAGAAAAAACAGGTTCCTCTGAAACTGATGTTGGATTTTCATCATATCACTTATTTCTCTTTGTTGACTTGCCGGTAGTTGATTTGTATTGTGCATTGCCACAGAAGTTCCTGGCATCCAGATCCAGCTCTTCATGTCTATATCGAAGTGATTCCAGAAAATTTTCCAGAGATTTGTTTAGATCCATCACCTTTTTCAGGTCAATATCAACACCTAGGAAAGCTTTACTTGCGTTTTATAGGCCTGTAATTCTTAGGAATAACTCACTTAAATCCGTCCAAACAAGAGTCTAGTAGACATCCCGGGTATGATAAAGTTGGAAACATGAAATCATAAATTATAATATAATAAATGATTATCAAAAATAATAATATAATCATAATAATAACAACATTTATTCAATAATGTAATTAAGCCAAAAACACTGAAATTTGCTCAGTTGCAGAATTGTCGCTGTCGTCACTTTCAGTGTCTGATGACGAATTTCCCCAAGAATCAGTATCATTCAATTCTGCAAGTGATTCTAATTTACTTTAGCTGTTTTCTAGCTGGTCGAAAACTGCTTTTGACGTAAAGGGATGCTTTTTGGATGCCATGGACATTCTCAAACTTCCAGGCAGAAAGAGTGGCATATACAATATAAAGGTGCATGCAGGGCACTGGACAAAGCACTAGGCACAAAGGGGATGTGAAATGATTTGATACAGTAATGTAATCTTACAGATTACAGTGTACTATATGTGTTATGTGTGTTTCACTTTTTGAATTTGCAGCCAGACTCCGTCTCCATATTATGTGACGCTCGCAGGGAACGGAGCCTGGCACACAGTACATTGGGTGGAGGACTCAGCCTGCAGACACAGCGGGAGAACATTGCAGGATCCAGCGGACAAGGTAAGTAACTTTGCCTGGATCCTGCGATGCAACCCCGAGTGTGGCTCAGGGTTACTGCTTTTGGCAGTGAAAATTAACCCTGAGCCACACTCAGTAATACCGCCAGGGAGGATAATATTGTTCCAGATTTTAGCCAACAGAGTGGTTTCCATTTTGTCTCCCAACTCCCGAGCTTCAGGTCTTGATTCAGGCATTTGCTCCAGGTCACTTTCAATATCTTTGAGAGCATTTTGAAAGGAATTGTTCCAATATAAAAGGGCTTCAGTGGCCTCAGCTCTAGCTGACCAAGTGTTTGAAAGAGACTTTAGAGTTAGTGCTCTCCTTTGCATTCATTAGATTTTCCCATCTGCCCAGCAACAGGCAGCAGCCTCTCCAACTAGATTCAATTCTGAAAACATTGGACTCCTTAATTTGGTCAACCAAGATCTCACCTTACCTAGACCCCCTGACCCTCATCATGGACAAACTTGCCCCCCCCCCCCCAGATATTATATCCACTGCTTTTATTTGTGGGCATCAAAACAAGCCTTTCCCCAATTACTACTACCCTTACTGCTTACACACAAACCTCTTTTAGACTTATTACCTGTACAGCCTTGCCTACAGACACTGGCTCCAATACTTCCAACTCTGAATCTGCTATCAAACCCTAGGAGCCCAGACCCAACTCCAAAGATAAAACACCATGAAACACTGGGATTGTTTTACTAAACGCAAATAGACTGCTCACTCTGCAAGGGATGTTTCCCTTAGCTTAGTAAATAAGGTGAATCTCTGTTGACTTTCATAATCTAGTTTTGTGCAAGTACCCCTCTGCACCTATGCATTTTATCTCTGTACTATACCAGATCCCTGTCTTGGCAGAGTCCTCCACCCATCCATATTTTATTGCCAAGTGGGAATGAGTGAGATGATGTCCAGACCTCCTTTAAACCAACACATACCAGCTTAATACTAACACACAAACTACCGAAAGGCAACCAATTCATCATGAGAAAGTGGCTACCAGATCTTGACCTAATGGTATAGATGCCCAAGTTTACTTCATAGAATACTACCAGATAAACTGTCTATATGCTGCTGTTGCAGTAACAACATTGGTCTTAAACTGGTGGAGCTTCTTAAGTCTCCAACCCTTCTGAAATTGAGTATTTGACATATACCACCAAGTCCCAGATCACTTGAGCCAGCCCCTCTTTCTATTATTCCAGGCCATTGTCCTCATACCAAAAAGAGTCTGGTCCACATTCTCCTTGCGATGGTACACACCTTTACTCCTGGGCATTGGAACTGCTCAAGTATCCTAACTATCTACAAATGAATGCAGGAACTCTGCTCCATAATGAAATTAAAGCGAGTGACAGCTCACATCCACAATTCTCACCTACACTTCAACATAATGTAGACATCATGGATTCTCTGCATGTGCACAATGTCCTCCCTTGTACAGATAGACTGACCTGGGTACCTTTCTACAGACAACATATGGATTGCCATGTAATACACCTTGTCTTTTCTCACTACCCTAATTCCTACCTACCTTATACTTTTCCTCCCCCTGCTCCCTACTGCCATGATGGTCACACCATCAAAACTCCACACCCATATCAAGTTTCCCTGTACATCCTCACAATGATAACATCCTATTGTTTACACTCACCTTTGAGCATTATGCTGTTCACTTTGTTGATACTATGGAATTCTGCTGGACTGATTTGTACTGCATCTATCCAATGATCCCTGTGTCGATATGGACTTTAGCAATATAGCAATATATGACATTTTTGTGTGTGGGTATAAATACACTTTAATACCTTAAAAATAAACAAATCTTAAATGGAAGAACAAGGTACAGGTGTACTTAAACTCTACCTATTCATTTCCATCTTGAAAGGCATTAGCTATTGATTAGTGTAAGTTCAAATTAACCAAGGTAATTTTCGAACTTAGTAACTTTCTTATTTAATGAGGTAGGCTGGGGTGGCTAGATAATGACGTTTTTAAATTCAACATAAATCTCAGAATGAAATACACAGCTCACACTATACTATGCATCACTTTGAAAATAACATGATCTGCAATATGCCACTATTACTATGCATGTGTTTGCGTGTTATTTACATGTTTGTATGTAAAAACTATTCTTGTGTGTCTGACGTATAGTGAATGGGTTCGTGGTTCAGTAATCCATGTTGTTTTACAACGTTTATCATGTTTTTGTAAAAATGTAATTGCAAAGTATTGTGAATTGTGTTTGATATTATTTGCAGAGTGTTAAGCATTTGTATATGTGTATAAACTAAAGGATGAACAAAACAAAACTGGACTAGAATTAATTTGCATTTAATTTGTTGCTAAATGGAAAACCTTACCACACCTCTTCAATGTCTGAGATGAAAGCAGATATTCTCTGGCTTATAAACCACATTTGAGATCCGAGACAGAGACATTTCTTTCATTGAAATAAAATAGACTTGGCTTCCCCGGGCAAGAAGGAATGTGCATTGTTTGTCAGAATATACCTACTTTCATCAAAGACTTCTCAGACAAGTGTTTTATTATATGATGAACTGCAACAATTTACAAATCCTGGACATTTATTTCCTATTTAAAGTACCTTTTTTGAATCTATGGGAATGTTGAGTTGTGCACATTCCTTAAAGGTGCCCATTAACATCAGATGACAGTTGGGAGGTCTAGATGCTGGACTATTCTTCTTTAGAATTGTTGCATAAACATGCATGCTGTAACTTGCTGAGTATGCATGTATGTGCACTGTGCAGACATCCTTGGTGCCAACATAATCTGTTCCCCACAGATGGATAGGCCATGAGGGTGTCTGTACAATTTACTTAATGGCTGGAGACGTTATATAATATGTTTAAAGAACAAATCCTTCAGTACACTCCAAGGGATAAAATATATTCTTACAGAAGCCATACTGAATTGGATAAGTACTCCACTCATCCAAATAGAAATAATGCAAACAAGGTGTCAGTCAATGCTTGCTCTGAGCATGAATAACTCTACCAAAATTGTATCCAACTTTTTCTATTTCTAAAGCACTGTATCCTTAAAGTGATTGTAAAGGAAAAATATTTTTTTAAAAACGAATAACAAACATCTCTATACTTACCTGTGTAATGGAATTGCACAGAGCAGCCCCAAACATCCACTACTTGGGTCCCTTGCTGGCACCCCTGCCCCCTCCTCTGTGACCAGTGCCCCCATGGGAAGCTGCTTCTTTTGGGGATACTTGTGCATGCTCGCTCTCGAGCCCCGCTGCTATGTCCATTGACACTGCGCCCATTGTCCACAGACTGCATCCACTCCCACGTCACTGGCTTTGATTGACAGCAGTAGGAGCCAATGACTCCCAGCACCCCAGCATAGCCAGTGATACCAGGAGGTGAGGCGAGAGAAGAGCTGCAGATGTGCACAGCGTTAGATGCAATGAGGGTTCAGGTAAGTAAAAAGGGGGATGAGGGGCCAAAATCGATGCCTAAACTTTTTTTACCTTAATGCAAGAAATGCATTAAAGTAAAAATTTTTTTAGACATCAGAACCACTTTAATCCTATACATCAAAAGTGTACATGAAGTAACTGTCTGCACACCAAACATGGGTAATTCTAATATTACAAATCATATCAAAATTGTATCTACTCACATGAACTAGTACGTTGATTTATACATGGTTCCCTGTTCTAGCCACTAGGACTTTAGCCCTGCCATTTTCACCCACAGTTATGGATCAATTATGTTCTTGTAAAACAAATGTTTAATTACAACTTTGGTGAGTTAATATGCTAGAAAGAGATGCACTCTACTGTCAAGGCCCAGACTGGAGACACAGTGACAGATGTGCTGTGCAGTTAAAAAATGCTAACAGTCCAAAAGCTGCTTTGTTGGTGATGTCACTCAGCATTAACCACTTCAGCCCCGGAAGGATTTCCCCCTTTAGGACCAGAGAACTTTTTGCGATTCAGCACTGCGTCGCTTTAACTGACAATTGCGTGGTCGTGCGACATTATACCCAAACAAAATTGGCGTTCTTTTTTCCCCACAAATAGAGCTTTCTTTTGGTGGCATGTGATCGCCTCTACGTCATTTCTGCTATAAACAAAGAGTGACAATTTTGCAAAAAAGACCCCAATATTTCTTACTTTTTGCTATAATACATATCCAAAAAAAAAAAAAAAACATTAAAAAACGAATTTATTTATCAGTTTTGGCCGATATATATTCTACCTTATATTTTTTGTAAAAAAAAAAAATTGCAATCGGCGTATATTGATTGTTTTGAGCAAAAGTTGCCGTGTTTACGACCAATGAGAAATCATTTATGGTCCTTTTTTTACTAGTAATGGCGGCGATCTGCGATATGTAGTGGGGCTGCGACATTTATACAGCGATCAGTGCTATGAAAATGAACTGATTACTGTGTAAATGACACTGGCAGAGAAGGGGTTAACACTAGGGGGTGATCAAAGGGCTAACTGTGTTCCCTGGGATGTGTTACTAACTGTGTGGGGGCTGTGCTGACTGGGGGAGGAGAGTGATCGTGGCTCCCATATACAGGGAACAGAAGATCACTCTCCTTCTCCCCTGTCAGAATGGAGATCCGTGTGTTTACATGCACGGAACCTGTTCTGCCATTGCGATAGACCGATCGCGGGTAGCCGGCAGACATCGAGTCCGCCCTACCCGCTCCCTGGCTCCCCCAATACACAGTGAGTGCTCCTCCAGCGGTGCGCGTGTGCTCACAATCCGCAATCTCACAGAGGCCGTCAAGTGACGGCGATTTGCGATATTGAGCCAAGTTGTAGCCGTCAATCCATGGCGGGCGGTTGGCAACTGGTTAAAGCCAACGCATTTCAATGGAACCATTTGTTTTTTTTTTTCAAGGAATGATGTGGGCATACAGTGCATTCCTTTTCATGTATTATTCCTTCTAACTATAGACCATTACCCCTTTGTCTATAAACCATTACCCCTTTTTCTATAGACCATTACCCCTTTGTCCCCTGAATTAAAATCACAACCACTTAGTTTTATTATTAATTGCTCACTTTACTAATTACATACTTTAAGGTTAAAACAACTTTATTACCATCTTCTTTATAACCATAGAAATAATAAAAATATAAAATAACATTGCACCTTAGTCAAAGGCAAATAATCAAATATCATAATTAATCCCAGCAGAGGCAATGGTGTCAAGTTCAAATATCCTTTTGGATAGGGTCTGTGACACTTTCCATATGAAGTTGCTCCCTTGCCATTGACATTTCACACTCTACCACCCAAAAAAAGGTACAAAAATGTTTTTACGTGCATGCATTGAGCTCCAAACTTACAAAAATAGCCCTTTTGTGCTGTACATAATACAATTTTTAATCTTATAATTCTGTTGTGTATGGGGCGGGGGATAAATTCACCCATATTCACCTCATTGCAACAGAATTGTCAAGTGGCAATTTGTTTTCCCCTCAAAGTCAACAGCCATGTGGATATGATTTTAATTCAGCAGATGGTGAATTAATGGTCTGTAGTCAGAACTAAGAATGCATGAACGTAAATGCGCTGTATGCTCACAGCATTCTATGAGAAAAATAAAGCATCATGTTGAAATGCATCGGAATTTACGCCGTGGTACTGAGTAATCTCAACAGCAGACCACCATTTGTACTGTTGGTGTTTTTTCACAACAGTCCTGCACATCTGTCATTGCTCCACCTTTTAAAAGGCATATTGTGTTCCTATGGTTGGAGAGAGCATTATTGATCCATAATAGTGCATGTGAATGGACACATTTTTTATACAATTTGATACAACTATCAATGTTTGGAGTGCAGACTGTTAGGTGTACACTTTTGATGTGGTGGACTAAGGATATAGTGTGTTATAGGAGAAAAGAACGGTGCTTTGTAATGATTTAAATAATAATTATGATTTAAAGGACAGTACTTTATAAAAAAGAAATAATTGGATACAATTTAGGTTAAGCCATTAATGCTCACAGCAAGAACTGACTGACTCATTGTTGGCATGTTATGTAATCACAATAGTTTTGTTATTTAAAACCATAGAGATTTTTTGAAAATGACTTGTTCGTGTTTAGGAAGTACCCTTTATATAGCATCTAGAAATACTTGGTAAATACCAAGGTTATTATTTACTAAAAATGTATGAAACAATGTTCTAAATTCCAGTTTTTACAGAATCACAAAAAAGTGTGTCTGTATTAACAAATAAATATATTGTCACACTAAGCTGGAGGGATTGAGTAAAATAAGCAGTTTGTAAGAGATGTCTGTATATACGTGCCATCTAGTCTGGTCTTGCTTAGGTCACCACACCTTTTCTTGAAAAGGTCAGAATATTTAAAAGGTCACGGAGTTGGAATGGTTAGATTTAGTGAATCTCTGTCTTAAGTCTCATTCTGTTTGATAAAGCTAGCAGTCATGGAGAATGGGTCTTTGTCAGTGCATTTTAGGACACAAACAAGAGAGAAACAATTAATCGATGAGCATGTTTTAAGACTAATGTCAAAATATATCTGTATTACAGATCCCCAGCTCAAGGGCATAGTGACCAGGTTATATTGCAGGCAAGGATACTACTTGCAAATGCACCCAGATGGAACTCTCGATGGAACCAAGGATGACAGCAGCAACTCTAGTGAGTACCCCTCTTATCTCATCTTTGATTGTTGTTGATATTGTGTGTGCTGTTTGTTCCGTTTTTCCTCATTAGGACTTTGTTTGCCAATTAACACTATCCTCTAGCTATGCTAAGGTTCATTTGTAAAAAAAACAGTGTAAAGAAAAAGTGCTGTTCAGGAAAGAAGAGAAATGTCTTCTATTTTTTCTTACTTTCTTGATAAAAGTTTAAAAGCCCTTTAATGTCCCTCACATTTGCCAAGACTTTCTTTCTGCCCATGTAGCTATTCTGAATTTCGCATCACAATAGTAAAAGAATACTAATATTCCTTAATACTGTAAATGATGTGTATTCATATAATGATGTTTGCAGCAATTGTGAAACAGTTGTGTTTAATATCTTACAGTATATATTTTGCATTTCCTACTTAGAACATAATTCAAAACCTTAGACATTATTTGCATTTGGTAAATACAAAATATTAGAATATTGGTCAACAGATTTGAAAGCATGCTCCATCTTTCTGACCATGCTTCATAGTATGCTCAATCATGGGTAGAGTTGAGCGAACTTCTAGAAGTCCGGGTTCTGCTGGTTCGGCCGAACTTCGGGACAAAGTCCGGGTTCGGGTCCGGACAGAACCCGAACTTTGTACCGGACCCTGGAGATCCTGGAAGGTCCTGATAAAATGTCGTGAAAAACATGGATTTTCAGGCCCAGAGGTAACTAAAGTTACCCCAAGCCCCAGGCCATGTTTCAAGCCCAAGACAGGCCTGGGCTTGGGCCTGAAACAGGGCTTCAAGCCGGCTTGGTCGTCTTGGGCCTGAAGATCTTCAAGCGAGTTGAGATGGGTACTAACTCGTATGATACTTCGTACCAGTCTTTCTACCTCGTACGAAAGTTTAGACAACTGGTTATAAGATTATAAAACATAAATGGTTT
>BLSH010514190.1:1043653-1101954 GCA_018402905.1 Glandirana rugosa
GTCCTGTGTCATATGTCGAGTCGTAGTGTCCTGTGGTGTCCTGTGATGCTGAGCTGTATACTGTGTCCTGTGATGCTGAGCTGTATACTGTGTCCTGTGATGCTGATCTGTATACTGTGTCCTGTGATGCTGAGCTGTATACTCCTGACACAATATGTGGAATACAGGGGACGGAGTGGGTGGATTCTATAAGGGGCGGGTCTTATTAAAAGTAGGAGGGGTCAAAGGGAAGGGCGGGGCCTGGCGCCCCCCCATCCAAAAACTTCACCAGCCGCCACTGGCGGTTTGCGATATTGAGCCAAGTTGCCACCGTCGGCGGTCGGCAACTGTTAAAGAGTACAATAGATTAGTTTCAATTTATATGATGATAGACACTTTTCTACACATCCTAAAGTATTGGTCCACCTAAAAGTAATATTTTAGCTAATGTAAAAAATTTTGTTAAAGTAATTGTAAAGTCTCGTTTTAAAAAATAAATAAATAAACATGTTATACTCACCTCCTCTGTGCAGTTGGTTCTGCACAGAGCAGCCCGGATCCTCCTCTTCTCAGGCTCCTCTTTGCTACTCCTGGCCCCTCCCTCCAATTGAGTGCCCCCTCAGCCAGCAGTTTTCTATGGGGGCACCCGAGCTGAGTCAGAGCTCCGTGTGTACATTCAGACATAGAGCCCTGCCCCGTCCCCTCCCCGTCTCTTCCCTGATTGGCTGACTGACTTTGATTGGCAGTCGCGGGAGCCAATGGCACTGCTGCTTTGTCTCAGCCAATCAGGAGGAGTGCCTGGATGGCTTAGACATTCGTGGACATCGCTGAAGAGAGCTGGGGCTCAGGTAAGTAATTAGGGGGTGCTGGGAGGGCTGTTACACGCAGAAGGGTTTTTATCTTAATGCATAGAATGCATTAAGATAAACAACGCCTTCTGCCTTTAAAACTCCTTTAAATGCCTAGTAATGGAACAGCTAACTGCAAGCAGGAGTTCACATTCAAAACTTAAAAATCATCAGTGACCTTTTAAAATTAAAAAAAAAAAAATCAACATAATCAGCTCAACAAAAGATATACAAACATAAGTCAGATTTCTAAATTTGACAAAGACCTGTGTTTCTATGATATCACTCTTCTTTGCATTGCCATATTGATATAAACTTTTCCATGTAATTCATTCAGTAATAAAGAATGGATAACTTAACCAAATGCCCTTTTTTTTTATAGCATTGTTCAACCTCATACCAGTGGGTCTTCGTGTTGTTGCAATCCAAGGCGTAAAAACGGGGTTATATATTGCAATGAATGGAGAAGGTTACCTGTACACATCAGTGAGTACTGTTTTGCTTGATGGTGTTCCAAGAGGGGAAATCTATTGGTGTTGTTGTGTTTTTTTTTTTTTTTTGAAAACATGTATTTTGCATTGCCGTTTGGTGATAACATAAAATTTAAAATAGGTAAAATAGGGCATAATAGGGAAAAAATGATTTTTATGAGATGTGACTTATACTATACCATTTTTCATTTTGAGTATTGTATACAACAGATTTCAATTTTCAATGTTAACCTAAAGATTTGCTAACAATTTTGCTAGGAATGATAAATAAAAAGTAATAGAAGGGCTTAAAGATAATGCTGCTCTGGCCTTCCTTCTGTTCCACTCGTGTTATTATGGGTCCATAGGTGTGCGCAGCCTATTGCATTAGAGTGTGCACCACAAAGCACAAACAAACATGAGTGTATGTGTATATATGTCAGGAGGGCAGAGATCGGTGTCAGTAGGGCAGAGATAGGTGTCAGTAGTTTATTTTTATTTTATTTTATTAGTTTTTTTTTACATTTTTTAAAAAAAAATTTTTACACTATTATATTTTATCATTTTTTTTTACAATTTTGTTTAGGAGCCCTGCTGGGGGCTTTGATGAAATATCAGAGGTCTAAATAGACCCCTGATGTCTCACTTTTTGAAACAGAGAAAGGGACTGAGGACAGAGGTTCCCCAGCCAGGCAGCAGGGGTAATCTGCACAGTACAGGGTGATTAGGGTGTGCCCAGGCACACCTGCCACCCTATGTGCGCACGCCTATGTATGGGTCAAATGATTTTTACTGAGGGACATGAGCACCGAGAGTCCTGATGTGGACCTTGAATTTCAGAAGGTTGATTTACTAACGACAAATGGGTTATTCACTTTAAAAAGGAATTTCCCCTTAGCTTGGTGAATGTGGTGAAAATTTACTTTGCAAAGAATTTCCAGCCACGTGCATGGAAATAAAAAAATATATATTTTACTTGCACATAATTGGATGATGGACGTTAGCAGCATTTCCCCTCATTCACTAAGCTAAGAGAAAATACCCTTGCAAAGTAAAAATTCCCTTGCAAAGTAAGGCCTATTCACCTTTATTAAATCAACCCCAAGAGATCTGTAGTTGGAGTGGCAGCATATATTCCTAAAGATGTAACAGCAATGATCTCTACTAGTCTCATCTAACATGTTCCCAGGAGCTCACTGTCTTTTGTAGCATGTCTGCAATATCTGACCATCATGTTCTGCTGTATGTAAACAGTCACTCCAGCATTACAAGTAGTAATCATTATGTGCAGTCATTTGATGATGTTGGTGACCATGGTTGATGCCCTCTATACCTCATAAGGTGATGGCCACTGAGCTGGACTGATCCATAATCCTTCACATCAGCACAAATCATGTGACCAAATGCCTAGGTTTTTGGACAGATAACTGGCACAACAGGGATACAGGAGCAGCATTTCTAGCCCCTCTATTACTGTGAGTGTATCCACTCCAGCAATGCAGTTGAAGGAAGAAAAATCCAGTGAGGCATAAATAAGCTGCCTTTGCCAACCTTCTTCTGAAAATGCTAGTTGCCTGGCTGATGAATTTAGGGATTTATGAGTTACTGATTTCAAAATTGTTTGTGGATCAGGGGTTCTGATGTACTTGCTATGTTATTATTCTAGGTCTGTGACTAAGAAAATATTTAACCAGAAACAGACAGACAGCGGGCATTATCAGAGCATGTCAGCAATGGCAGCCTAGGCATTTTCTGTGAAATATATCATGTAACATAGTTTGAAGTTTACATTTCAGGGAGGGTCCACCAGATATGGTTTTATTTTAAATTACAGAAATATTGAAACTTCATTATGCAAATATTTTTAGCGTGATGCAGACTACACGTGTTAAATTTATTCCCTGTAATCCACTTTTATTGTTTGTTTTGTCACCTAGGGCATCATTTAAAAAAAAAAACATAAGCTAAAGGTTATCAAAAAACATTTGTATAGAAAATATTGAAGGATTACCTAGATGTAAACATTTTTATAGCATAATCCCGCTATCTGTATGCTTGGAGCCTACCTGTCAGTATGTACAGCAGACATCTCTGGCCTCTGAGCTTATCTCAGAAGAAACGTGACCTACTGACTGACAAAATATTCAACCAAAGATTTATGTGTGTATATAGTGTCTACTGAATATTGTGGTTTCTTATCTTGGTTGTCAGAAGGGTTAATTGAACATTTATTTTTGTGGTTACCTTTCAAACTGTGGATATAACAACAATCGCAAAGTACGACGTCTGGGTTTCAGTCGGTAGTAGTTGACATGTCATAAATTGCATAAAGATAACATTATTTCAACAGAAAATTCATGTAATTGTCTTTTTTAAAGAGCTGCTAAGCACATTGTTGGCACATTTAAAAAAAGGGGTTTATAACCTTTATCAATAAATTACAAAAATGTCAGAGGTAATCAGAGCTGAAGATACTTAAAATCTATAGCTATTTTTAAATGTTTTGAACAGAAGAGGGAAAGGCTAGATTTATGTTTGTGTCCCTGTTGGGGATATTCACCCTCTCTTCTTGTCCTGGTGACAATCAGAACCAAAAATGAAGCAACGTTCAATATTTTATTTTGTCACCAAAACAGTACTAGAGGGAAATCCCCCTTACTTCCTATTGAGTTTCAAGATGGGCAGTGAAATAAAATCTCTCCATGGGACACAGAAAAGAAAAACTTAACAAGGCCCTTAACCACCTCTCTCTCTTTATCTCTCTATCACTATCTATGAAAATCCAACTGTTACCATCACACACATATCAGAGATAAAAAATGGGCCTGGATGCACAAAAAATTCTGTAGTACATATAATCCAAGAGAGAGAATGGCCCTCACGGGTCTTGGAAGGCACAGTGAAGATTTTATTTTGATGAGGCACAAGCTCGCCTTTCTCAGGACTGTCCTGAGGAAGACGAGCTTGTGCCTTGTGGAAACGTTGAAATAAAATCTTCACTGTGTGCTCACCTTCCAAGCCCTGTGAGTGCTGCTCTCTCTTTTGGAATATATACAGTATCTCCAAAAGTGAGTACACCCCTCACATTTTTGTAAATATTTTACCATATCTTTTCATGTGACAACACTGAAGAAATTACACTTTGCTACAATGTAAAGTAGTGAGTGTACAGCTTGTATAACAGTGTACATTTGCTGTACCCTCAAAATAACTCAACACACAGCCATTAATGTCTAAACTGCTGGCAACAAAAGTGAGTACACCCCATAAGTGAAAATATCTCTGCTTTAGTATGTCACAGTACATGTTGACATTCAATGAACTGTAGCTCCCCAGTGCCTGCAGCACTCATGCAGCCCCAGACCATGACACTCCCACCACCATGCTTGACTGTAGGCAAGACACACTTGTCTTTGTAGTCCTCACCTAGTTGCCGCCACACACACAGTCTATCACCTTTACCCTCAGTTTCTTTAGCAAGGCAGTGGTAGTCTTGGAGGTGTGTTTGGGGTCATATTGCCCTGCAGCCCAGTCTCTAAAGGGAGGGGATCACTCTCTGCTTTAGTATGTCACAGTACATGTTGGCATCCATGGTTCCCTCAATGAACTGTAGCCCCCCAGTGCCAGTAGCACTCATGCAGCCCCAGACTATGACACTCCCACCACAATGCTTGATTGTAGGCAAGACACCCTTGTTTTTGTACTCACGTGATTGCCGCCACAAACGCTTGACACCATCTCAACCAAATAAGTTTATCTTGGTATCATCAGACCACAGAACATGGTTCCAGTAATCCATGTCCTTAGTCTGCTTGTCTTCAGCAAACTGTTTGCGTGCTTTCTTGTGCATCATCTTTAGAAGAGTCTTTCTTCTGGGACAACAGCCATGCAGACCAATTTGACGCAGTGTGCGGGATATGGTCCGGGCACTGACAGGCTTACCCCCCACCCCTTCAGCCTCTGCAGCAATGCTGGCAGCACTCATACGTCTATTTCCCAAAGACAACCTCTGGATATGACGCTGAGTATGTACACTCAACTTCTTTGGTCGACCATGGCGAGGCTTGTTGTGTGTGAAACCTGTCCTGTTAAACCGCTGTGTGGTCTTGGCCACCATGCTGCAGCTCTCTTTCAGGGTCTTGGAAATCTTCTTATAGCCTAGGCCATCTTTATGTAGAGCAACAATTCTTTTTTGCAAATCCTCAGAGAGTTCTTTGCCATGAGTTGCCATGTTGAACTTCCAGTGACCAGCATGAGAGAGTGAGAGCGATAACACCAAATTTAACACACCTGCTCCCCATTCACACCTGAGACCTTGCAACACTAACGAGTCACATGACACTGGAAAGGGAAAATGGCTAATTGGGCCCAATTTGGACATTTTCACTCAGGGGTGTACTCACTTTTGTTGCCAGCTGTTTAGACATTAATGGCTGTGTGTTGAGTTATTTTGAGGGTACAGAAAATTTACACTGTTATGCAAGCTGTACACTCACTACTTACTGTACATTGTAGCAAAGTGTGATTTTTTCAGTGTTATATGAAAAGATATAATATACTTAAAAAAATGTGAGGGGTGTACTCACTTTTTGTGAAACACTGTGTATATGCGTGTGTATATATATATATATATATATATATATACATATATATATATATACCAGTTGCTTATATTTTCTAAATTTATATAAATGGAAAGTATCTTAAGATTTATACATACTGGTATTTTATATGCATTGTAAAAATAGTAACACATGAATACGGCAGTAATGACTCAAATACTGCAACACTATACAGTACAAATATGGGTTTATGTAATACTAGAATACAAATAGCAGTAATGCATTGAAATGTTTAGTAACCAGAAAGCACCAAACCTAAATGTCTGAAAAATGTTTGTTTGGCCGTAGTGAGATCAGAGGATTTGGAAACACTAAAACCATCACATCAGACAGTTGAAAACAGTTACAAAGTTGCTATATATGTAAGGGAGCGAGGATTTAAGATGGTTGACAAGGATGTCTTTGGATGGTTTGTCTCTTTTTCCTTTGCCTTGCCAAGCTGTATAGAGTAACACATATTATAGTGTGTACATTAGCTGATGCATCATATTTCACAACCTTTGAATTTATGATGTTGTGTTTGTGGAAAAATAAACTGTCTACAATTGATCATGTAATTACTTTAGAGGCCCCCAAGTAACTGGTGTTCTAAATATATGTGACAACCTTTCACAAGATAAGTTCAGGGAAACAGACGATTGGTGCCAACAGAAAAATGAAACTATGTTATATTGTGGCACTTTGAGACTTTTAAACGATGTTATCTGGATGACTTATGGTTGCCACCAAAAGAGAGTGGTATTAATCTGCACATAGACAAGTACGTGCTTTGGGAAAAGGAAAAGTGAAGTTCAGGGGAACAGATTTTTCAACAGCCTACCTAGAACAGTTTTCTGCCATATACATTAAAGCAGTACTTTTGTCTGCCCATTTACTCATCATGATCTTATGCAGGCGCAGGACCCTTTAACTCCTTTTTGTGAAAACTTATTGGTTTCCTGGACAGGCCCAGGGAAGATATGTTCCTCGGCTTCCTTCCTTCAGTAGCTCAGAAAGGTGACTTCTTATGAGACATAGGTAGCAGGGCAAGTAAAATGCAGTCAGGTGGCTGGGCTAGAACCTAATAGCCTGCTGCTTCTCCAGGATACCCAGCTACTGTGGAGAGCACCTCCCCAACTCAAAAAGACAACTCTAACTCCAGCAGGGTGGCCCTTTGTCCTTGGGCCTTGGATCCTTCCAGCTGTTTGCCTTCCAGCTGTTTGCTTCACTGAGGAATGTTTCATGAGAAAAGGTGCAAGCAGCAGTTTGTGTTCTTAACTGTTCTGAACTGAAGTTGTAATTCTGAGCTACACTTTCTTAAACCGTCTTTTAGAAATCCTGCCATATACTGATACCTTGTCTAAGCCACAGAGACATTGCTGTGAAGAGTCCATGTTTGTGCAGCCTTCATAATCAGTTTTGTATTATTGTGCAGTGGATGAGTGATGTTTGCCATCCTGTACCTGTTTTGCATGATTGCTTCCAATTTTAAACCTGTTTAACCACTTTCCAACCACCCCACATAAATAAACGGTGGCAAGTTGGCTCCGCTGTGCAGATTGCCATCTATAAACGACGATCCGCGCAGCCGCAGTAGCGGGCGCGTGCCGCCGCTGGTGCGCTCTCGCGCCTGCCGCACTCTGCGTGAATACGGCCATGGGCCGAGCAGACTTGATGTCTGCCGGCGACCCACGATCGCCTTCTGGAGAGGTAGAGCGGGGAACCGCCGATGTAAATACGGCGGTTCCCCGTTCTGTCAGTGGGCATGACAGTGATCTATTGATCCCTGTCATTGGGATCAGTTAGATCTGTCATGCCCCTGCCAGTCCAGCCCCCACACAGTTAGAACACGCCTAGGGAACACAGTTAACCCCTTGATTGCCCCTTGCAGGTTAACCCCTTCCCTGCCAGTGACATTTACACGGTGATCAGTTTTTTTTAGCTTTGATTGCTGTATAAATGTCAGTGGTCTCACAAAAGTGCCAAAAATGTCTGATCTGTCCCCCGCAATATCCGTAGTCCCAATAAAAAATCACAGATCGCCGCCATTACTAGTAAAAACAAAGAAAATATTAAAAACCCCATAAATTATTTCTTATGGGGAGGGAACACTTTTAAGAATAGGTTAGACTTAGGCTTTTCTTCCAATATATAAATATTTGTGTATAAGAGTATTACCTGCTCAGTAAGTAGATAGGTCCCCCTCGCCTAGCTTATTGAATTATTATATTGTGTGAATGTAGAGAATCCATGAGGTTTAATGAAACATTTACATTTATTGTAAAATCTTCCATTCTTATACCCAAGAGCTTTAGATTTTATATACGGATTTAGCTGTTATTATTATTCTCATCATTGTAAGCATCCTATTAAATACAAACACGTTTATATTTGTGATGGTGCCAAACTAAATTCTATCTACACACACCAAATGGTCGAATAGGACCATCTTGGAAATTAAACTCTGAGGGATTCTTGGGCTTCTGTTTGATGTTTAACTTTACAACCAGCAAAAATTGCTATTTTTGTTCATGATGCTAAGTTTGCCCTCTATTATGTTATTTTGGAATTAGTGAAAATGTCACTGCCTGTTATCTGGATATGAGTTTGTGATATCTGCACTCTCCAGTAACTCTCAGTGGGGAAAAGCTTTGGCACTGAGGGGTCTCTCCTGACATTTAAAATGCGTCACAGTGCTGATTGCTGCATTTTCTATAAGCCCTCATAATTGACTTGTCTAGGAAGAACAACTTCCAGCCACAGGGAAGGATACAGGGCTGTAGATAACAGTGTTCAAAAGCAGAAGGAGGTGATGGTAATCATTATTATTCAGTCAGCTTTCAAATAACCCTCACAATCAAAGTCAAATGAAAAACAAACCTAAAGCCTTTAACATTACAAGAGCAAAATATACAGATGTAACATTTTAGTTTGTAAATACATATACAGTTTATGTACACTGATTCGCTTACACATCTTCACAATATGCACAAGTGTGGGCAGCCTATTGCATTAAGGTGTGCACCCCTAAGCTCAAATACACATGCGTGCATGTGTGTAAATATATATATATATATATATATATATATATATATATATATTATATACAGCGGATAAAAGAAGTATTGAACATGTTACCATTACTTTAGGTAAATATATTTCCAAAGGTGCTAATGCCATGAAATTTTTAGTCGGTAACAACCCATGCAATCCATACATACAAAAGAAACCAAAACGAATAAGTTCAGAAATTAAGTTATGTGTAATAAACACGCTAGCTGAAATGTATTTAATACTTTGTACGAAATCCTTTGTTGGTAATGACAGCTTTAGGATGCCTCCTGTATGGGGAAGCTAGTCACATGCATTGCTCAGGTGTGATTTTGGCCCATTCTTCCACACAGTCTTCAAATCTTGAAGGTTCCGTGGACCTCTTCTTTGAACTCGGATCTTTAGTTCTTTCCATAGATTTTCTAGGTGATTGGCTAGGCCATTCTAGCAGCTTTATTTTCTTTCTTTGAAACTAATTGAGAGTTTTCCTTGGCTTTGTGTTTGGGATCATTGTCTTACTGAAATGTCCACCCTCGTTTCATCATCATCATCCTGGTAGATGGCAGCAGATTTTTATCAAGAATGTCTCTGTACGTTTTTCCATTCATCCTTCCTTCAATGACATGAAGTTTTCAGTACCGTATGCTGAAAAACAGCCCCACACCATGATGTTCCCACCTCCAAACTTCACTGTTGGTATGGGGATGTTTTTGGGTTGATGTGTAGTGCCATTTGACCTCCAAACAGGGTGTGTGTTATGGCATCCAAAGAGTTCTATTTTGGTCTCATTTGACCAGACTATATTCTCCCTGTATTTCACAGGCTTGCCTAAATGTTGTGCAGTAAACTTTAAACAAGCTTCAACATGCATTTTCTTCAGCAATGGAGTCTTGCATGGTGAGCGTGCATACATGCCATGGCGGTTGAGTGCTACTTCCTTCTGAAGCTCTCCACAAGTGGTCCTTGTCTCTTGGACAACTCTTCTGATAATTCTTTTCACTCTGTCAGAAATCTTGTGAGGAGCACTTGTTTATGGCTGGTTTATAGTGAAATGATGTTCTTTCCACTTCCGGATTATGGCCCCAACAGTGCTAACTGCAACTTTTAGAAGTTTAGAAATCCTTCTGTAATCAATGCCATCAGTATGTTTTGCAACAATAAGGTTGCAAAGGTCTTAAGAGAGGTCTTTGATTTTATCTATCATGAGATGTTTCATGAGGGACACTTTGGTAATGAGACACCTTTTTATAGGCTATCAGTTGAGACTGAACCAGCTGATATTCATTTGCACTGACAAGGGGCAAGATTGCTTTCTAATTACTGTTAGATTTCAGCTGATGTCTTGGCTTTCCATTCCTTTCTGCACCTCCCTTTCTTCATGTGTTCAATACTTTTTACCTCTGTCATTACACTTTATGGCAAAGCAGGGTAGTACCTTTTTGTACTTTCCATTACAAAAAAGGGTCATATCCATTTTTAGACATGTTGGGATGCCTTAATGCAATGCATGTATATGTGTGTCCTGCAGAAATGTAAGGGACCCCTAAATGAAAGCTGATTAGAGGAAATCTGTACTTGGAAAAAGATGAAAGCTAGCATTGCTGAAGGTATTTGAGCAGGCTAAATGAAAAAAAATTGTAAGTATCCCTGCATCCAGACAAGGGAGGTGGATGAAAAAATTCACCCTTCCAGGATATTGTATTCTGTTGAACAGGGACAGCCACACACTACTCCCCCCTTCCCCATACTGAGTATCATTGGAGAAGATAAGTATTAGCAAGGTTGAAAAACGCTTATTTCATCACTATTTTCACTAACCTGAAACATTTGGTATGTGTTTGTGCCTACCCAGTGGCAGCCCATAATGCAGGGAGCAGGGGCACCGCCCCCCTATCCATGTGTCCGGCCCCCGAACTCACATGTAGGGCGCCGGGCGCATGGCTCCCAATGGGGTTTTTTCTTTTTGAAGCATGGGATTAGAGCTAGAGGCTCTAATAGGATTCAAAAAAGAGTCGGGTGCCCTGAGCCCACCCAGTTGTGTGATAATAGCGAATTAATATTTGCTATTGTCACACTGATTCCCCTCCCAGTCAATCAGGAAGCGGGTCCTGAGATCCATTTCCTGATTGGCCGAAAGGAGAAGCGATTCTGTTGGCCTTGGAGGAGGAGAGAAAAGAAGTGCGGCTGCCGTGATACCAAGGAGACGCAGGGGAGGCCCGACCAACCGACCCACCAGCTGTCATTGGAAGACAGAGGGAAGACAAGGAGGCTGGGGCACGGAGAAACGGAGGGGGGAAGCCGGGCACCCTTAATCATGTCAGTCCAGTGGCAGCACAGGGTAAGTGAGCCGGGGGGTGTGATTATGGTGCACGGTGCGGGCTTGATCGGTCAGGCCCATCTGCTGCCCCCCAACCGATGGAGCATCAGCTGCCACTGTGCCTACCCCAAAAAAGGTTAAATATTGACTCAAGCTATCATTCACATTGAGGGCAGTGCCACAATGATGTGGTAGGATTGTGCCTGTAACAGTGGCCAGAAAGTGGATGGTGCAGATATGACAGCCCTAGGGTGGCCACCATTTGGCTAATGAAAAGCCAAACAGGGGAGGGAGTGTTGTGGGGCACATTAGCCATCCAGAGCAGAGTGGGCATTGCTCCATAGGAGTGGTTGAGCATGTTAAAGCAAAGCCAGGCTTTTATTCTTATGTTAATACTATATTTTTTTCTTATGTCTACAAATGTTAAATCTGCTTTTGCCAAAATGCACCTCTTTTCTTTTACGTTAAAGACACTAAATTTGTGTGTTTCTGGTACAAAGCTAAGTGAATTTTCTCATAAATGAAAGGCAGGCATTTATTTAAATTTTATGCAAAAATAAGAAAATAAAATATAAACAGGAAAAGTATACACATTAATGGTAAAAAATAATAATAAAAAGAAACAGCAGCAAAAAAGCTATGTAAGATAGGGGATACATAATTAATGGTAACTGAATGTTGCTAAGGATAAAAGGGGAACACATTTTGTTTAAAGCTATCTTTTTATTTTTATTTTTTACAAATTCAGGATGGTTGCAACCGTCATTTAGTGTTGAGCACATAAGCCAAAATACATTATTATAATGTACTTATGAATAATGTTTGCAATCACTGAATATAGACTTCATTCATACAGAAGGACCCTAGGAGAGTGTGTTTAGCATGTCCAGTTTGCTGTCAGGTCCATTTCACACTGATCCGGTACACTTTTGCTGCTGTGTAGGTGCAATGCAGTGTACCCGTGGTTTTCGTGCAGGTTAACTGTACTTTGCCATAGAATTCTAGAAGTCTATGGCAAAGTGCAGCTAACCTGCACAAAAATGCAGCTACAGTGTGCTGTGCCCAAGCTGCAGAAGAAGTGCACCGGATCAGTGTGAAAGGGGCCTTAATCAGGTGTCATTATAATGACTGGACTTTCCAGTTTAAAACTGGACAGCCTGTTGTGGTGCTGCCACTGTAGGAATGTAGGGAAAAGCTATAATATTTGATATTTGGCCCCTGGTTTGTGCCAGGAAGTGGTGTAGAAAGTAATAATGTAGAAGTTATTTGAAATATATCCGCTTCCTAAGTTGTTATTCCGTGCTCTGTGGCCTGGCAAAGGGCTCTACTGAATCCCTTACTGTTCTAGCATGGCACAGAAGAAAAATAAAACACCCCGATGTCAGCTTTAAAGCTGATTTCTATGTTTACCAACTTGCAAAAAAAATATATATATATATATATGTATATATTTATTCACTGGGGTTCTTTTTTTTGTCTTCACCAATTCCATCCCAGATTCTCTTTTTTTCAGAAGATAGTTAAATTTAGAGAAATGGAGTCAGAGTACAGGATGAACTACTATACCGTAGTATTTCAGGAATGCTTTAAAAGATCTACTGTAGATAGGATAAAATGATATGACAAATATCAAAGTAATGGAAAGGTAGGTGTACAATCCATGCTTAATTACCAAAACTAGCAGCTGACAAAAAATTGCTGATCAACAAATAAAAATCTATAAAGTCCAAGATGCAGCTCTTAAAACACTAAAAATCATGAATTAAATATATTTGCAATGTTCATGAAGAAAAGTTGCAGGATGAGAAGATCCCAGCACCAGCTTCCGTGTAAAGGAAGGAAAATACACCACACCACCATGCCTAGCAAGCTCCTTACCAGTACTAGTTGACAGATGAACATGTAAAAACAAATCCTTCTCCTGCATCAGCTCAGGGACTCCTCCATCCAGCACCCACAGCGAATCAACATAAACAGGTTCACCAGAAGATATTAATGAAGCGTCTCTCCTACTACTCAATCATACAGATTGATGTAGAAAGGAAAGGAAGCTAAATGTGAAGCCCGTATGAAATAGAAATAGCCTTTATTAAAGTTCTACTTACAGCAGATTAATAAAAGGCAAGCCTGTTCACAAAAAAACATATTCCGCAGTTCCTAAGCGTGCTTGGCGTGACATAGCATCAGCTGACGCGCTGCATCTAAAGATTTCATCAGAGATGTGGCCGTCCATGCCAAGCATGCATATAAATACCAAAATCCCGGAAATACACTCTGAAATGCACAGCGTCACCACTGATGTGCTCCAACAACAAGAACCAGGAAGAAAGAAGTCCCTTCAGTATATCTGGTCCCTGAACAATCAAAAATGGCAGTCAAAAACCCTGACTTCTCATCATTGAGCATCAGCAGCCATTAAATATATACCACTTCATAAAAATCACTTTATAAAAATAATATCCATCTAGCAAAATCCATAATAACACATTACAAAATTCATTCCAACGAAGGAGCAAAATAAATACATATATAAAAAAAACTATAAAAATCAGTGATGAAACAGAGAAGAAAAAAATCCACCCAATGGACAACTTGCATAAATACTATATGCCGCTTCCTTAGAAGAAAGAGCGGAGACACTTTAGAGGAGTCATTCAAAGGAAGGGCATAAAGAACCACATGCAATAATAAAACAAAAAATATTTTTATTTTTTTAAAAATTAAGAAAATTCCACTTAGTGGAAAATGTAGATACTTCAGTAAAACTCAAAGACTAAAAATAGAACTGAACGTAAACTGGGACAAACTACCCATTGTTAATAAAGCAGTTTATGTCACAGTCTACGTTTATTCCATGAGGCAAATAGCTTTTACGTTCAAAAATCCAACGGGTATCCATTCGGGACATTTCCCTTCTAACGAAACACCCCCTCCAATGTGGAGTGAGTCGATCGATAGCAACAATGGCAGTTCCCATAGGATCCTTGTTATGATGCTCCAAGTAATGTCATGAAACAGTGTTTTGGAAAACCTTTAATAATATTGGCCACATGCTCACCTATACTCATGTTCATGGCCCTCACAGTACATCCCACGTACTGTAAGCCACAACAGCAAGTGAGCATGTAACCACATTCTGAGAAGTACATGTAATAAAGGTTTTGGCACCATATGATTTGTGTGTAATGGCTGAACTGAACTGACAGATTTTTTCTATCTTTAAGCTTATTTAATTTGCAGATCTTGCATTTGCGATAGGGGAAAAAGCCCTTAAGTTTCTGGAAAAAAGAAACTCTATGAGGTGCGTCCAGAATATTGGGCTCCACCTGGAGTCTCAAGGGTGGCACACCCCTGAAAATCACCTGGGGGCACTCAGGGAGTATAAAAAAATTAAACACCCTGATGTGAGCTTTAAAGTTACTTTATTAGAAATATAGAAAAACTCCTATGTTTACCAGCTTGCAAAAAAAATAATATATATATATATATATAAGTATTCACTGGGGTTCTTTTTTGTCTTCATCAATTCTGTCCCAGATTCTCTGTTTTTTCAGAAGGATAGTTAAATTTAGAGGAAAAATGGAGTCAGAGTACGAGAGAGACTACTATACTGTAGTATTTCAGGAATGCTTTAAAAGATCTAGTGTAGATAGGACAAATTTATATGAAAAATATCAAAGTAAGGTTAGACATTTGGGTAGGCTGCAAAATGCCCAAGGAAATGTAGAACCTAAAAATTGCTTGTGGAGAATATGTCTGTCTCCTGGCAGACTTTGGTTGCGATCATTCGCAGATGCATTTATGAAGACTTCAGAACTTAGCATCTCCTTGTTGTCTGGTCTTGTTAGTGTGCATAATAAGGATAAGGTGTAGCGAAGAGTGTCTGAAAATTGCCTTGTGAATGTTGGAAGAAGTGGTTGTGCACCAGAACTGTCACACTCTTTTCTCACAAAGTGACTACAAAGGAGTTAGGAAATGCATTGATGGGGTTAAAAAATTGCTTTTAAATAAAACAGCTTAACTTCTTTCCTAAGTGGATTCTTCAATCCGGATGTACACCTTACCAAACAGGGACCATCACTAAACATTATCAGAGGGATCCCTTTTTAGAGGACTGCATTGGCACACAGGGAACATAGGCAGAGCTGCGAACGTAAAGCAGACACCATATACTGACTGTTGTATGTTGACAGCATTACTTTGCTTTATTAAGTTCACAGGTTTCCTTAACTGTGTAGTATTCAGCCAGACAATGACTCAAGTTTAATAGTGATTCATAGTAGTAATAACTTGTCTGTACTGTACATTCCTGGGAGAATCCCTTGGTCTAGCTCCCTTGTTATCTATAATAATTAGTATTTCAGTGGAAATGATTGTAGTTACAGGATTTTCTTTGTAGCTAGTATGTTACATTAATGAAATTATGCATACGTTATCTGGACTATGGGAATCTCCCACATAATACTATTCTCTTTCAAAACTGTGCTCTAAAATGCAGATACATGTGAGTATTACTCCCTGAATATAATCCTAGACCAGTGGTCTCCAAACTGCGGCTCTGGGGTTGGATGTGTCCCTTTGCTTGCCTTTGTCCGGCCCTTGGGGCACTATACTATCTACTGATACCAACAATGGGGAATAATTCTGATAATGACACCAACAATGGGGTACTATTTCTCCCACTGACACCATCAAAAGGGCACTATTCCTTCCATTGACACCAACGATGAGGCACAATTCCTTCCATTGACCCCAAGATAGGGCACAATTCCTTCCATTGACACCAACGATGGGGAACAATTCCTTCCATTGACCCCAAGATAGGGCACAATTCCTTCCATTGACACCAACGATGGGGAACAATTCCTTCCATTGACACCAATGATGGGGCACAATTCCTTCCATTGACACCAACGATGGGGAACAATTCCTTCCATTGACACCAATGATGGGGCACAATTCCTTCCATTGACATCAACGATGAGGCACTATTCCTCCCCCTGAAACCAAAGACATAGGGCATTTTTACTTCCACTGGATGCCAGGACATTTTCTACTCCCACTGGCTACAGTCCCCCCCTAATGTCTGAAGGACAGTAAACTGGCCCTTTATTTAGAACGTTTGGAGACCCCTGTCCTAGATTATTCTTTTTTTGCAAAAAAAAAAAAAGAAAAAGGAATTACTTTTAAACCTACATTTATAAGATCTGTGTGTATTGGGCAATTATACAGATGGTGACACGAGGGCATAACCAATGAATTGGTTTCAGGCAAGGTGTCTTTTAAATTCTGAGTACTAAAATGTTGTACATGTTTAGGCACCCAGATCTTTTTAATCTACATGTTTAAATTATAATCAGAAAATAAGCTGTCCTCCCAGGAATAAAGTCTATATTAAAAATTCCATTAGATTTATTAGAATTAAAAATTCTAAAGAAGCAAAAAATTTTACTCCACTGAGAGATACTTAAAAGTTCCAGCCCATTAGTGGTTTAGGGTGTGACTAATGTGTGTAATTAATACTAGATAGACTGAAGAGAACGCATACGATGAAGGATGCTATAAATTTCCAAGGACATTTGGGAACAATATACACTTTAAGACTTCTAAAGTCATAGATAAAAATATGAATTTAGGATTTTATAATATGCCCCTAACTCCTACCTTAGTCCCGTATCATCAAGAATCCTTAGTTTACCAATCATTTCCCTCTAAAATCATGGTTATTGTAATCATCCTGCTGACAGGTGATTGTAGGAAACAGACACAATAGAAATTCTGGGTCCTCAATCACCAATTTGGTAAAACATTGATAAGGTAATCCCAATGCTTCTCTTTTTAGCAAATTCATTGTGCAAAGCATTAGAGCCTTAATTGTCTTAAAGTGTTGTATCACCCATGTCCAAGTGGTGTTACATAGGGGATTACAACAAGCTAAAATAAGCAGAATGAGATATTGATAATACCTGCATTTAAAAATATGTTTAATTAGTACCCTAGGTACATTATCTTGCATTTGTTATAATTAAATTTCATCTTACACAATGATACTTTGATCCTGACACTTTTCTGGAATTAAGTAAATAGAGTGTACTGTAGGCAGTTCCACAGTTAACTGTATGCCATGGTGTTATTTACTAAAGCCGGAGAGTGCAAAATCTGGTGCAACTCTGCATAGAAACCAATCAGCTTTCATGTTTTGTTGCCAAAGCCTAATTGAACAAGCTGAAGTTGGAAGCTGATTGGCTACCATGCACAGCTGCATCAGATTCTGAGTGTACCAGCTTTAGCAAATCTTCCCCACATGATGTAACATGATGTAACAACTTGTAGATTCACAGTTAGTTATAGGCAAACCAAGCCTCCCTGTTGGTTCTCCAATGCAGTGTTTCTCAACTCTAGTCCTCCATGTCCAACAGGTCATGTTTTCAGGATTTCCCTCAGATGAAATGGCTGTGGTAATTACTAGGGCAATGAAACTGTTCAAATCACCTGTTCAAAACATGACCTGTTGAAGACTGGAGTTAAGAAACACTGCTCCAATGTGATGGAACGCATCTCTGACTGAAAGGAGGCTGGTGAGAAGGGATAGAATTAAAGAGCTTATAGGGGAAAAGAGGTTTGCATATATCCTCTGCTTACTCTCATCACTTGCTAAGCTTTAGTTGTCTAAGTTTAAATTAAAGCCTCTTGGGATGTGTGATGAAGATATTCCAGGAGGCTTTGTGCAAGCTGGGGGCTACATCATTCTTGCCTAGGTAAGAAATTAAGTAAGAAGAATAATAAGAATATCACATACCTAGTGAAGACTGGAATGTTGTGGAGGACTCTCTTGCACCTCCCACCCAACACTCCTGAAGATGGAGACAGAGAGTGTAAGGGCAAGGAGTGGCACAAATGCCCTAGTAGCTGACTGGTGAAGTCCACTCTGTAGGTGGGTAGAACTGGTAGTCGCAGTCCTTGGAACAGGATACAGGAGAAGCTTGGCACCAGAGCAAGAGGTGGAAGCAGAACCAGGAGACGAGCAGCAGTCAGCAGCAACTGAGCAGCGAGGCACTGAATCAGCAAGCAAAGCAAGTCCAGGAGGCAGGCCAAGGTCAGTAACAACCAAGCAAAGTGGTACAGAATCAGCAAGCAAAAGCAAGTCCAGGAGGCAGGCCAAGGTCAGTACCAGCCGAGTAAAAGTGGAACAGAATCAGCAGGCAGATCAGGTCCAGTAAACAGGCTGAGGTCGGAGTAGTTAGGTAACAGAGCTAGAGCGAGAGCAGAAGCAAAGACTAAAGGCAAGCTGGGTCATACACGGGTAAGCAGGTACAGCAGATCAGGTCGTGGGAACACAGGAACAAACTTAAGAACATTTAGCAACTGCTCATAGATCAATTTAAACAGGACACTGGGTGGCAAGTGCTAGGTGGTATGCGCACGCACAAATATGCGCGATACGAACTGGCACAGTATATGTAACATTGGCTCTTTGCTCATTAAAATAAACACCTGTGCAATGAGCATGAGCACAAATCCACACTGGCTTTCTGGTGCTAGGAATCTGGTTTACCTTACAAACAAAGATAAGATAAGAAGATAAGAAAGTGAGGGGACAAGGACCTGCCCCTTGCTCAACCCCCCCCCCCCAAAAAAAAGGACATTTTTTTATATCCAATTGTGTAATTGGGAAGGGAAAAATAATGGTTATTAAAGTTAATTATGGTTATTAAATTACAAATGATCGGAAAGGGTGAAAGTCAAATGAAATCACTTCTGATATTTTCTAGCATTTAGAAAAAGAAGTTTCCTTTAACAAAGCAGGTGAGGATTGTATGTTAAAAGAAAATCTCTTTTCTCGTCTGATGAGACCTGCTGTCCTTAGAAAATTGCCACTGTACAGTCATCTATTAATCATAAATCACAGAAGTCAAACGACTATCAGGATGATAGGTAAATTACATCTGAAATAGTTTACAATGTAATTTTTAGATCTCCAGGCTTAACTTGATAAGGTGATTTCCCAAGGTCACGGAGACTTTCTACTGATTACCTTAGGCCAGCATATGATGTGCAAAACTTCTATACAGGGTTTGTTTGTATGTATGTAAACAAATAAGACAGTCTTCATAAAATTCTGAAAGACTCCTGTTGTTTCACAGTAGAGATAGAGATTGAATCAGAATAGCTAGACATTTGGTGGAAAATCATTTGCATATTATTAGCTCTGACAGGTTTAGAAACCCATGAAGAAAGAGGAAAGGAGAACAATTTATCAATTCAAGCCGGAAAGCTCTCTGCCACTCAGCTCATGATCCCATTAACAAAGAGCATATCAACTAACACAAACTGGATTGGAGGGATGCAATATCAGATTGCCGTGTTTAAGACTTTCTTTTTTATTGAATTGACCAGAAAAACTCATGTATTTAGTTGTATTAAAGCTGAACTCCAGGCAAATGGCTAGCTACACAATTGCATATATAGGAACTGATTTACCTACCAAAGGAATTCTATTTCTGTCCATCCAGTCCTGAGATTTACAAAGCCCAGCCTGGTAACCTGTTTTATATTTGCTGCAATTAGAACTGAAGGTTAGATATAGCATTATTTACAAAGTTACATTGGACCATTGTAAGTATGTACAGTATATGCCATACCTGTGGGATCCCTATGGAGGCTGGACATTACTGTAGTAAGCACTGCTACTACATTGCTTGCCTCTAGCTTCTGGGTCCTGGGTTGATTACTGAAAACAGGAGGTCACCTAGTCGGCATGAGCATCATACAGAGAACACTTTGCAATTGCGCTTCCCCGCCCCACCTCTTCACCTTGCCTAATCAGAAAATGCTTTGCATTAATATAAAAAATGGTGGACCAATGTAAATATGTATAAGTTAACATTCCTGAACTTTAACTTTAAGCAGCACAAGGTAATTTCCTTGCCCCCAGCCTGTGTCCAGATAGTAATAAAGCAGCAAGACTGATGAGGTCATTTCTCTGCTCTCATTTCCTGTCAGTATGTTCCTTGTCGGGATATATAGTATATTACCAAAAGTATTGTGATGACTGCCTTTACACACACATGAACTTTAATGGCGTCCCAGTCTGTAGGGTTCAGTATTGAGTCGGCCCACCCTTTGCAGCTATAACAGCTTCCACTCTTCTGGGAAGGCTGCCCACAAGGTTTAGGAGTGTGTCTATGGGAATGTTTGACCATTCTTCCATAATCGCATTTGTGAGGTCAGGCACTGATGTTGGATAAGAAGGCCTGGCTTGCAGTCTCTGCTCTAATTCATCCCAAAGGTGCACTGTTGGGTTGAGGTAAGGACTCTGTGCAGGCCAGTCAAGTTGCTCCACCCCAAACTTTCTCATCCATGTAAAAAAGATCAAAACCTGAGTGCAGCTCTCCCCCTCTGTCTACTTACTGATAATTATACATTCATATACAATTCATGTGCAAAAATCCTTACACAAACTTTTTTTTTGCACATGAATTGTATATGAATGTATAACAGCAATCCAACAGTGATTGAGTCGGCACTCCAGAATTTCTTCCAATGATTTTATTGACTGTAGACCATGCACATACAGTAATACAGCAGACGCATTTCGGCAGTTACACCTTGTTCACCGGTGAACAAGGTGTAACTGCTGAAACGCGTCTGCTGTATTACTGTATGTGCATGGTCTACAGTCAATAAAATCATTGGAAGAAATTCTGGAGTGTCGACTCAATCACTGTTGGATTGCTGTTATTGCTGAATATGAGAGTGGGAAGGCTCTCATGAGTCAGAGCACCTGGACAAGGAGCATCCAGTCTATTTTGAATTCACCAGCAGCTGTGCTGTTCTGAGCAGTGTTTTTCTTGTTGAAGTATATGAATGTATAATTATCAGTAAGTAGAAAGAGGGGGAGCGCTTGATTTTTCAAAATTTTGTCCACATTAAGGGATGTGAGGAGTGCCGGCAGCTAAATAGGTGTATGTTATAGCAGCTCACAAGGTTTTTAACAAAATATTTCGCTCATCCATGTGCACTGGTGTGCAGTCATGTTGGAACAGGAAGGGGCCATCCCCAAACTGTTCCCACAAAAGTTGGGGGCATGAAATTGTCCAAAATGTCTTGGTATGCTGACACCTTAAGAGTTCCCTTCACTGGAACTAAGAGGGCAAGCCCAACCCCTGAAAAATAACCCCACACCATAATCCCCCATCCACCAAATGATTTGGACCAGTGCACAAAGCAAGGTCCATAAAGACACGGATGAGTGAGTTTGGGGTGGAGGAACTTGACTGGCCTGCACAGAGTCCTGACCTCAACCCGATAGAACACCTTTGCGATGAATTAGAGCGGAGACTGCAAGCCAGGCCTTCTTGTCTGCACAATTTCTGGAGATGGGTTATAGACTCTTCATAAATCTTATTGTATAAGTTAACCTTCCTAGCGGTAATCCCGAGTGTGGCTCGGGGTTAATTTTCAGTACCATAAGGGGTAACCCCGAGCCACACTTAAATTCCTCTGCATGTACTTACATGCTCCTTGCGATCCCGCAATGTCCTCTGGCTGGATCATTCACCCGATGTATCAGGGTTCCGGGCTCCGTTCCCTGCGAGAGTTGCAACGCATGAGAGGCAGAGCCGACAAGTGTTTCAAAAAGTTAAAAACATAAACACACACACACAATACATAGTAATCTGTAGATTACATTACTGTATTGAATCATTTCACCTCAGATTTGTCCCTAGTGCTTTGTCCAGTGCCCTGCATGCACTTTTATATTATATATGCCATTCTTTCTGCCTGGAAACTTGAAAGTGTCCATGGCATCCAAAAGGCATCCCTCTACGTCAAAAGTGCTTTTGGACCAGCTAGAAGACAGTGATAGTGAATTAGAATCACTTGCAGAACTGAGCGCTAGTGATTCGTGGGGAAATTCACCATCAGACACTAAAAGTAACAACAGCTATTTGAACGTCATTTACATATGCAGGCGTGACCCACGTACGCATTCGCTTCTGCAAGCGGGCACATGGAAATGGGGGAGCTTTAATTTTTTTTTATTGTTTATTCTACTTCTATTTTTCTATTTTAATGCTTTCTTACATTTTTTTAACACTTTTATTCCTATTACAAGGAATGTAAACATCCCTTGTAATAGGAATAGGGCATGACAGGTCACTCTTTACAGCGAGATCTGGGGTCTATAAGTCCCCAGATCTCGCCTCTAGGCTGGGAATCCTGAAATAAAAAAGTAAAAAAACAGTTCAAACCAATATGCAGTGTTTGGACAAATTTCAATGTTTTTGGTTTTATTACATTATTATTATTATTATTATTATTATTATTATTATATTATTATACAGGATTTATATAGCGCCAACAATTTACACAGCGTTTCACAACTTGAGGGTAGACAGTACAAATACAATAAACTTAAATACAGTAGGAATCAGAGGGCCTTGCTGAATAAAATGTATTATTATTATATTGTTGTTTTTTTACGATTATTTATTATATAATAATTTTTGATTTTGTGTTTCAAATTTTATATACCCAGGATGTATACTAGATTCTTGTTTGGACAAATTTAAGTGAGTTATTCCTAAGAATTACAGGCCTACAATATAAAACAACAAATTTCCATGCGAAACAATGTACCGCTTTAACATTGTAAATATTGACATAATCAGGGAGGTTAAAAATCATTAACCAGAACAGGTTGAGTTTGTGACATTCCCACCAGATATGTAAGTACGTGCCCCTCTCATGTCCGCATTTCAAACACTCGCAAAGATGAAAAAAACACACGATTTAGAGTATATGGGTCTCTATCCACTTGAAGACCAAGCCTTTTCTGGCACAATTTGTTTACAAGTTTAAATCCATATTTTCTGCTAGAAATTACTTATAACCCCCAAACATTATATATAAATATATATATATGTATATATATATTTTAGCAGAGACACTAGAGAATAAAATGGTGATCGTTGCCATTTTTTTATGTATTTGCGCAGTGGTTTTTCAAATGCAATTGCTTTGGAAAAATACACTTTAATGAATTAAAAAATATATATATAAACCCCATTTTTTTGTAACATATGACAGATGTTGTTACACCAAGTAAATAGATACCTAACATGTTACGCTTAAAATTGCGCACGCTCGTGTAATGGCGACAAGCTAAGATACTTAAAAATCTCCATAGCCGACACTTTAACCATTTTAACAGGGTACCTGTTTAGAGTTACAGAGGAGGCCTAGCACTAGAATCATTGCTCTTGCTCTAATGTTCATGATGATACCTCACATATGTGGTGATTACAAAGTTTACATATGCGTGTGCGACTTACATATGCATTCTCGTCTGAATTTGTACACGAAGGGATGGGGACACTTTAGACATTTTTTTTCTTATTTATTTTTTATTTATACTTTTATTTATTTTTTTTGATCACTTTTATTCTTATTACAAGGAATGTAAACATCCCTCGTAATAGAAATAAGGATGGCAGGTCCCCTTTATGGAGAGATATGGGGTCAAAAAGACCCCAAATCTCTCCTTCACCTTTAAAAGCAAAAGATACCAAAATTTTTTTTTTACTGCCCTAGACTGGAAGTCATGACATCGGTCCAGTTCTCCAAGGCCATAGTGGCGATCAGAGATGATCTGGTCTCTGTTCGGCTCTGTGACCAGGTGCAACCAGCCACTGGCTGAAAAAAATACCGGGGTTATGCCTGATTCACCTACATGCATATTATTGTTTACTATTTAGGATGATTTTAACAGATTAACCACTTGTTTACTGGGCACTTAAACCCCCCTCCTGCCCGGACCAATTTTCAGTTTTCAGCACTGTCACTCTTTGAATGACAATTGCATGGTTGTGCGGCGTTGTACCCAAACAAAATTGGCATCCTTTTTTTTCCCACAAATAGAGCTTTCTTTTGGTGGTATTTGATCACCTATTTATTTTTTGCGCTATAAACAAACAAAGAGCGACGATTTTGAAAAAAGAACAATATTTTCTCGTTTTTGCTATAATAAATATCCAAAAATAAAAAATAAAAAAAACACATTTTTCATCAGTTTAGACCGATATATATTCTTCTACATATTTTTGGTAAAAAAATCGCAAAAAGCGTATTTTGATTGGGTTGCGCAAAAGTTATAGCACCTACAAACTATGGACATTGGTTTATGCCATTTTTATTATTTTTTTTTTTACTGGTAATGATGGCCATCTGCGATTTTTATCGGGACTGCGATATTGCGGTGGATGTGTCGGACATTTCTGACACATTTTTGGGACCAATGACATTTATACAGTGATCAGATCTAAAAATAGACACTGATTACTAAATAAATGTAATTGGCAGGGAAGGGGTTAACACTAAAGGGACAATCAAGGAGTTAAACATGTTTCCTGTACGTGTTCTAACTGTGTGGGGACGGGGCTAACAGGGACATAACAGATCTCACTGATCCCGATCAAAGGGATTAGTAGATCTGTCATGCCCCCCCTCACAGAGCGGGGAACCGGCGTGTTTACATCGGCAGTTCCCCGTTCTGGCTCTCTGTGAAGAGATCACGGGTCTCTGGCGGACATCGAGTTCGCCCAACCCGTGGGCATGCTCACGCGGCATGCGGTGGCAAGAGAGCGCCTGGCGTGAGCAAAAGGGGAGGACGTCTATTGACGGCCTCCCGGCATTTCAAATCTGCTCTGTAGCCGTCAATCGGCTATAGTGCAGATCTGAAGTGGTTAAATTAAAGAGAGAGAGCCCCTGATTTGTAGCTCAATAGTCTCAGCATAATGACAACTGAACTCCAGGAAGATATAAAAAAACACAAATTAATTCAGCTCTTTATTAATGAATACATTATTACATTTTTTATATGCAACCAGTAGTACCTGAATTTGACTAGGTACCCAGCTATTGCATTTAGATTGGGGAAGGAAGGAGCAGCACCGATTATGTGCACTGATTTTAAGTGGTTGTCAACTCATGACAATCACTTTAACCTACAGGTAAGCCTATAATAAGCCTTACCTGTAGGTGCCCTGCATATCTCCCAAACCTGCACGGTTTAGCAGATATACAGTGTACTAGATGTACCAATATCATTTCGACACATGCACAGTGAAGAAAAGGCCTCCTTGCCATTTCTTCACTGAGATTGTGCCGTGAATGACGGCTCCCGCGTGCATGTGTGGGAGTGACGTCACGCGACTCCGGCCAGTCACAGAGCCGGAGTCGTGGCCCCAGAAGGAAGAGGGGCAGAAGATGGATGCGGCCTGGAGCAGGGACATCACTGGACGTCGCAGGCTTCGTTTGCAGGTAAGTGACACATAATGGGCTACTATGCGATGCATAGTAGCCCATTATGTTTCTACTTTGCAGGGGAATATAGAGGAAGTAAACCCCATCAGGGTTTACTTCCTCTTTAAAATCTATTAACAAGATATATGCTGTGAAGAGGAGTAAGCAGAGGTGATACCCTTTATTGGCTAAGTGAAGTAATTAAAGATGCATGCTTACATCCTTTCTTCAGGTTTAATACTTTTCAATAAAGAGTATCACTTAAACTCAAAACTCTCTGCAAACAAGAAACAAACCTTTTTCAGACTACTTCATGGACAAAGCGTCACATTTACTGCTTTCATAAAAGACGCTATAATCTAATTGGTCTTTAAAAGGATGATTATTAAGATTATTCCGTTAGCCGCTGGAGCATGTCTGACACATGTTTTTGCAGCCCATTTTAGAATTAAAAGGGGATACCTTGTTGAAGAGACCCCTTAGAACCCCAAAAACTCATTAGTATGTTCCTACTTTTTTAATGATGAAGTAAGCACAAGTGGACACTAGTCATTGATTTGGCCCTCTTATTTGTTTACCTATTTTATTCCATCTGAAGTGCCCCTATATTTGAGAGCTATCTTGTAAGAGAATTTGTACCCTAGAATTAAGACCTTACCCTTCACTGGGAGATCTACTGGCATTTGGCACCTACACCAACCAGTAGTCAATTCTTGGAATGTCACTGATCTGGAACAAGTACGTAGATCCAAAAGTCCAGGCTCTTCACTGTCTGCATGTTTATGCCAAGTCAGTGGCTCACTAAAGCTTGCAATACATGGCCATACAAGGCTGAAAATTCAAGCTGCAAGTAACCATAACCATGCGGCTCAACAAAAGTTGATTTTTCAGTTGGCTTTAGTTGAAGAAGCCAGGTAGAAAATTATTGACCAAACAGTAACTACATTCGATCACAGAATGTAGACCGAAATCGTTTAATGACCTTCATTTTCTGCAATTTCTAAACAATTACTAAATATAGAAGCAACCAGGTAACTAGCAATTTCAGAGGAGGACATTAGGTTCTTGTTGATCAATCTGATCACCTTTAATAGCAAAATGTTTTTATATATTTACAGCAAGCTAGACATATTTTCCTTTAGGACTCATGCACACAAGTGTTTAAAATGCTGTGTTTAGATACATACAACATATAGTTTTCTATGCATCTAAACACAGCACAATAGGAGTCAATGGACCATACACACAGCTGTGTCTGCAAATGAAAAGGTGTGCTGTATTTAGGAGGATACAGATGCATCTGAACTTCTGTAAATATGTGTAAATGCATATCATAAACTCATTAGAACAATTGTACACATCTAAATGCTGTACGCTTCTTAATGCGTGAAAACGTGTCGAAACTCGAGTACTTTAAGAGCGAATATTACACAAGATCTGCTGCTAGCTCTGCCAATAAGATCCTGCATTTTGTGTGGAAAATATGCATATGCCTGCGTGATTCAAGCCTTATAGGGCAGATCTTTTTTATTATCTTTTTCAATATCCATTAAAGGCCAATATGGAACTGCTTACAGGTGAACAGCTCTGGAACAAAATTGAAATTCATCTGTACATGTTTACTATAATTAAAATACTGGCACTGTTTGTTTCCTCAAAAACAAGTATAACACAAATCATTTGCAGTTTTTCGTGATCAGTGAGCATGTCGTAGATGTAATTTGTTTCCAGTGTATTTGACACTAAGCATCTACTGAGTGACACATTGTTAATTTGTATTTTCCTCTTGCAGTTTCAGTTGCATCTTTCTATGGCAATACAGAAACAAGGAACTGTATACCACCTATTATATACTTCTTTCTAGGAAGGTACAAGTTAAAGGAAATTAGTGAAATCACTTTTATATTTACTAAGTCCCAACTCCAGACAGCATCCTTTTACTAGCTTTAGAGAGAGAGAATAGTATCTATTTACCTCAACTAATTACAATTAAACAAACAATTACTCCACTGCTGGGTAAATGAATATTCACCTCTATAAAGCTAGTAGCGAACGGACCCTGGAGTTGGGCTTTAAGAAATAATTGCCTAGCTACCCATCTCCATCAAACAATTACTGAAAACTGATGATAATTAACATACAGTAAAAATAAAAGGAATAAAAGAACAGGAAATGCCACTTTTGCTACTTGTACACAAATGCACAGATTATTATCACTTGCAAAGTTTCACAGCATTTTTCTTTGTATTCTTTGAGGTTGTTAATGGTTTCCCCATAAAAAGGGAAGTTGCCCTTTCACTTTGTGTGAAGCAAAATTTAAGCTCACCCAAAGTTTGAAATAGTCATAAGTAGTTTGGTGGTGTGCATATATCCAAATGACTACAAAAAGTGACTCAACCTCCATGCCAAAAATATGTTTCAGGGATGTCAGTCTCAAACAACCTGGATCTTGTATACCTCTAAAACTTGTAATAGATAAAAAGCTTCTGATCCTTAATGAAACATTTATTAATAAAAGTGCAAATGGTCTTGATTATCCATAATAGCAGCAAAGTGCTAGCACGTTTCAGCCGAAGTCTTAATCAGGAGGCCACAGTTGGGGTGCAGTTATGCAGCTGTTACTGTGACAAACAGATCTCTCATTTCTCATGGTCCTCTAACAGAAATGTTGTCCACTATAGGATGGACATACACAGCCTTAAGAAGCAGAGTAACAGATTCCAGCATGGTTTGGCAATTGGACTCTTGTAGGGTTTGGGGGAATATTTTCATGAGATACATATGTAGGCTGCCATTGCTAGTCTTATTTTCTGAAAGTGCTTCTTGTCCAGCTGTTCTAATGATACTCCTGAGTCTCTGACCGAGACACTGACACTTATGTGCTGCATGCTTGTTCAAGGTCTGCCATAGAAATATTGAAGCTAAACACAACCCAGCAGCTAGCATTTTCAAAAGCAGACCAGAATCAGCACCCCCCTTATTTCTCTCATGACAGTTGTACTGTAGCAGCAGGTGATAAGCCACATCATACATCCTAGTTGTAATTTGACATTTTCTGACTTGTTGGCAAATGTCTGCTTAGATGATTAGTGATCTTTCATCTTACTTTATAGAAAAAACCCTTTTTACCACAGAAAAGCAATGATGGTCTTGGAATGCAGCTTAAGTAAGGATGGCCAGATATGCCACAGCCTGTTGTTAGAGATTACTCTTTCTGCAGGCAACTTTACGCAGAAGTGCTCTAGGCTGAAAACAGCAATCATCTGGGTATCTAATTAGAATTCCATTATGCAGTTGAGCAATGAGAAAAATAAGCAGATTCCCCACGAAAAGCTCAAACAATGGATTATTTTAACTGCAGAAATGGCTCATCCTAAAAGAACTGCAAAATAGTGCAGATTTTCTGTTTGCACAAACCTGATTCATTAGTATTCTGTAATGGGTTTATGATGAGGAATGTGGTGTAAGAGTCTGTGGAATGTGAGTTTATTGATCTGGGCACAAATAGCTACTTTGCTGCTGACATTATATCCTCTTGTGTTTACCTATCTCAAATTGTACATTCCAACATATGCTGCAGAATTTGCCAATTACTTAAGATATTTACAGGTTTCTTTCTTTCTTTCTAATGACAAACTTTAATTATGAAATAAATACATGAGCAGGAAACAACATTTGCTTATTTTGTCTTGTATAGGAAGTCAAATCATGTTATGTCATGTTATGTCATGACTTGGTTGTTGGCATGCCAAACACAGGTATTTAACTGATACTAAAACCAAGGCTATAGGTGTGCAGACTATAGGGTGTTACCTGGCTACAGGGGAATCCTTATCCCTCAATATACACACAGTTTATCACAATTGCAATATAAACGGTGGCACTGTATTTAACTTGATTGTAGAATTGTGGAGCGCCTATGCAGACATATCAAAATATCGAAAACATGAAAATATAAAAACATAAATAAATAGAGCCAAGTCCTTTCAACACCACCACAAGCTCCTGTGGGCTCTTGCTCATGCCCTCCAACTTCACAGAGGTCACTCATTGTTAATAGGACCACTCTTGGGGGCTTTATCCACTCAGACAAGGTCCCTGGGGGAAGCCACCATGAGGGCAAAGTGCATCTAACTTATCATCAACAGGTGACACTAGTGCAGCTCACCACCGATGTCACTAGCCTCTCACCTCCGATGTCACTAGCCTCTCACCTCATCGATTAGACCTCCCAGAGGTCACACCACTTGTTTCATATAAAACATCAAATCTTCTATCTTCTGCAATAAACCACTTCTCCCATGCAATGTTACCATATGACGAGTACAGAAAAGATATAATCTAATGCTCTCTGTATTAAACTTTTAATAAAATATTGCAAAATAAAACCACTCACATGCAAATCACCTATGATCAGCTGGCGAAGTTCTGTTTCCAGAACGCAACATGTACGGGAGGAACCGGTAGTGATGTCACCCGCGGCCACCCTGGGAGACTGGGATGCCAGTCTAACTGTACACAACCCACGCTTTTAATCCAGCACCTGGTCATAGCTCGTCTGCATTGTTGGGTCTGGTGTCTCTCATCTTCCTCTTGACAATACCCCACAGATTCTCTATGGGGTTTAGGTCAGACGAGTTTGCTGGCCAATCAAGCATGGTGATACCGTGATCATTAATCAGGTATTGGTACTTTTGGCAGTGTGGGCAGGTACCAAGTCCTGCTGGAAAATGAACTCAGCATCTCTATAAAGCTGGTCAGCAGAAGGAAACATGCAGTGCTCTAGAATTTCCTGGTGTAGGGCTGTGCTGACTTTGGACTTAATAAAACACAGGGGAACAACACCAGCAGATGACATGGCTCCCCAAATCATCACTGACTGTGGAAACTTCACACTGGACCTCATGCAACTTGGATTCTGTGCCTCTCCACTCTTCCTCCAGACTCTGGGACCTTGATTTCTAAATTAAATGCAAAATTTACTTTCACCCGGAAAGAGAACTTTGGACCACAGAGCAACAGTCCAGTCCTTTTTCTCCTTAGCCCAGGTAAGACACTTCTGACATTGTGTCTGGTTCAGGAGTGGCTCGTCACAAGGAATGCAATAGTTGTAGCCCATGTCCTGGAGATGTCTGTGTGTGGTGGCTCTTGAAGCACCAACACCAGCCGTGGTCCACTCCTTGTGAATCTCCCCCAAATTCTTGAATGGCCTTTGCTTCACAATCCTCTCAAGGCTGCGGTTATCCCTGTTGCTTCTGCACCTTTTTCTACCACACTTTTTCCTTCCATTCAACTTTCCATTCATATGCTTGGATACAGCATTCTGTGAACAGCCAGCTTCTTTAGTAGTGACCTTTGTGACTTATCCTCCTTGTGGAGGGTGTCAGTGACTGTCTTATGGACAACTGTCAAATCAGCAGTCTTACCATGACTGTGAACCTACTGAGTCATACTGAACCCATTTAAAAGCTCAGGAAACCTTTACAGGTATTTTGAGTTGAGAATTAGCTGATTAAAATGTGACGCCATGAGTTTACAATATAATGAACTTTTTCACCATATTCTAATTTTCTGAGATACTGAATTTTGGGTTTTCACTATCTGTAAAGCATTATCATCAAAATTAAGAGAAATAAATGCTTGAAACATATCACTCTGTGTATAATGGATCTATATAATTAATAAATTAACTTTTTGATGATATTCTAACTTTTTGAAATGCACCTGTACAGAATATGTAAATTGACAGACAGGTGAAGCTTAGTCATTGAGAGCAGACAGACAGCTGGATCAACTAAATATAGTGGGAAACTTTATTACAATGGTATCTTTAAGCCCATGATATGACATTTGCAGTTCATAAATCACAATTAACTGAGTAGTAAATGGGTATTCATTGTGTTGCTTTAGTATTTTGTTATCTATTCATTTTAAAGTTTAAGGGGCCCTAGACTGCAATTCACTGAAGTAGCCAACCTATTTGTGAATCCCCTATAAATATATTAAAGTACTCCTTACTGTTGTATTAAAGTGAACCTTAAAAGTAATTTCCATTAACTAGCGATTTTAGAATCAGTGAGCTGTGAAATAACATGGTAATATGAATTATAGAATACATTGCACATTTTTTTAAGGTTTGGAGCTTCTTGAGATAACAATTTATTGCCCAACACTGAACAGAATGAGAATTCCCTTGCATAGTTCATTATATTTGCTGCAAGGTTCTTCTTTCACGCAGTTGAATGACAGAATTGAATTATTCTAATTCTGGGATTATTAGTCTACAGATAAAGTTTCTCTGCTTAGAAAACCCCTCACCAAAATATATGATGCCAAGGATATCTTTTTAAGCTTTTCTTTGTATGCAAAGGTGCAAAATAATTGTAGATAATGACATGTTTTAAACCAAGCCATTTTATTATTAGCAGGAAGTACTTTATCTGATAGAAAGTATCTACCCGCTGAATCAAGGTCTGAAATTATACAAAAAGATACATTGTGCTGAAAGGTTAATTGATTCAGACTTTCTATGTACATCTTTCAGCTGTTTAAATATATTCTACATTCTTCATATGGAAAAGGAAAATAATTCCTATAAAATACTCGATACTGTATGGAGTATTGAATATGCAATACCCTCAATATGCGGTACTACTGGTGATGTATTTTTATTCCCTGAGATACTGAGAGGCAATACAATTATTCATCCTTTAATTCTGATTAAAAAATAAATAATTTTAATGTGTGTAGCTTACTTTCGAATTACTTCTTGAATTACAACTATTGTAAAGGTACAGTCAATATATATGTAATGCTTAGTTTACTCACTGAAGGTCACAAATTATTATTACTATTCAGTCTTATCCTAGAAATGGGAACTCATTTTAGAAATCTAACAAATGAATACGTACCACAAGATGTAAGAGATTAATTTCGTAGCAACTAAATGAATTGAAACATATAAACAGCTATAAAAGGGGTGTGTCAATGAACACTTTGACATACCATGGCATCCAACAGATTTCCAAAGAGGTCAGATGGTATCTGGTTTGACAAAGCACTGTAAGAAAAGAAAAAAAAAAACAATTGAACACCAGAATTCAGTCTAACATCTTCCATGCCCCTAGTCAACATATCTAAACATTACTGAACTTTTATGCATGGATTGGAATGAAGAATGCGTACTATATGACCTTATTCCTGATTTGGTCTGCATCAAAGTAAAAATGCATCAACAGAACGTCAATGAACATGTTGTGATGGATTGTCTTTGAAATCAAACATACTTTACAACATGAAACAGATACTAAGAAGAAGGTAGTTCACTATCTGTATATTTAGCAATGTCTATTAAATACATTGATTCATTATATTAAATGCATAAGGTGTGTGGCGTGAGAGTGGAAATAAATATTAGCACATCCTTTGGTAACAGTGTCTGTATTGCTGTAGCCATACATATTGAAGCATTTCTCTCATTTTCCTTTACCCATCAGTTTTACATCTTATTTGTATTTAGACTGACTTTACCTTAGTTAGAAATTAAAGGATAAATTCACCTTTGGAAACATGTTACATGTCCACCCGGTTTTAGGGTGGAACATATAACATGTTTCCACTCCTGCAGCCTCGCCAAGAGCCCCCTTCTAATTGTGCAAACAAGCAAGGGATCTTCTCCCTGAACCCGATGTCACAATTTGAAAAGAACCTGGTCGCATCGTTCATTCTGAGTTCTGTGAATGAATGAATGAACTACAAGTACCGACAGCCTTTGCGGCTAATTGCTTTTAGGTCTTGGTGAACTACCAGAGCACTGGTAGCACTCTAGTAGTCAATTGAGTTTTTCTGTCCTATAGTAACTGCCTGCCCATACGAGGTACAGGCAGACAGCTACACAGACATTCTGCAGGGGCCTGAGATTCACGGGTGCAATGCTAGGTTCCTAAAAGAAAAAAATAACAATAATACATGCACATTTTATTTACCTGCGTAATATGTGCATATATTATTTTTTTTTAGAAAGGTGAACTTATTCTTTAATTACACACTGTAGATCCTCAACTCAGTAACAATTGTAGCAACTGAAAATTATGAGAACTGATGATAATGATCAGATTTACTGATTGATGGACCATCTCTACTGCAAATATTTGGAGCAACCCGCCACATGCAATGTGATGTACAGTAGATACAATATATAACATCAAACATGGGACACTTAATTCCCATAAAATCTGTGTCCACCTTTGCTTCTATTCCTATGCAGATTGTCTGAAAGACAAGAGCATTAGAAGTGAGATGATGATCATCCAATGGTTCTCCTGACTATTTGTACCAGCAAAGGCCACCAGACACACCTACTAAATGATTTTAGGAGTTTGCTGCAGCTGAAAAAAATAATGCCTCAATGCGTATATATGAGCATGCTCTGTCAATCTGAGCATACATGTTATAATTTTTAAAACTCAGTTTTTGAACATCTGACAGGCCTATGTTAGCTTAATAGTCAATTGTTTATTTCATTAATTTAAATATCTGACTATATGAAGTGGATGAATACATATGTTCAAGTAACAATAACCCAAAGCTTGGTGTACAGTAAGCCCTTTAATTTTTAATATTGGCTTATGCTGCACATCATTTTGAGGTCCATGCATTACCATACCATTTATTTTCTAGGGAAAGAACTGGAGACATGGTACAGTGTTACACTTGACCCCAAATGTTTAATGAACGGAAAAAATGAGTGCTGATGTTTAAAGCACGCAGTGAAGCATCAGCAACTCTAAGCTGTTATGTGTTGTGTCTTGTGGTGTTGCAAGCTCTGCAGTCACCAAACAGGAATAATTGGAGAAGGAGTGAAACAGCACATTGTCACAGCATATTAAGGCAGCAGTAGAAGCTCTTCTTGTTCTCAGTAAGATAAACATATGGAAATGTCTGATTTTGTTTAGCTTCAAACACAGTTACAGGAAGCATATGGAAGCTAGAAAGTTAAAGTCAATTATAGAAAGGAGAACAGAATATATTAGTGTATGAAGGAGTATTGCAGATACTTTTCTGTTCCAACTGAAAAAGTCTGCCTGTGTGGGCATCTTCTTGGGTTATGCTATGAAAATTATCCCATAATAGATTCTTATAAATTCCCCAAATGTAATTGCTGTGTTTGCTTTTTATATATTTCCAATATCAATATACCCGTGTGCTGAAGATTTCGTTTAGCTTGCAGAAGAGAGTAGATCAGTAGTTGTTTCTAAGTCTTTTACCCAGTACAATATTGCCAGGAAAGTACCAGTGTTCTTCAGAAGAGAGTCAGCCAGGGCTAAATGTATCAACTTTGTACAGGCCATACATTGATTCCAGACACCTTTTTGCATTTAAAGCGTAAACCCTGACAATGAACTCTTTGCATTTGCTCTTTTTTGGTCTGTAAAATAGGACCCCTTTCACACTTGTGCGACCTGAAAGTCTCACAACTTTGCCACGATTTTTGCCGCAACGTTGACGCGACTTGAAGCAATGCCTGTGTATTCCTGAGGTCTGCAAGTTGCATCAAAGTCAGACCAAAACAGTGCAGGGACTACTTTGAAGTTGCTGCGACTTGAAGTCACACAGATATGAATGCTACTCATTGGAAATCATGGGGTACGACTTGTCATGTGACTTTGCATTCCCAAGTCACAGGACAATCGCACAAGTGTGAAAAGGGCCTAATTAAAAGCTTTTTTTTAAATATCTGCTCAATAAGTGCAAAATACCCACTTTGATCATGTCAGTAATCCAGAGCTGTCCTATTTATTATGCCTCTGGTATTTCAGGGAGTCTAAGCAGCCCTTCTAGTTTATCTCAGTGGACTACAACCCCCCCACTCAGCTTTATGTTGCCAGCCCAAAGCAGGAAATTAGGAGCTAAGTATATTTCTGTCAAGACAAAAATGTAATTTTCTGTACTTGCACAGTATTTAAAGTGAAAAGTGTGGAGCCGCATCCCGCATCGGAGGGGGAGGGAGGTTGCACCACCAGCGGGCAGGGTTGAATGGCAGCTGATTTTTGGGGATATTCTCGAAGTGAAGTGGCCATAGACCAGCCTGTTTGGTGATACACATTGGCTGTGAAACAGAGTTATTGGATCTCTATCTGTGGATTTGCTGAGCGCACACTGACCCTCCGTAATAGGGGGTCAGAACTATTTGGTAAGAGGCAGTGGGTGTTAGTGTCTCTGGTGGTGGTTGACTTCAATCAAGGGTGATTCACTTTGTGTGTCTCTCCAATAACACGGGCTAATGAACTGGGATACTTTTCTATTTCATTCATTTTAATGTGATGGACTGTCTCTTTTTGTGAAGGAATATGCTAATGTTTTAATTAACTTCCCATGTTGTTGATGCATTCCTTTTTGAAGCGCTGCTATTTCTTGAACTATACATAGTTCTTATATAGATTATTTAGCATAGTTTTTAAGAGAGGGAGGGGGCAGTTTTAAGACTAGTTGGGTGTATAGCCAGAATTTCACTTTAAAATGGTTTCGAATTCCTCCATTTTTTTTTCATGGGTCGCTCTGCAGATTGATGCCATAATGTAATAGAATGCACCATATACTAGCACAGTATTGCAAACTTACCTCTGAAACGGAGACCTCCTGGTGCCTCCACCTTTGGCCAATTTTTCTTCTGGGTTTGTGCTCTTTGTCCACTTAAATGTCCGGGCTGCAATGATGTCACTCCTGTGCTTGCATGCAGGAAGCACTTCACCAGCAGGTGCCATACATGTGGTCTGAGCTGTACATGTGTAGCTCAAATAACATTATTGCTGATTTAGGAGAAGCATCTGTTATATAAACCCTACCTGTCAACATTTTGTTGTTGATATGAGAGTTTTACAGCCTTAATTAAAAGAAAAGCTCAATCTTCTGATCTTCGTATTTGTTCAACAAACATATAGATGCCTTTGGATTAAGATAACACACAGGCAAATACCAACTTTGCCAGGAAAGTTTAGTAATGGCAGCAACTGTTTTTTCTCAGCACAGGTTTCCTTTAAGGCAGGGATATGCAATTAGCGGACCTCCAGCTGTTGCAGAACTACAAATCCCATGAGGCATTGCAAGACTCTGACAGCCACAAGCATGACACCCAGAGGCAGAGGCATGATGGGACTTGTAGTTTTGCAACAGCTGGAGGTCCGCTAATTGCATATCCATGCTTTAAGGCCATGATTGTGTGAAAATGCTCCAAAAAGACAGTACTATAAATGTACATTTTTTTCCCCACATACCATCTATAGTTTTATGCATGTATAGGGCTTTCTAGTGGACTTAAAAAATTAAGCAAATACTTTTGACTACTGATTGCTACTCAGTATTGGTGTATCGGTATTCCAACCATCATTCTCACCCTGCTTTGCTCACTTGTTGGCATAGTTTAACACATAAGAAATCTGTCAGTCATTGCTTTCCTGTTCAAAGATTTTATTGATTATTTCAAAAACAAATGTACATAGACAATCTCACGATTATTGGCATAGTAACAAAAGAGCAGGAGAGTGGCCAAACATGAGCTTTTCTGGAACAACAAATCATTAAGTATTAGCTCTAGAGGTTATACAGGAAAGCAAAGTGAAAGAGGTAATTCTTGAAAGGTATAATCTGCTGGTGGGTTGCATTCTAGTGGGTGGGCTTGGACTTGTCCACCCGCCCTGGCGCCCCATCGGGAACAAACTGCACCTGGACAGGTAGGCAACCCCATATGCCGCTGATTTGGACTGTATGATCCGCCAGGTAGCAAACCCCAAAAAGACTTGTTAGGGGTGCTAGGGGTGGAACACACTGTTGGTAGAACGGTCTTCCAGGGTGACAGTCATTGCTTTCTGTTACAGAGCCGGGTAGTGGGGATACCTAGGATACAAAGACCCCTGCCCTTGACTTTAGTAACAGACAAGGTTTTATAACTTTTTCCTTTAATGGGATTCAGCCAGTCCAGCAACACATTTACCACACCTGACACTAAAAAGTAAGCAGATGTCATTTTAGAAAGTTATTCTCTGCTTAAAATAGAAGCCGTGGCTGTGGCAAAGTCTGCACCGCTTAATTCCCTGTTACCAAGATTTATAATGCTAATTAAAATGTACTGCTCGCTAGTGTTCCTTCATACGGATTGTATGTATGTGCATGGCCTGGCATTAACCTGCACACTGCTAAAGCCTAATCATTGTTATATCCTTTCCTCAGAACCCTGATTATCTTGTATACTGGTAAAAGCTCATTCAAAGTCATCTGGACTGTGTAACAGAGCCAGTGATGTATTTTCTGGTAATTAGTTTTGCAGGGAAAATCTATGCGTCTGCAATTGGCAGATCACATGTCCAGTGCCCCTGTGTGCTCTTATATCCAGAGACTCACAACATCGAGTCTGAATAGGATTAAAGTCGCTATGCCTTCACCTGAACACGGAATTAGAATTTCCACATGTTTGATCCAGTGAGTGATTGCAGGCGTGAAAGAGTTTAAATTATATCCCCATTTTGTGAAATGAAAGGAACCCAAGGTTTTGTCTGCTTTGCCATGGCTAAAAATATACAGTAGACTTATTTCTTTTGTAGAAAATACCATTTTGCACCTGCTGTTTTGTAAAGGTTGCCAGCTCAATAAAGCTTACTGAAAGGCACAAGGGTCATTTTATTTTTTCACCTGTGTTTGTTAGTGTTTTCTGTTGGGCTAATGTCACATTGATATCATTGGGTTACAGAATGGCCTGGAAAGCAGTAATTGCATTGGAGGCACCAAGCTGGAAAGTTCTATTTATATTAGACACCGTACCACTTTGATGAGATAAAGAAATCGGAAAATGCTATAGCTTCTGTATTTGATGTACTAGTAGGAAAGCTAGGGACTTTGTTTTGTTTTCTATGCCTAAAATATATTAAACTACCATTATGAATTATAAAATTATCTTCATAGGTGTGCGCAGGGGGTGTGCTAGGTGTGCCTAGGCACACCCTAATCATCCCCTGCAATACATGCCAACTGTCCCTGCTTTGCTGAGAGAGTGCCTCTTTTAGGTTGTCCCACATCAGTCATGTCTACGTTATGCCCCAGCAGAGCCTGTGAGAAGAGCACTCTGTGCTGTAGTGGGCACACTGTGTTGCCTGGGGCCTCCCCTCTCCACCTACAGCGTGTAATAAAATACTGTGGAGCTAGGGGAGTGGGCGGAGCGTCTTCTTAACAGGCACAGGTTCGTGAAAGAAGCAGAGAAGTGCCTGTATACACAGCCATGAGACCTTGTGGGAGGGTTCAAACCCTCCAGCTCCACCCTCACCATGTACTCTTCCTGGCTGGCCAGCATCAGAGAATCGGCAAGAACATGGTGAGTGTAACAGTGGGGAGAAAGAATTGAGCTGCAGAGGTGTGCTGAAGGAGGCATTGCAGGCAGGGATGTGCTGGTGGGGAGCATTGGATGCAAAAGTGTGTTAGGGGAAAACTGGAGGCAGAGATGTTTGTGTGTTTGATTGCATGTGATTGTGTGCATGTGTTCGCGTGATTGTGTGCATGTGTTCGTGTGATTGTGTGCACGTGTTTGTGTGCATGTGTTTGTGTGCACGTGATTGTGTGCACATGTTTGTGTGATTGTGTGCACATGTTTGTGTGATTGTGTGCATGTGTTTGTGTGATTGTGTGCACGTGTTTATGTGCATGTGATTGTGTGCACGTTTGTGTGATTGTGTGCACATGTTTGTGTGTTTGTGTGCATGTAATTGTGTGATTGTGTGCATGTGTTTGTGTGCATGTAATTGTGTGATTGGGTGCATGTAATTGTGTGATTGTGTGCATGTGCTTGTGTACATGTAATTGTGTGTTTGTGTGCTTGTGTGTATGTGATGGTGTGCATGTGTTTGTGTGCATGTAATTGTGTGCATGTGATTGTGTGCATGTGTTTGTGTGATTGTGTGCACGTGTTTGTGTGCATGTGATTGTGTGCACATGTTTGTGTGATTGTGTGCACATGTTTGTGTGTTTGTGTGCATGTAATTGTGTGATTGTGTGCATGTGTTTGTGTGCATGTGATTGTGTGCACATGTTTGTGTGATTGTGTGCACATGTTTGTGTGTTTGTGTACATGTAATTGTGTGATTGTGTGCACGTGTTTGTGTGCATGTGATTGTGTGTACATGTTTGTGTGATTGTGTGCACGTTTGTGTGTATGTAATTGTGTGATTGTGTGCATGTGTTTGTGTGCATGTAATTGTGTGATTGTGTGCATGTAATTGTGTGTTTGTGTGCATGTGTTTGTGTGTATGTGATGGTGTGCATGTGCTTGTGTGCATGTTTTTGTGTGCATGTAATTGTGTACATGTGATTGTGTGTATGTGATTGTGTGTTTGTATGTGATTGTGTGTGTGTGTGTGACATCTCGCGGCTCCGGCCAGTCACAGCGCTGGAGCCACATACCCGGAAGCAAGATCCAAGGAAAGATGTCCGCTCCCTCAGAGGGGACCGAGCAGCCCGGTCGGATCTTCGTTTCAAGGTAAGTATTTCATAATGAGCTAGTATGCGGTGCATACTAGCTCATTATGCTTTTGTCTTGCTTTTTTTTTAATGGGTAGACAACCTCTTAGCGCAGCAGCATTGGGCAGCAAAGGTACTCCTGGAAGTGTTGGTTTTCCAGCAGATTGCACATGAAGTTTTCTAGGGATTGGGGCAGCGCTGTGCAACAGGAAAGTTGAGCATTTACAGTCATGCAGGTATGCTTTACTAGAAAACTAGTATAGTATAGGAACAGTGTTGTTTTAAATGTGCTTGGAATAAACGGGACCTTTTGTGACGTGTTTATTTAGATATGCTGGCCCTAATTTCTTCTTCTTCTTTTTTTTTTTTTGGACCACTGCTGGGAGTGTGGCCTTATGCACCAGGTAGCAACTTCAGCATTTTGAGTCACTAACAAGTGGTGAGCTGTCTACATTTTATTTATGTTTGATGGTTCTTTTAATGATTAAAACTGAATTCAAGGCAAACCGCTAAATACACATTTGAAATAAATATATGACAGTTGCTTTACCTACCAAAAGGTTTGAATTTCTGTTTATGCAGTCTCAGGATTATCACAGTCCTGTCACAGCCCTGTCAGGTTGATGAAGCAATATAGTTGGATAACTTTCCTTGACTCCTAGCCTGTGATTGGACAATGATGGAGAAGCAGCACATTATTGTCAGCACGTGCACTTTACAACATGCCTTGTTTCTAGCACTGAAGCCAACTTCTAACTCCAACCCTAAAAATATACTATTTTTTTTTTTTTGTAAATAAATGCATAGCTGCATTAATTTGTGGTTTGTGTATCTGCCTGGAAATCAGCCTTAAGGTGGATGTAAACCTGGGTTATGAAATTTGAGCTGGGCACATATATCTGCAGTATTTTCTTATCTCTCTTCAAAGCACTATGTCCAGTAGCTGTCTCCTGCTCCTTTCTTCAATCATCAGCCTGATAACGCCTGACAAATTCTCTTTCACATATGATAAAAGCAGCCTGAGTTGTGTTGGGTAGGATGCTATAAATAGATTAGCATAGTGCTGAAAGATTCAACGAACATAACTGAAAGTCTCTACCTATAAGGAAAGGGGGTATGTGCCTTTTCTCCAATCAGCTGTCTTGGCTATATTCCCAGGCTTCACTGCAGTGCTAACCAGGAAGAGAAAATCTCCTAACACAATGTGAACTTTCTAAACAGTATATAATGCTGAAGACAACAGATATGCATGTAAAACTTATGTAGGAGGATTTGTTTCATCCCTGTGTATCATCTGAGGCTGTTCACTTCACTGGGTATATGTGAGGGTTTACATCCACTTTAAAACTATATTAAACTCAAAACCAAAAATGAATTATATTGCAGTTTACCAATCATTAGATGTAGTGGCTGCATCAGTTTTATTTTATTTGGCTTTTTCCCTTGTGTTTTTACCTGGTGACGTGGCCAGTAACACACCTCCTGTATTAGTGAGACATATGTTTGGATGAATGAGCATAGGAGGCATAACAGACAGAAGCATTGTCGGTCTGGGTGGGAGGGTAGTGTTAAATGTACTAACAGACTTAAATACACTAAGAAATTGAAGCCAAACTCTAGCTCAATTACAGCAGTTTTTTTTTCCTTTTAGGATAAAGGTTTTAAAATAAATAAAAGAATAAAAGCTGATCATTATTAAGAATGGGCTCAGGCTTGTTCAGAACTGAACGTGCCTGAGCATGCCAGGAAGTGAACCCTGCACTGCGCTAATCACAGGCAGTGAGACATTTCCCCCATGCGTGGCTGCAGTGATCGGGAAATGTCTCCCTGCCTGTGATTAGCGCAGTGCAGGGTTCACTTCCTGGCATGCTCAGGCACGTTCGGTTCCGAACAAGCCAGAGCCCATCCTTAATTATTATAAGCACCCCTGCCAGTGTTAAATGACTTTTCTTATCCATGAAAACTGATACATTCTGCTGGAGAGCTTGTGCTTTTTAAAAAGACTCAACAAAAGACTAGCTTGCTGGATCGCCAGATGACAGTAAAGAAAGCCTAAATAAATGCTGTCATCACATCTAAGAACTGGCAATAAGCAATAAAATAAATGTTTGCTTTTGGGTTTAATACTGCTTTAAGGTCTTAGTTTTCTATATAATGAAGCAGCAGCATAGATAAAAGCCTGCTTACCTTCTCCGATGTTTACACCCTTAGGCTGGGTTCACACTGCAGCGATCTCAGAGATTGCATATGATTCGCGCCGCACTGCAGTGTGAACCATATGTGATCTCTGTGGGATGCTAATTCAGCCATAGAGATTGTATGGCTGAAGTTGCATTGCAATCGAAGCAAACTCGCACAGGACCCTTTTTTTTCGCAGGGTCAGAATCGGATCGCATGGCGGTTCACACCATGCGATTCGATTCCTGTGCGAGTTTGCAGTTTGCAGTGCGATATGTGAACTGATTTGGGGGTGTCATTAACATTGTATTGACACTCCCCACAGTTCGCATAGTGCAGTGTGAACTGCCTCTGGGAGACATACGATGCGGGAACCTGCAGTGGATTCGCAGGGCTCCCGCATCGCTGCAGTGTGAACCGAGCCTTAAGCTGGATACACACTATACAACTTTTGTTGTTCGATCTCCTTTAGATTCACCTTCAACTATGTAGGGCAAGGACCTGCCCGATTGAATACAAATTGAAAGTGTTTAGGTTTGACCTCATATTAGATGGTTTTGGTAAATCTGAATGAAAAAATTGTATAGTGTGTATCCAGCTTTAGGGTCCTTTCACATGGGTAGTTCACCCAGTGGAGAGATCCGTCTTCTCTCGCTGTGCAGAGACGGCCCTGTCAGAGCCCCTATCCCCTCTATGGAGAGATTGGATGAAAATGGAGAGCCTGTCCGTTTTCATCTGGTCCGCCAGACGGATGGAAAATAGTGTCACCATCGGTCTGGATTTCACGGACAGGATCGTATAGCAGCGGGTGTCAGCGGACATGTCACCACTGACATCCACTGCTCCATAGGAGTGAATGGAGGCCCCGATCAGGTATTCCTGAAAAATCTGATTGGAAAGCCTGTGTGAAAGGGGCCTTACTGGCATGACCAACAATGTCACTAGTGAGTGACACATACATGCTTGCATACAACAAGAAGACTAGACATGAGAGGGTCAGAAGAAAAGGGATAAGTAGTGTAGTACATAAAAAAGTGAATAATAGAATAAAGAAGACATGCAGAATATCACTCTGGTAAAACCACATTTGTATACACTAATTAATGAACCCTTATCTAAGAAGCTGCAAGTTGCTTTTCTCTTCAAGAGCATTCCCATGGTGTATTAGGTACTGTTTACTGTAGTCTTTAATCAGCATTTGATCACAAAATAATACTGTATTACCATTAATAAAGGATGCATAGGAAGCAAAGGGTAAACCCTGACGCATTTTCTGTGTTTTACATCTAAGGATTTAGAGCACATAACAGTAGGAACAGACTACTAAAGAAACCTGTTTAGATTGCTTATTGAAGTTAAGGAAAACAGATCCCCGGGGCTGCTTCTATTTCAGTTATTAAAAAAGAAACATTAAAATTATTTCACAAACCACAGAAAATGTTAGTTGCCAAAACAAGATGATTCTGAAACTCGGTAGAGTGTAAAGGAAAATAAAAATCATAGTTCCTTGTTTGATGTATCTGAGTAATTCCTGAGGGATCACTTTTACAACATGTCTTTGAGAAGGATTGTGGAGTTTTATTAGTCTATATTGCAAACTCAAATAGTGCAAGTTAATATGGTGTTTTATTAAGGTTTCCTAACCTGTTTTAGAAAAACAACCATCATTATATTTGTGATTTAGCGTTGTACAGAGTTGGTAGTTAGGCTATAGACATTCATGAGCCGCTACTGACCTACTCTCCATTTTCAAAGCATATGATTTCTTTGAAGGCTACAAAGTTTCTGATGGGGCAGAAGCATGGTGAGGTGATTTGGCTTTGACCATTACATTAAAGTGAACTCAATACTGCTAATCTGGTTATCCAAGCTGCCAAGTGCTGACGTGTGAGGGCCCATGCCTACTCTCCTCTCTAGAGAGGGGGGAGACACAGTTTAATGACCACTTCAATACAGGGCACTTTCACCCCCCTTCCTGCCCAGGCCAGTTTTCAGCTTTCAGCGCTGTCACGTTTTGAATGACAATTGCGCGGTAATGCAACACTACACCCAAACAAATTTTTTATCATTTTTTCCCACAAATAGAGCTTTCTTTTGTTGGTATTTGATCACTGCTGGGTTTTTTATTTTTTGTTTTAAACAAATAAAAAAAAGACTGAAAATTTTGAAAAAAAAAAGTTTTCTGCATTTCTGTTATAAAATGTTTCTCCTTCACTGATGAGGCTACACTGATGGGTACTGATGAGGTGGCACTGATGGGTACTGATAGGCGGCACTGATGGGCAATGGTAGGCAGCACTGGTGATGAGGCACTAATATGCAGCACTGATGGGCACTGATAGGCGGCACTGATATGCAGCACTGATGAGGCGGCACTGATAGCCACTGATGATGAGGCACTAATACACAGCACTGATGGGCATTGATAGATGGTACTGATATGCAGCACTGTTGGGCACTGATAGGTGGCTCTGATGGGCACTGATGGGTGGCACTGATTGGCACTGATAGGACGCACTGCTGGGCAATGATAGGCAGCACTGATGAGGAGGCACTGACAGGCATTACTGATGAGCACTAATTGGCATTCTTGATGGGCACTGATTTGCATCCCTGGTAGGCACAGGTTGGCATCCCTTGTGGGCTATATTGGGCATCCTTGATAGATCTGCACTGATAATCAATGCGCTGATTAATTATCAATGCAGACCCCCCCGTCAGGAGAGCTGCTGATCGGCTCTCCTCTACCCGCATCCTGTCAGCGCAAATAGAGGAAAAGCTGATAAATGGCACATCTTGGTTACGATGTGACCTGCTGTGATTGGACACAGCTGAACACATGGTATGTCATATGCTCTTTACCAAGATCAGAGATGTGGTGTGTCAGAGCGACACACCGCACTGCCGATTGCCGCGCTGTGCACCCTTGTGGTTTATCCTGCTGGACGTCATATGACAACCAGTCAGGATAATACAACCACCCTGCAGCTGTAATTCTGCATACAGCGGGCGGGAAGTGGTTAATAAGACTTAAAATTTACTTTGAGTACAGATGTTCTGCTGTTGGAATGCCTGAATGGTGTACAAAACGAAGGCGCCAACCTTTTGGCACCTGAACAAAATTTTTAAAATTCTGTGATCTTCTTAGCTTGTTAACAATTTTCATATTTTATTGGTGTAACTGTTGATACATTTAGCAAATGTGAAGCCCAAGTATACTAAAAAGTAGCATTGTCATAATATAGCTAAATCTTAACTATCATTGTGATTCCCCTGAACAAGATAAAATATACTTGTCAAAAACTTTCTGAGCTGGATTAAGGGCTAAGTTAGTGAATTTTATGCACATCATATCAAGTGTAAGAAAACCTTAAATTTACTGACTTGAGCACAATGTCAACTGTTAAAATAAAATGTGCAATGAAAGGATTACTTTAGCAGCATGTAAGAGCAGAAGCCCACCAGCTGAGGGAATCAACTCTTGGCAGAGTGCTGGGGATTGATATAAACAGCTGAGCTCCAATGTAAAGCCCCCTAAACTCTCCCACTTAAACCAGAGCATGATTGTAAATCTGTATGAAACAGTATTTCAGATCATTGTATAAATAGATTTTATTTGAATATATTATGATCCATTGCAAAAGGTTTTTGTTCTCTGTCTCAATATATTGAGTTCATATGCAAGGCCAAAATCTGGTAACAGATTTTTAAGGCACAATAGCTAGAAACATGGGTCTTTTTATATAAAAGTATCACAAAGTTTATTTGAAAATTTCAACATTTGCACAATCATTTAGAAGCATGAACCATTGTCATAACCTTACTTGTGTCTTGGGAATAAAAATAGGGAGGATCCAACTTTTATTTTAGGTCAAGGCCTCCTTTATTAAACTTTTTGGAACATAGGTGAAAATAATTTAATTTCATCTTAATTCATAAATTATATGGCATTATCAATTCAAATAATTTATTTCTGTCCTAATTATTTTCTTTCACAAAAGATTTATGATTGTGCTTATATTTCTACTTTTTCATATTATTTCCTAAAATACACAGTAAAGCTTTTAGTTGGCCAGTAACAGGTACATTTCTCATTGTGACATTTGGGGCCCCATATATCATTGTATGAAGAGTAACTAAGTTACTGCAAGAACATTAACTGCTGCCTTTCTCCAAGTAAGTATGGGCAATATATCAAGATGAATTCTAATAAGCTTTTCGCAGCAGTCATTAGATTAGAAACAAGTTAAATGAGTCTTCTATTGGTTTACATTCTTTTTTTGTTTATTCAATCACATTTTAACATTTTAAAAAGAAACAGTAAGTGAAATACATATATTCCGTATGATTCACGACATGTGAAGCCACACCTGTTCTACTGCAGAATTATAATTTGTTCCATACAGTGCACAGTGGCAAATAACTGCATATGTACTTAATACAGCATTATGTAAAATTTCTCTTGACCACTTTGCTTGCATACTTGTACACTGGAAACAGAGACACTCTATCAAAATGATACTAAGGGATGATAAAAGTTTAAAATAACACACATAAAAATGATGATAAACCATTATCATCATTTCAATGAAATTCAGTTCAACACTAGCTCTACTTAAATCTATTCCAATCCCCATTCTAAGCCTGTTCTATCAACCCTGTAAAAGAAAGATCTACAGTATATACTTACCTACAGTATCTCACAAAAGTGAGTACACCCCTCACATTTTTCTAAATATTTTATTATATCTTTTCATGTGACAACACTGAAGAAATGACACTTTGCTATAATGTAAAGTAGTGAGTATACAGCTTGCATAACAGTGTAAATTTGCTGCCCCCTCAAAATAACTCAACACACAGCCATTAATATGTAAATCGCTGGCAACAAAAGTGAGTACACCCCTAAATGAAAATGTCCAAATTGTGCCCAATTAACCATTTTCCCTCCCCAGTGTCATGTGACACATTAGTGTTACAAAGTCTCAAGTGTGAAAGGGGAACAAGTGTGTTAAATTTGGTGTTATCACTCTCCCTCTCTCATACTGGTCACTGGAAGCTCAACATGGAAAAGAACTCTCTGAGGATCTGAAAAAAAGTATTGTTGCTCTACATAAAGATGGCCTAGGTTATAAGAAGATTGCCAAGACCCTGAAACTGAGCTGCAGCATGGTGGCCAAGATCATACAGTGGTTTAACAAAACAGGTTCCACTCAGAACAGAACAGGCCTCGCCATAATCAACCAAAGAAGTTGAGAGCACGTGCTCAGCATCATATCCAGAGGTTTTCTATGGGAAATAGACATATGAGTGCTGCCAGCATTGCTGTAGAGGTTGAAGGGGCGGGGGTCAGCCTGTCAGTATTCAGACCATATGCCGCACACTGCATCAAATTGGTCTGCATGGCTGTCATCCCAGAAGGAAGCCTCTTCTAAAGATGATCCACAAGAAAGCCCGCAGTTTGCTGAAGACAAGCAGACTAAGGACATGGATTACTGGAACCATGTCCTGTGATATGGTGAGACCAAGATAAACTTATTTGGTTCAATCTGGTTCGGTGTCAAGGGTGTGTGGCAGCAACCAGGTGAGGAGTACAAAGCCAAGTGTGGTCTAGGGCTGCATCAATGCTGCCGGCACTGTTCATTGAGGGAACCATAAATGCCAACATGTACTGTGACATACTGAAGCAGAGCATGATCCCCTCCCTTTGGAGACTGGGCTGTAGGGAAATATTCCAACATGATAACGACCCCAAACACACCTCCAAGATGACCACTGCCTTTCTAAAGAAGTTAAGGGTAAAGGTGATGGACTGGCCAAGCATGTCTCCAGACCCTATTGAGCATCTGTGGGGCATCCTCAAAGGTAGGAAGGTGGAGGAGCACAAGGTCTATAACATCCACCAGCTCCATGATGTCATCATGGAAGAGAGGAAGAGGACTCCAGTGGCAACCTGTGAAGCTCCAGTGAACTCCATGCCCAAGAGGGTTAAGGCAGTGCTGGGAAATAATGGTGGCTACACAAAATATTGACACTTTAGGCCCAATATGAACATTATCACTTAGGGGTGTACTCACTTTTCTTGCCATCAGTTTAGACATTAATGGCTATGTGTTACGTTATTTTGAGTAGACAGCAAATTTACACTGTTATACAAGCCATACACTCACTACTTTACATTGTAGCAAAGTGTAATTTTTTCAGTGCTGTCACATGAAAAGATATAATAAAATATTTTCAAAAATGTGAGGGGTGTACTCACTTTTGTGAGATACTGTATATGGAGGACACACTGGTCCAGTCACATGATTGGGTCCCAGCACCAACTTCGGTGAAGAGGAGAGATCACCGCCAACGGGTGCGGAGCCCGAGCGATAACATCACTCATAGTGTTACTATGGGGCATGCATTGTCGGCTGTCCCTCCTCTATGCTGAAGTCAGGGCTGGGGCTCGATCATGTGACTGGACCAGAGCGCCCACAGAGTAGATGATACACATCTTTTTTTCACAGGATAGATAGACTAGGCTTAGAATGGGGGTGGGAGTAGATTTAAGTATAGTTAGTGTATATCTGAACTTCTAGTTTATGCATTTTCCTCCAGCCCTGGTAAAAGTAGATCTTGTGGCCCCCAAAATGCATTAGCTGTCCTTTGACCTGCTTTTTGTGACCAGTTGAACAATAAAGATTTTGGACTCCTAAAGATTGTTCATTTGGCAGTCTCTTTGACCTATTACACTTGGATTTCTCAACTTTGGTGAATGTGATGTCATGGGGATCCTTGTCTTTGTGGTAGGTTGCTGAATACAGGCCAATTGGGCTCAAGCAAAAACCTGTGGAAATCCATGTCCAGTGCCCCTCCACCACTACTCCTTAGGTTTTTATTGCTGTCTATGTCTCCTTAAGAAAAAAATACTTTCTCTGTTTGCCCTGGTGACCACTGACACCAAAAATGAAAGCGAAGGAAAATTCAAAATTGCCACCAGAAGAATGGAGGAAAAATCTTATAATGGGGACACTCACCCCAGTGACGATAATCAATAAGGGCGTTTCCCTCTCTTTGCAGAGATTTCCTCTCCTTTCTTGTTATGGCCATATGACAGGTAGTGAAGGGAAATCTCCCCAAAAGGACACATATGGTGACTAACAGGGCTTCTAAAATTAAACAAAAGTTTTAGCTTTAGTTATATTTTAAAAGAGAGGATTTTTTTCTATCCTGGCAGCATCTGTCCACGGCCTTGGGAAAGTGGGGTACCAAGCTAAATACACTACCTGGGAGGATGGCAAATGGTTGGGCTAGCTGAATGGCTTAGGAGGATTCCCCTATCTACTGCAGGGGAGTGGACTGGTGGTAAATCCCCCCGGCCTTAGTTTGGTACCCTACTTTCTCAACGCCGTGGACCTTACTACCATGGACTCTTAACATGGCCTGGATTCTGACATAGAGTCCAATATAGACACTTTGAAGTATTCTCCTCTGGACCAAAGGCCACACCACAGCTGCCCCTTCCCTTGTTCCTTTGCCATACCTCCACATCGCCAGTAGTAGTACTGCAATCATTTTGCTGGACCATACATACAGCTACTGAGCCCACAACTACAGATGCTGCCAGGATAGAAAAAAATCCTCTCTTTTAAAAAAACACTATTGTGCTCTCTGTCCATTGTAATACATCCCTGATGAAGGGCTTTTTTGGATCCGAAACGTACACCTTGGGTACCGAATTCCATCTTCTGACAACGGAACAGTCAACTTTGAAATCTCTTATTGCAACACATGCGGATGCACAATTGATGGACTGTATGTTTTTGTACTAGACATTTTTATGTGGTAGATATGTATATTCGTCTATATACCTGTCCCTCATTTGAGTGACAAGTCTTTTTATATGTCAAGAATCAATAAACTGTTACATTTTATAAATTTACGTGGTACTGTTACCTTCATAAAGTCCCACTCAGGGGGTATCCTGCTTTTTGTATCTAATCAAAAAATGGATGGGATAACCACCACTAAGCCTTGCTGATAGTGGAACAATACATAGTTATATTTTAAAAACTATTCTACAGATTCTGCTAGTGCTACAGTGTACATGTGTAACTTAAGGCTGATAACTCGATAAAGCAAAAACAGACAGAGAAATCAAATTGAAAGCTGATAATTTTTTTGCTTAGTGTACACATACAGTTTAATATCCTCAAATAGAGCAGGAGTTGTAATAACTGTTGGACTTACCTGTAGAAAAGCTCTCCATCTTATTCAAATTCTAACAGTCTTTTCCAGAGTATCTTATTGCTGTACAAACTTGTGAAAATTGCATATATACTATAGGCTGATGGACACTTAGAGGTGTATTTATAAAACATTTACATGCTGTTTACAAGCTGTTTGTCCATCAATCCATGTAAATTGATTCTGTGTGAATAGGACAAAATGAATCGTTCTCCAACTATGTTCTCTGCAACTTGAATGTATGAATGGGGAAATTACTAAATTATGACCACTAGATGATGCTAACATAGGAGATAAGTGTGCTCCTTAGTGCAGTCTAGCGGCCATAATATAATATTTTCCGCATTCAAACATTTGAACTACAGAGATTTGGAGAACATTCCCTTTTGCCCCATTGTCACAGAACACATTTACATGCAGTTGGATAGAAGAACAGCTATGCAAAAAGTTTTGGCTTTTATGTGAAAATTGAATATAGAGATCTGATGTTTGGTTCTTATTGACTAGAGATGACACAATAAAGAGCAAAACGCACATGTTGTTGGCAGTACAGGCGGTCCCCTAGTTACAAACATCCGACGTACAAACGACTCCTACTTACAAAGGGAGGGAGACAACAGAAAGTGGGAGGAAATCTCCCCCTAGGAAGGGAAATTCACTCCTTTAAATGTTATCATGGGAAAAAGGTGTCTCCACTGATGCTTTATCACCAAGGTTTGTTTCCACAACAACCCAAAATTTTCAAAATCCAATTATCATGGGATTGTAGGTCACACATACACACACCAATCAATTCATTCTAACTAAATAATATACACTACGCAAATTCTTTGGTAATAAAAATAGCTGCGGCACCTTTATTGGTATAAATAAAACATACCATAAATTTATTTCTTATTAAAATTCAAAATTCATTTAAAATCATTTAATCTAAATCAATAATAAATAAATAAATATATTAAAACTTCAATTCACTCAGTCATGGAACTCGAGTGATAATTCATAAATTCATAAACAAAGTCCCCCCGTGATCCAAGGGTGACATAACCACATAAAGGCACCAGCGACAAGGGTGGGAGGGAGGGGGAGCTCGCAAGGTCGGCATCCAGGACAACTGTGACCAAAGCCCTTCATGCGTGGGTTTATATAGCCCACCTCACGCACTGGGAAACGTGTTTACGGCTCAAAAGCCTTGTGACAGCCCTTACAAGCTCTAAAGGGGCGGTAACCAAAAATACCGCCTTTTTTTACATTTTTTTTTTTATTTTAAAGAAAATACCACAGGTGTTGCGGCGACCACAACCCCATGCTGTGGGCTCTCTACTTGCGCCCACTTTACATTGGGACGATGGTGATGTGCAATCTTCTGAACAGAAACATAGACAGCAAAACAAACATTGCAGGGGTGTTACCCCTTCCCTATGCTATCCAAAAAGCTTAAAAAAATTTTTTGGCTGAATCTACACTTAAAAAATGTACCTGTTCCAACTTACAAATTCAACTTAAGAACAAACCTACAGACCCTATCTTGTTTGTAACCCGGGGGCCGCCTGTAGTGCTAACAAGGAACTACATAATGTTTAAAAACCTTGAAACAAATAATATGATTAAATCTAAAGGAAAAGAAAGGGACAAGACACATATTTCTTATTCCCATATGTATGGGTCACCTTGCTTCTATGACTTTTGCTATAAATGTGTGATGTACTTCACGTTAATAGAGCATGAAATGCTAGCACCTTTAAATCAGGAAGGTCTTATAATGCACTGTGGGTCCCATCTAATGATGCTTTTCCTGTACTTGTGTCACTATAGGGAGTACATATCCCAGTCATGCTATTCATGGGTCACATTTTTTCCAACCAGTGAAATTGGGTCAGTCAATGTGAACATAACCTATAGCAGTGTAAATATTATAATCATATCTTGATTCAGTTATTGTTGTAATTTAGAATGCTAGGAGCTGCATTTCTCATATTAAAATTAACTCCATCCAAAAATAACATGATCCAAATGAAAAAAAAAAAATAGAAATCAGCTTTTGCTACAATATTCAACTTCACTTCAGGGATTTCCCCTGCAGTACTTGTTTATGTTGCTAAATGTCCTTGTTCTGATCGCCAACATCACTCAACTCACTTCCTCTGATTCCGGGTTGTCCTGAGCCTGACTCAGCCTGTGACTGGAAAATGAAAGGGGAAACAACACAGTGATGAGCTCAATTCTCTGTCAAACATCTTTCTTGTCCCATCAGCATGCTATAAACGGATTGGCTCCTTGTGCTTCTTCTTCTTTATCACTCCAGCCCTGCTGCTCAGGTCAAATTAAGGTATTTACACTGCATGCATTAAAATCTATTTAATGATGTATTAAAAATCGCAGAGCTGCATTCATTTGTGTCTTTTTAGTCGGCCTGGAGTTCATCTTGAAGATAATTTAGAATATTTAGTATCAAAAGCCTCCATGTTTTTATTGTATATTTTAGTAAATGGGCTTGTTATTAAGCTTAACCATTTTCATCCTAATGTTGCTTTTCAGTCATGGGACTCTTTGGTATTCCAGCAATTATAGTCTTCCTGCACCTGTGTGTATATAGGCACACCATACATAATAAGCTTCAATACAGTGTAAACGCAATCTCCTTTATAAACTGCTTAGCCTAAGCCATATACAGGTGGGCAGGCCAGGGAGTTGTAGTGTGAATTATACTGGATTTTATTAGAAGCAAAACTATATGCTTTGCTGATGATCATGATTGATTTGAGGTTTTACAGGAAACCTTTTTTACCAATTGGTGGCTGCCAGTAGGTTGGACCTGTGACTTTCTTCAAATTGGTCACTAATGTATTTGCTGGAAGCATATGGGATTTGATGACTTTATTACTTTTAATACAAAGCTGACATACTGTAGCACTTGCACAAGAAAGTACATATCACTGACAATAGGCTACAGGAGCTGCTCACATTCTTTTTAGTAATGTGGAACCATTTTATTATTAACATCAGTGGTTAAAGAGCAAAATACTCAGTCCTGTCACTAATGAGAAATAAGTGCTTATTGTCCTTTATAAATGTAAAGATACATTAGACACATTAATAAGCAGACACCAGTTATTAGACAATAACGAAAAAATTTGTTTTGTTTTGTTTCGATTCGTTATTTACATGAATTTGTTCAGTTAGATTTGTTTATTTCGTTTTCAGAATTAGTTTTGTTTATTTGTTTTCGAATCAAATTCAAATCACTTTCAAATTCGAATCGTTTTCAAATATGAACAGTTTTTCAAATTCCAAGGAGAATGGGGTGGAGTGGAAAATGGAGGAATAGAATGTAAAACAATAGAATACAATAGAGGGGAATATAACAGAAAATTAAAGAATATAATGTGGCGGAGTGGAACAAAGCTGTTTTACCCTGTTGTATTCTATTCTTTTGTTTTCTGTTATATTCTTTTCTAGTCTATTGTTTTTTTTTTCTCTTCTATTCCTGTTTTCTATTCTATTTTGTTCTCTTTGGAAAATGAAAAATGATTCAAAATTTAGTATTTTTTAAATTTGAATTTGAAAACGATTCGAAAAGTATTCGAAAATGATTTGAATTCAAATTTCTTCCGATTTTTTTTTCCGTTCTTTCGGATATGTTTAAATTTGGTACTATTGTAATCAGGATTTCCGAAAAATGAAAATTGTTCTAAATTTTCATTGGGAATGAAACTAATCGCACATGTCTACCAGTTATTCAGTTACTTGTGGGCCCATTACCATTCATAGTCCAACCCTTTCCCCCCACCTTTGTTTTGGGCCCCCCTGCCTCTCTGTGCTCTTTGGAGACAATTTAGTGATGTGTTCCTGCTTGATTTGTTAAAGGAGTAGCCACAGATACAAGCAGGACCATATTGTTTGACATCAAGCATGTGGGATGGGACAGAAGTTTTTTTTTTTAAAGAGAGAGAACATGGAAAACATACGCATGTATTGTAGAGACATACTTTTTTTAATGTATTTTTCTGTTAGCACAGTTACCAGTGTACTGGATATCATTGATGTTTTTACTTGTTGCCTAGAATTTCTCTTTAATTAGTGCAAACTTGAAATTTGTTCTCTCTTTCTCTGCTATAATTATTTTACAGTAGTTTGCATTTGTCTTCTTTTGAACTGTGGAAAGTTACTTTTTTTTCCTTGAAGTATGCAAAGTTTCACCCAAGCTAAAAATATAGTTTCTAAACTTTCTTTGACAGATGGCAACTTCAGCAACTGTGGAAGCAGAGAATTAGTAATAGCTTTGGTGTTACCATGCAAGAAAAATATAGCAGAACTTTGAATTCTTAAGTATTTATGTTATTCATTTTTAAGTACCGGCTTTGCTATTCATATATTACATTTTTTTTTGTTCTCGTGGAACACAATAAATATTTTTCTTGGACCTATAGTTATATGTGATATTAAATGTAACAACAATACAACATTACTATAAAAATTGCAACAGGAACTGTGCCTTTTAGCTGTTCCAAGATAAAGCTAGTACACACTGACATAACTAAGCATATTAAAAGATGCTAACATATCATAGATTGATATGACCAAGAACATTATGACGATCATATAAAATTGATACACAAACCATTTTCATTATTACATTACTAAACATTGTCTTTGCACATATCTTTGGTAGCCTGCGCAGAAATACTGGTTGAATTATATACGTTTCCTGCAAGTTGTATTTGTGTTACTTTCTAAAGGTATGTCTTACCTCCCCCAGATGCAGACAATGCAGCTTTAATGCAACACTGACTTTGCTCATGTGATTTTATTGATGGTAAACCCCTCCCACTCAAAAGTCAGTTGGAGAAGGGACATAAAAAACAATTAGCAGTTTCTTCAAAACATGTACTGTTATAAATCTGAAAAAAAAGAATCCTTGCCCTTAATGCAGTTCTCTGGATATTTTTTCTTTCTCAGAAAAAGGGGCTTTTCTACTTGTATTCATTGCATTCTGAGCCACTTAATAACTAAGGGGTACATGCATGAATGAGCCCCTAGGGCTCGTTCACATGTGAGGTTCAGAGGCGATAAAACCCCATAGTTGAGCTTGTACCTTGTCCTTATTGTAGTTCTTGAGATTTTTTCTCTTTCTCAGGAAAATGGGCTTTTCTACTTTCATTCATTGCTTTCTAAGTCACTTAATAACTAAGGGGTTCATGCATGAATAAGTCCTTAGGGCTCATTTACATGTGAGGTTCGGAGGCAATAAAACCACTTAGTTGAGCGTTTACCTTGCCCTTATTGTAGTTCTTGAGATTCTTTTTCTCTCTCAGAAAAAGGGGCTTTTCTACTTTCATTCATTGCTTTCTAAGCCACTTAATAACTAAGGGGTTCATGCATGAATGAGCCCTTAGGGCTCCTTCACATGTGAGGTTCAGAGGCAATAAAACCCATTAGTTTAGCTTTTATCTTCTCCCAACCACTACTCCCTTTAGCTGCACATGCTGTGGCAGGAATTATACTCTTCAAGGAACAAAGCACGTGTGAATGAGCCCTTAAGCTTTTTTTTTTTATTATTCAATTTTTATAACATTTTTTAACAGCCTTGTTGGACAATAAAAGGGACCGAGCATACAGATGCCTCAATTCCTCTTCTGCAGCCTCACTGCACTGCAGATGAATGATCAGGAAACACTCTGTACAGAGGCTCCCTGCAGGAGAGATTGGTACCGATTACTCATTGTGTTCATTTATGAAAGAAAGGGACTGGTAAATATGACATATTTACCAGCCCACAGCTTTCCATCCTGACACTGATGCGAGCCACTACAGCCAATGGGAAGGAAAGAGGGGGCACACAGAGGGTCCAGAGCAGTGGAAAAGGGGGGGGGGGGTAACCAGAGTGGTAGGGGAAACCAATACCAAATACTGAAACTCATTTTCCTGGGGCTTCCCCTGCAGCAGCTGAAAGCTGGAGGGAGAGGGAGGAGGAGAAGCCAGCTGCATTGCAGCTACAGGAAGATCAAATTAATTGATACTTGTCAGATGTCAGATACAACTTATATAAAAGGAGGGCTGGCTGTACTGCCTTATCAGTGGCCCTGGCCATGCCATAAGAAAAGTGTTGCTAAAACTTTATTGAATTCCCCCACCTACTGTATATACTAGCTTAACAATGTTCCTCGACAGCTTTATGGAACAGAAAATGAGCGTGGTCACACCAGGATAGGAAGTGGGTTACTTGCAAAATCAACTTTAAAATACCTGAAAAAGAAAATGAATGCAGCCACCACATCCAAAGACTGGAAAGCTGCAATGTATATTACGTTTTTGTTCTTGAGTTTAGATACACATACAAGCATTCTTACTGGTTGCGATATTATGTGCTTGTTCAGGTTTTCATTTTATTTTCAGTTTTCAGTCACAGTTTTTTTATGCTTATAAATGTGAAATGTGAATAGAAAAGCCATCTTTTCACAAAAAATGTGACACATCAGTATTGCTTTTGTATTCCTTCTGAAGTTTATTAGCAGAAACACCTCACTGATCAGGATGCTATCTCTTACATATTAGCAGAGGACCAGCATTCTAGTTAGAAATTGCTTTTATAGGTTTCGAACATCTCTTTCCACATAGACAAAATAATGAATAGGTCCTTGGTGTGTATTACAGGCGGTCCCCTAGTTACAAACATCCGACTTACAAACGACTCCTACTTACAAATGGAGGGAGACAACAGGGAGAGGAAATCTCCCCCTAGAAAGGGAAATTCACTCCTGTAAGAGTCATTATGGGGAAAAGATGTCTCCACTGATGCTTCATCACCAAGGTTTGCTTAGACAACAACCCAAAATTTTCAAAATCCAATTATCATTGGGACAGGAAGTGAGGTGAAATCTTCTGAACAGAAACATAGACAGCAAAACAAACATTACAGGGGTGTTACCCCTTCCCTATGCTTTCCAAAAAGCTTAAAAATAGTTATTGTGGGTGAAGCTACACTTAAAAATTGTACCTGTTCTGACTTACAAACAAATTCAACTTAAGAACAAACCTACAGTCCCTATCTTGTTTGTAACCCGGGGACCACCTGTATTCCTGAACTTCTTCATTTGGCTAACAGCTTGGTCATTATGAAATAAAAGCTCTGGAACCTTTTTGTTTAAAGGTAACATGGTTTAGGTTGGAACTTTGCAAATATACCAACAAGCTATAATAGACATATATCTTGGTGTGCTTTAGGGACCATTTACACCACTAGGCTATACTCTGCAACGGACACACTGCTGTGCATTGTCTTGTATTGCGGTGTGTTAAACAACTCATTAAAAATGATTGGGCTGAAATGCACAGTGACACACATTAAAAAAAGTTCAGGCTGCATTTTATTGCAGCACAACACACAGCACACCATGCAGCTGATTTACTAAAGGCAATTAGGCTGTTCACTTTGAGGGAATTTTACCTTAACTTAGTAAATGTGGTAAAAATTAATTTTGCAAAGAATAAAAAATCACACGCAAGGAAAATTTAAAAGTATTTTTGGTTCCACGTGATTGAATGATAATAGTCATCAGAGCTTCGCCTCATTCACGAAGTTAAAGGTTAAGTTCCCCTTTAAAAAAAGAATACATGGATGAATTTTAGCAAGAAAACAATGAACATTTATTTATTTATTTTTCACAAGAGAATTGCACCCTTGGTCAGTGGATTGCAGGTTCAATGCCAGGGATTCAAGGTTGGATTTGGTACAATGGAAATTGGTGAAGTTATGATACGTGAATCTTGTGAAATGATGGTCTGGTTAAAAGTCAAAAGTCACGACAACGCGAAACTT
>BLSH010514190.1:1122705-1133441 GCA_018402905.1 Glandirana rugosa
GTGGTAAAATTTTTGTGTCGGGTCTCCCTAAATGATCGCATTTGTTATTGTTCCTTAAATTATCAAGTGCCACATTTTTTCATTTTGAAGATGCTTTTTTCGATGCTAGGTTCACACCTATGTGTGTGGCTGCAGATGTGGGAATCGCAGTGATACCCGCACCCGCAGTGAAAACACCTTGCTGTAGGAAAACTCGCAGGGCTGCCATTTATTTTGAATGGCACCCTGACGCATGTAAAAATGCAGTGTGTTTGCGGGTGCAGGAACCACTTGGAAACCGCATGCTCAAAATGGCCATTCGATTTCCCTCTGGGCTGTGTTTTTAAAATGGTGCATACACTTTTTTTTACGAGAAATGCAGGCACGGCAGCCCATTCAAATGCATAGGCTGCTGTACCCATGCAAACGCGAGCCTCAAAAATCCCAAAGGTGTGAACCTAGCTGAAGCCTTATCTTTTTCGCTTTTATAGTCTACCTTAAAATAATAAACATAATTTTAGCCAAATTAGAAAGCTAAAAATTAATGCATGCTGATAATTTATGAGAGCTTTCTCCTTTGATGCTTCATTCTGATGTACGCGAAAGCAAATAATCTGTTTGTGTAAATAATTAGCATAAGATTAAGTTTGGTTTGCAGGGACACAAATTAGCAAGACATATGCGCTACTTGCATAGGTTTGCAATCCTCCTTTTTCTTTTTCTTTTTTTTTTTGCATTTTTTTTTTAGTCGAGTCAGTGGGGACTTGATCCAGACTCCCATGTAGACAACAGAACAAAAGATCATTAGTAATAGTGATCTATTTCTGGCTGTTTTAAAATGGCACCTGGGGCTTGAATGGTTAAAATCATGCTAGGGGTTGAGTGGTGATAATTGTGCAGTTATTTGAAATGTCTATCATGGAGAACAAAAAATGGAGCCCTTTGAGGAGGTGATAAAAATAACTATTCAGGAGATTCATTACCAGTTCATAAGAAATAAAGGTTCATCACTCTATCTAAACCTAAAAAAAAAAAGATTTTGCTTTCAATGTTTAAATAGAAATATCCATTTCACAAAAATAAAAAAATTCCACGCCTATGCGATTTTTCTGTGAATTAAATGTTTTAAGGAGAAAACATTGTATGGTAATATAACAATAGTGGTTAAAGTAGACCTATACTTAAAATTCAGTTTGGCTGTCTCACAGGGATCCATTAGCACGGTTTTATGTGACAAAGCAAATGAGTGAGAAAAATGTACCTTTAGTGTATGTAATTCCTGATTAGAAGCAGCAAGCAAAGAACTTTCTTTAGGAGCCCTTCCCTCTCCTAGTCTTCCAGGAATCATTTGGGAGCTTGACATCACCAGTGGCCCATTTCTGCTTACGCTGATGGTGCCATCAGACAACAGAATCTAGGAAGGGGAAAAACTGTCCATTAATAGCTACCACCTCCGCAGATATGGTGGCTGCCTCTCAGCCACACAGTACTGGGGTTTTGATGACAGTAATAGCAAATCAACATTTCTGTGCCATTGTTAATATACCACCACTACTATTATATAACCTAAAAAACATTTTGAATGGTATATAAAGCTCAAGCACTGTCAGCAACAACTTCTATCTACGTATACAGGGCCTTGAAAAAGTATTCATACCCCTTGAAATTTTCCACATTTTGTCATGTTACAACCAAAAATGTAAATGTATTTTATTGGGCTTGTATGTGATAGATCAACACAAAGTGCACATAATTGTGAAGTGGAAAGAAAATTATAAATGTTTTTTAAAATTCTTTACAAATAAATATCTGAAAAGTGGGGTGTGCATTTGTATTCAGCCCCCCTGAGCCAATACTTTGTAGAACCACCTTTCTCTGCAATTACAGCTGCAAGTCTTTTTGGGGATGTCTCTACCAGCTTTGCACATCTAGAGAGTGATATTTTTGCCCATCCTTATTTGCAAAATAGCTCAAGCTCTGTCAGATTTGATGAAAAGCGTCTGTGAACAGTAATTTTCAAGTCATGCTACAGATGCTCAGTTGGAGTTAGATCTGGGCTTTGACTGGGCCTTTCTAACACGTGAATATGCTTTGATCTGAACCATTCCATTGTAGCTCTGGCTGTATGTTTAGGGTCATTGTCCTGCTGGAAGGTGAACTTCCGCTCCAGTCTCAAGTCTTTTGAAGACTCTAATAGGTTTTCTTCTAAGATTGCCCTGTATTTGGCTCTATCCATCTTACTATCAACTCTGACCAGCTTTCCTGTCCCTGCTGAAGAAAAGCATCCCCACAACATGATGCTGCCACCACCATGTTTCATGGTAGGGATGGTGTGTTCAGGGGGATGTGCAGTGTTAGTTTTCCGCCACACATAGCGTTTTGCTTTTAGGATAAAAAGTTCAATTTTGCTCTTATCTGACTCTGCAGAGCACGTTCTTCCACATGTTTGCTGTGTCCTCCACATAGCTTCTTGCAAACGGGACTTCTTATGGCTTTCTTTCAACAATGGCTTTCTTCTCCCACCTGAACTGTGGATCTCTGCAGCTCCACCAGTGTTACCATGGACCTCTTGGCTGCTTCTCTGATTAATGCTCTCCTTGCCTGGCCTGTCAGTTTAGGTGTACGGCCATGTCTTAGTAGGATTGCAGATGTGCCATACTCTTTCCATTTTCGGATGATGGATTTAACAGTGCTCTGTGAGATGTTCAAAGCTTGGAATATTTTTTTATAACCTAACTCTGCTCAAAACGTCTCCACAATTTTATCCCTGACCTGCCTGGTGTGTTTCTTGGCCTTCATTATGCTGTTTGTTCACTAAGGTCCTCTAACAAACCTCTGAGGGCTTCACAGAACAGCTGCATTTCTACTGAGATTAAATTACACACAGGGGTATCAGAGTAAAGGGGGCTGAATACAAATGCATGCCACACTTTTCAGATATTTATGTGTAAAAAATTTGGAAAACCGCTTATCATTTTCCTTTCTCGTCACAATTATGTGCCACTTTGTGTTGGTCTATCACATAAAATTCCAATAAAACACATTTACGTTTTTGGTTGTAACATGACAAAATGTGGAAAATGTCAAAGGGTATGAATGCTTTTTCAAAAAAAAGTTGTGAAGCTTCTTTGGGTAGATTTCTGCGTGTAGGACAGCCCATTCAGGTGGATGGGCTGCCCTATGTGTGATGAGTGAAAATGCTCCAAAAAGCCTCCCCCCCTCGCTAAAAAAAAAAAAAAAGGCATGTGGGATTGCAAGTTCCCACTATGCAGAGCTGTGAACGGGGCTTGACAGCTGAGTGTTTCTGTCCACTCCCTCCTGTGTACTTGTATAAAAATGGCCATACACTATGCAATCTGATTGTATATTGTGTATTTAGTGAGAAGGGTGATCACTGATTGATTGCATCTCATTTAAAAAATGTACAGCTGGGAATGAGTGAGTAGGTAGGAGGGTGGATGGTGCAGGGTGCATGCTAATGAGGTCAGCTGGTCAACTCCTTCCTGTTTCATGACCTATAGTCTGACCAGGAAGTAAGGTAATAGCAATGGATATGTTTGCAAACATGGATAAGGACAAGTGAAATAAGTGACTGTAGATTTAATGGAAAACTGATATTTTTGCAAAAACTGTGAACTTAGCCTTTAAGTTTGATTTTCCATTTGAGCTTGCTTTTTCTTCAGACTCAGAATTCTGCCTATAGTGTGCCTTGAAGGGAACCCTGAAGCCCTAGTGAATTACATTTATCTGTGTTGGCACTCTTTGTATCAATAAGCATATGCAGCTCAGAAGCAAGCAGGCATTTATGGGTTTTATTTACAAGATGCAAAGGATGATGATACAATTAGTCCTAACAGAAGGACATGTGACTATATTCTGATGTGAACAGTGTGTACTCCCCAGATAGTGGGTTGTTTTTCAGGAGTTGGGCTTGGCCCCTTAGTTCCAGTGAAGGGAACTCTTAAGGCATCAGCATACCAAGACATTTTGGATAATTTCATGCTCCCAACTTTGTGGGAACAGTTTGGGGGTGGCCCCTTCCTGTTCCAATATGACTGTGCACCAGTACACAAAGCAATTTCCATAAAGACATTGATGAGCGAGTTTGGGATGGAGGAACTTGACTGGCATCAACCTGATAGAAAACCTTTGGGATGAATTAGAGCGGAGACTGCGAGCCAGGCCTCTAGTCTAACATCAGTGCCTGACCTCACAAATGCGCTTCTGGAAGAATGGTCAAACATTCCCATAGACACTCCTAAACCTTGTGGACAGCCTTCCCAGAAGAGTTGAAGCTGTTATAGCTGCAAAGGGTGGGCCAACTCAATATTGAACCCTACGGACTAAGACTGGGATGCCATTAAAGTTCATGTGCGTGTAAAGGCAGGTGTCCAAATGCATATATATGTATATTTTATATATATATTTTTTAACAAACTTTACTTCACTATATGGAAACAATTGGAGTAGATTGGGAAAAACCTGTTTTGTTATTCTAGTGATGTGTTACTTCTGTAAAATGGGCATCAAACAGGTTCCGCGTGCATGTGATTTCAGCAGCAGTGTTTTGTTAGGAAAACAGCATGATACAAAAAAGGGTATCACCACAGTGCTGAAGGAAACAAGTTGCAAAGTCCTTTAGATTTACAGGCGTGTTCAGCTATTCAATGATAACAGAACATAAAATGCAATTCCTTAAATTTATTAAAGAAGGCACGGCAATAAATGCAAGGTCTTTAAGAAGATTTATGTACAGATGTATGCCTATTGTGATTGTAACACAAAACACAACTTCTCTTATTGGTGTATCGTGTTGCACCAAGCGTAGCAAACGTTAGGTTCACTGATATATTGCTGCTGTTGTTTTTCTGGCACATTATCCCATGGGGTAAATGAGCAACCCACACAGGCATATCCCTTGGTAAATTTGTATCAGTGCAATTAATTTTCATCTAAAATCCTTTCACATACTGTCAGCAGTGAAATAGCTAAAAAACTGCAGTGCCGAAGGGCTACAGGGAATGTGGATGAAAGAAAGATGTGTGAAAAGGTTATGGTGGAAGCAGCATCTTTATTTCGAATTGTAATAAAGCAAAAACAAAACCACAACAAGAATGTTTCATGGTACAAGAGTAAGTTATATGAATGAGAAAGTCCCCTAAACTGTCATATTGGGAAACCTATGCCCCCCCCCCCTCCATCCATAAAAGCCAGTTTTACTGAAGGATCAATGAGGTGAACGTGGTTACAAAAATGCTTCCATATCACAAGTAATAACATTATTTTTTTTTTCCCCAGGAACCTATCCACTGGTTTTACATTGCTAGTACATGCCATGTGAATTTACAAGAAACCGGCATTTGGTGCAATACAGTTCTCAAATGCATCAACCTATTTATCTTTATATTTAATAGCTGCTATTTTTATTTCAAAGTTACAAATTATTTTAAGGGTTTATGTATCTATTAGATGTAACAGGCTGTTACTCAGGTGTATATAATACAGTTCCATTTGTAAGATGAGCGGTTTTTACATTGCTTATGTAGCCAATCCCACTACCACGTTGTTTGCCTCTACTTGGCTGAAGCAAAAGAACAAAATGACTGAATGGTAATTTTGTGCAATTAACTAGTGACATCCTTTGCTTGTAGAGTTGGCCTTTGTGGTTAAATGCTTGCACAACAGGAGAACCCATTATCTTTTCCTTGCATAGGGCAGCTATTTTTTTCCCTGAGCCAGATATTCCACTACATTGCAATCTAAAACGGTTGCTATTAACATTAGGATGCAAAGATGTGTTTCTGTTCAGATAATTTCTAGCAGGATTTTATAAAGAGGAACTTTGGGCAAAACAGAAAATCTAATGTCAACTAGCTTGACAGTTATCACCAGTCTGTTTGTCTTTATGCCCCCCTTAAAAGTATAAAAATACCTAATGATCTTGTCAGCTGAACTGTCGGTAGTACATTTACCTAAGCTAGTTGTCCACACTGATTGATCAGCCTCTAGCTAGTCATTCGGTAGTTGACCATGCCTAACTCTGCCTTATCGACGTAGTGGTTGACAGGAAATCAGTGCAGACCATTCTGAAGTTTTCATTCTAAGAAATTACATGGAAACAATGCTTCCCCCCGCCTCTCCACCATATAGGAGCAGGTACCCATGACACAGATTCTTATAAACTCTTTCTAGGCAATCATAAAACACATGCAACAACAAAATAATTTGCACAAACAGAAATTTGACTTTTTCCAGATATTGTATAAAATTGTAATTTTTTTTTTGCATTTGGAACCTCTGTTACAGATTATTAATTGGGCTTTATAGGTCTGTAATGTATGACTGCACGTCTTCTTTTTTACGACCAGCAAGGGGGCAGTTAATATGTTAATTGTTGTGACCTAAGGCCCGTACACACGATGCACCGGTTGTACAACAACGGTCTTACAACAGCTTGTTGTACGATAATCCGACCGTTAGTACGCGCGATTACAATAACCGACGTTCAACAGCCATACAACAGGAGATGGATGAGCAAACTAGAAAACTTTTGTTGTACAACAAGCCATTGTACGACCATTGTACCATGTGTACAGAGAAGTTGGCCCAACAAAAGCTGTAGTGCAAAACCCGCATGCTCAGAAGTCAGGAACGCCCAGAAGTGTCAGTACGTCTAAACCTGCATTCCTAATTCACAAATCACATTCACCTGAACTTCCTCGTTATACGCTCATAACACATCACCACGTTTGGCTTTGTTGTACGATTACTTGACTCATGTCAGTACTCTAGGCACAACCTTCAACTGCCGATTTTGGGCAAAAGTTGAACGTGCGGTCGTATGACCATTGCACCGTGTGTACGAGGCATAAGGCTAGCCATACATGGTACAAATTTCTTTCCTGCAAAGAAATGTGCACGATTCCCCCATCAACACATGCAGTGTTGTGACAGGGCAATCAGCAGTTGTCTTCGCCCAGAGGGGGGGGGCAGGGTGGGCGGGGAGGGAAGACAGTGATTATCGTTAGCGGCTATAGCAGCCGCTGTTGATAATCACAAGAGAATCCAGGAAATCCAGTAGGCTGGTTGTACCCAAGTGGATCGATCAATCAACTTGGTACATTCAGCCTGCCCATTAACAGTTAGAATCTCGGCTGATTTCTGCTGAACCAGCTGAGATCCGAACTGTGTATGGCCAGCCTTACCCCACAAGGCAATATTTTTTTGTCCAATAGCTATATCAACTGACAATTGTGTGAGAATATTTATTTGGCGCAGTAACGATTTTGATTTAAAGAGTTAATTGGAATATAAAGTCAGAATAAAATGGTGTGATCTGATCTATACCTCACAAATCAAGATCTTTATCTGAAATTTGTAAACATAACTATACATTTGCCATTTGGCACTTAGACCCCTTTCACACTGGGCCGTTTTCAGGCGCTTTAGCGCTAAAAATAGCACCTGTAAAGCGCCTGAGAAACTCCCCCCAATCCACCCCATTTTGAAATCCCAAGTTCTTTCAGACTGGGGCCGTGCGCTTGCAGGATGGGAAAAAAGTCCTGCAAGCAGCATCTTTGGGGCGGTGTGAGAGCGGTATATACAGCGCTCCTCCACCGCCCCTGCCCATTGAAATGAATGGGCAGCGCTTCAGAAGCGGCTGAACACCGCTTTGGGCGCTTTTAATACCTTGTTAACCCCTTCTTAGGGGTTAAAAGTGCCCCATTGCTGCCCGAATAGTGGGGCCAAAGCGCGGCTAAAACTAGTGGTGCTGTACCGCTACCGAGGCTGTAGCCCCAGTGTGAAAGGGGTCTTAGACTGAATTCACACTAGAGCAGATAGCTGCCAAAGGGCTTTACCTCTTCGGCAGCTGTCTGTTCCTGACTGCTGTAGGGGGCAGTGTGGTGAGCTATTCATCTCCCTTTTTTTTTTGTACAAACTTTATTTGAAGGTATAAAAGTACACTTCATACATGGTGCTTTAAAGCAGCGTGATGCACTGCACTACTGTACAGGGCCATACAATTCTGTACAGTGTACTGTGAAAAAATGCAGCATGTCTACATTTTTTCGCAGCAGGCTGCAGCGCAGCTCCGGACTGCATTGCAGTGTGAATTGGACACAAACAGAACAGTTGTTTTCTGTGCGTCATTCTGGTGACAGTCATTTTACAATGTAGCAAACCGCCTATCACTGCACCATGTGTGAATTCACCCTCCATTGATCATGTTCTTATCCCATCAATGGATAATGCTGAATAACATGTTTCATTAATATGTTTGTCTGTATTGGCTGTAAATGGTCCAGAAATGTTCACATGTTTAGCTGCTGGGCTTTCTGCATTGAACTGAGGGTTGATGTGTGAAAGTGCTGATTCCATTGCTCAGTTTATACTGGTATACAAATATTATTATTATAATACAGGAATTATGTAGAGCCAACAGTTTACGCATCACTCTACAATGCTGAGGGGGATAGTACAATTACAATAGTTCAATACAGAAGGAATAGGAGGGCCCTGCTCATAGAGCTTACAATCTAAAGGGAGGGGGAGGTGCTACAAAAGGTAATATTTGGGGGGGATGATGATGGGTATAGAAATTCAAGGGCTGAGGCAGACCAGGTGCACAGAATATGTTTTGTTCGCTAGTAAAGGTAAAAATATGTTTAGAGCTTGCTCTTTGCACTTATTGAAAATATGAGGATGACATTCCGAGTTTACTAGGTGTAATTCATTATTAATAAACATTTATTCTATAATTTTGGAGAATCAGAATAATGAAGCATTACAGAAAGCTCATTAAGAAAACAAATGCATGCAAACATATGCATCAGCAACATGTGTGCTTTACAATTCCATATTATGTAAAATAAATTCTTTAGAAGTGCTTGGGAAAGCCGGCAATCTGCAGCATCCAAGACAGCCCCAGAGTTCTAAAAAAATTTCCATGCTGGTGATAGCAAACATTAAAAGTTAAAGCCACTTTGTTGCTGTGTTTGAACTGTAATTTCAAAACCTTTTAAGTCATATCTCAACTGGAGCATGCTTAATGCACTGATAAACTTGAGATAAAATAAAGATGTCAGATAAAAAATAAACCTTTACAAATAAAAGTCAGGGTACATCAAATCAATCAAAATCTATCTTTGCCCAGCAAAACATTCACTTCACAATTATTGAAGTAATTTGTGTCCTGACCCTATCACGTCTTGTCAGACTAACCACAATATGCACCCCCTTTGTTAAGCCAAAAATGAGCAAACCTGTTTGAAACTCAAAGCTGCAATGTATCTCTTTTAAGTTTGTGATTCCCAAAGGCATGGCGGTTAATGTAAACCAAAGTCATGATAAAAATGATGTGTAACTTTCAGCCATTCTGCTTTAAAATGCCTGTCATTACAATTTTTATGGATGAATTAAACTTGAATAGCATTGCAGAAAGGTAACTTGAGACATTTTTCTCACCTCTTATACACTAGGGAACGTACGTGTAAAATGTTGCACCTCGTCTGAATAAACGCCAGAAGTCAAAGAGTATCTAAGACAAAAAAACAAGTTTATATTGCAACTTGGCAGTCCAAAGATTTGGTGGCTGTATCCGTTTTTTCAGGCTTTTTTTCCTTAGACCCCTTTCACGCTTGTGTGAGTTGTCCTGCAATTTGGGACTGCAAAGTCTCATGACAAGTCGTTCCCCATTATTTCCAATGGGTACCATTCATATCTGTGCGACTTTCAAGTCATGCCGACTTCAGAGTAGTCCCTGCATTACTTTGGTCCAACTTTTATGCAACGTGAGGTCCATAGACTTCAATGTTAAACCCTCAAAAATAATATAAATGTGATTTCTGTACTATTTCTGTACGACTTTGTAATATGTTTTCATTGGGCCAAAGTTGCAACAAACTCGGACCAAAGTGGTACCGATCCCAAATTGCGGTAAAATCATGACAAAAAATCACGGTAAAATCGGGTCTCACAAGTGTGGAAGGGGCCATAAAGTTCATCTGGTAAGCCTGTGAATAACACACTTCCTGTCCTTGGGTGGCTACTCCCACTGCTTCACTTTATCTATGGGGGGGGGGGGGTATGATGATTGCCACCTAAGCTGGGCTACCAACAGGTCTGCTTTTATGCATCCCAAATACATGAGGGACAAATAAATTAGAAGCTTACAGGAGGAAGATAACCTTATTTCACGCTTTCAGGTCAGCTTACAGGTGGCATTGACATAACCTTTCTGGCTAGATAATCAGGTATTTTTCTGTACTAGCAGAAAATGTTCTTGATAAAAGAAAACAAATGAAGCCAATACATCTAAGAACTTTAAGGCTGCATTCACACAGGGGCGATCCGACTTCAGGCACGACTTTGCTAGGCAACTTGGAGGCAACTTGCAGGCAACTTGCAGGCAACTTGGAGGCAACTTGGAGGCAAGAACTTCAACGGACGTTCAACGGACGTTCAACGGACGTTCAACGGAGGTTCAACGGAGGTTCAACGGACGTTCAACGGACGTTCAACGGAGGTTCAACGGATCGTTTCAGCACGGACTTCAGCCTAGCGGGGACACACTTACGTCGGAATTTCAAGAATCTACATAACCGAAGTAAACAAAAGAAAATAGTTCTTGTAAAAGACGATCATGTCTTTTTATGGACTAATAGATCGGTCTTTCCAATACAGTTACGGTGGACATTCGACTGGACTTTCGCACTTTATTCCAATAGAAGGAGGACATTCGAAGATTAAATAAACAG
>BLSH010514190.1:1152506-1187445 GCA_018402905.1 Glandirana rugosa
ACTTTGGCCTCTACAGACCGCAGTGGTTCGCAGATGTTAGTGTGAACTGCCTGAGATTCAGATGCGATACGGGAACCTGCACAGGAATCGCACTGGTTCCTGCGTCGCAGCAGTGTGAACCGAGCCTTAAGTGACACTGAACGATATCTTCATTCTCCAAAAATATCTATACACATGTACTACTTAATGGCGCTGTGATCTATTTCATTATAAAAATTGTTTCCTACTGTGACTTCCTGATTTCCTGTAACATCCTTTGTGAGATTCTGAAGCTCACCTTTCCACCTCGCTGTTTGAAAAGAGCAGTGCACATTAGTTGTAGTCATGTGCACTGCTCTATGCGCACTACAAATCCCACAGTCCATAGCCCTTAATCTAGGGTGACCAGACATCTCCGGTTTCAGGGGACAGTCCCCGGATTGAGGACACTGTCCCCGGTTTTGTCCCCTGATTGGATTTGAACAGGGGCCCAAGCCATTTCAAAGACAGTCAGTGCAGAATTAAACAAAAATTCTGAATTATACACCCCCACTCTGCTGCTCCTACTAGCTTGGGGGGGTGTAATTCCTGCACGCATGTTCTTCTGCCCTGGCTCAAGTTCCAGCCAGCCGCCTGCCTGCCTATCTCCTTGCCTTCCCCAGCAGAGTAATCTCCCACTGCTCAGTTCCGCTCCCCACCCAGTAGTAGCCGGGGCCCGAAGAGAGGCTGTGAGGCGGGCAGTGGTGGTGACAGGCAAAGAAAGGCAGCTGAGCTCAGCGGATAGTGTCCAGCAGCAAGCACAGAGGGGAACCAAATCCGATTGTGGGGCTGCCAGTGCCTTCAAGGCTTCAACACCAGTGTGCTTTGGGGGTGTCTGTGAATAGACTACATTGCACTGTGTGTGTCTCTCTGGCATAATGGATGGCATCACAACTCACAGGCAGCAGGCATTCTATCATGACTCTGGCTGGCATTGCACTGCTACAGTGTGTCACATAACATGGCTGCTGGGACAGGGATCTGTGCCTTCCCTTATTGAAAAGCAACCTCCCCCACAGTGAGAAATCACTTGTTAGGCACACATTTAACCCTTTGATTGCCCTAGATGTTAACCCCTTCCCAGCCAGTGTCATTAGTACAGTGACCGTGTATATTTTTAGCACTGATCACTTTATTAGTGTCACTGGTTCCCACAAAGTGTCACTTAGTGTCCGATTTGTCAGCAGCAATATCGCAGTCCCACTATAAGTTGCTGATTGCCGCCATTACTAGTAAAAATAAAATATGTCCCCAGATTTCATTTTAAAAATCTGGTCACCTTACCTTAGTCCATCTTGGGAGTGAGCAAGAGAGGGTGGCTGTATACCTACATGCTGTGGGACTATGGAGAACGAATTTATTCACCCTCTAGCAAGTCAGATCATCGTAGCAAAAAAAAGCAATTTGGAAGAGACTGAAAGCAATAGAAGGTACATTTCTAATTTAAGAATAGATACTTGAATAGATTTTTAAGCCAGGGTTTAGTAACTACATAAATTCAAAGTAATGTAGATTATGTAATATGGCAATTAATATATGGCGCTTGAACTTTTGATGTGTCATCACATTCATAAGATGATGCTTATTGATAATGAAAGAGTTTTCTAGACACAGGAATTTGGCAAAATTTATTGACAGTCATTTTATGCTGAGAAGTGTTGTGAATGGTTGTAGGAGTGTAGTTTTCTAGACATAAACTAGACAGTCATTAGAGTCATATTAAAAATATTTGTTCAGCAAAACTTTGCAGTGATAGAATGATATGCGTGCATAAACTACACTCTGGAGGTTATTTACTAGTAAAGCACATGCACCACAATTCAAGTCAAATATTCACGTGTGTATGGACAGTAACTGATTGAACAACTGAGTTGTCTGAAATGTACACAGGCTTGTTTCATTTTGGTAAATCACTCTCTGTTTTACTGATTAACTCACAAAAAAAAGTTTTTTTTTAGTAGCCTAGCTATGTTTGTGTTGCTGTAATAAAAAAAAAAATATATATATATATAACTTTAGTTCTTAGGAAACACTCTATAAAGCACAACTTAATGAGTTTAATGAAATGTAGTATTTGGTCTCTGCTAGCCAAATACATTGCTTTATTCAAATAGTGATCATCAACTTAGTGGTTTGGAACAACAGTGACACCCAGTGGTTGTTTAAAATATAATTTAAGTATTCTGCCAATAACTGAGGAATTTTTACCATTTGTGTAGATTTTGGGGGTCTTCCTGACAACTGTTCATGGAGATGTCATTCTTTTTAATAAGGGAGCACAGTTCTTAACTTTAATTAGAATTTATATAATTTCCTAGGTAATAATAAGTCATACCAGTGTAAAAGCAATATAATATATCTTGATTAAAACAGAACTGGAATTCTCTCTTTTTCAGTGCTTCCAAGTTATACTGTACCTAATAAGTAGCCAATTTATCACACATAGAAAAGTAACAGAATGTATAATGCGTAAGTGGTCTCTGTGCTGGAAAATTCAGCTTCTACTTCCAGACTTTAACAGATTGGGTTGGCACAATCTGATGCTTGTGAGCTAAACTACTGTATCATACCGGGGACAGTGAACATCGTATGACGTCTGCATGAAGATAGTAGGACAACATTGACCATACCATCTGTTGGATATTTAAGAGCTTTTTTAATTATTAGTCACAGATCTTCTATCTATCTATGTATGCTTTGTTTTATAATCCTGATGAATGTACTTTATATTAATACCATTTTTAATCTCAGGTTGCATTAGAAAACTTTTTCTCATTACCACTTAAAACAGTCAGTGCATTTATTATAGCATTATGTATCATAGGAGGAGAAATATCTCAGTTTGGGACAAAAAGATCGATTTAAAAAAAACTCTTTATTCTTCTTTTTCTATTATATGTTTATCTGTAATATGCTGGTGAGTGTACTTAAATAAGGTTTTGGATGGAGTTTCTCTTTAAGCATCAGGAAAAAAGTTTATATAAAGCCATTTCCATTTGGGACACCTTAGTGACATCATTAGAAGGAATTTCTTCTAATTTCCTGTTGTGTCTTTGGGTCAAAAAAAGGTAAAGGAATTGGTTCCCACAGGCCCCCATCTGCTACCCCCTCCAACCCTGTTACCAGCGCTTTGACCCCTGCCTGTCAGCCAGGGTCTAGCACTATTTACAGTATTATTAAGACTATCTGTGTGTCTGTCCATCTGTCTATCTTTCTGTCTACACTGTGGAAGCATCAAATGCTCATTGACTGTAAGGCCGGCCAACAAATTTCTCTTGATTTCCCCATCAACACAGACAGCGCTGATGCTGGAATCCCTCCTGCCAGGCCATTGTCTTTGGCATTCTCCCTAAAGAGTCTGGCAGGCTGGTTGTACCCACGTTGATCGATCAACTTGGTACATTCAGCCTGCCCATTACCAGTTTGAATCTTGGCCGGTTCCTGCTGAACCGGCCGAGATTCAGACCCTGTATTGCCAGTGAACACAAGGTCAGTTGAATTTTTAGTGATCCCAAACCTGTGCATAGAGTCACTATCATGCTAATGTGTGCCCTTATCAACCCAACTCAATCTTCTCTATATACAAAACAATTTATGCAAACTTTTTTCCCCTGCGTATGTTGCAAGATAGCATTTAAAATGGAATTAAGCTCTCCTAAAGTAAAATGTAAAAGCAAAAATTAAATTCACATTGAGCTTTGCCCTGTGATTTTATTTTTATCAGCAGATTTTGTTGATTATATTTTGCTGTAAATATAAGGGGGAAAGTGCATTTTTTTCAAATTTTGTTTACAATTTATACTCATTAAAAAACAAGAAAAAAATAAATAAATTAAAAATAAATATATAATAATAATATAAAAAAAAAAAAAATATATATATATATATATATATATATATATATATATATATTGTGTGTGGGGTTAGCTCAATAAGGATCACCTTCCCTGGGAAAAAGGTAGTCCAAACGGCAGGTTTTCTTAAAATATGACTTGTAGCCTGGTTTATTTAACTGCTTGACTATCGGGCGAATTCTAGCACTTCACTCCTACATGTAAAAATCATCATCTTTTTGCTAGAAAATTACTCAGAACCCCCAAACATTTATGTATATTTTTTTTAGCAGAGACCCTGGGGAATAAAATGGTGGTCATTGCAACTTTTTTTGTCACATGGTAATTTTTCAAATGGGATTTTTGTAAATAGATACCTCACATGTCACGATTTAAAATTGAGCACACTTTTTTTTACAGGTTACATGTTTAGAGTTGCAGAGCAGGTCTAGTGCTAGAATTATTGCTCTCGCTCTAACGTTCATGGCGATACCTCACATGTGTGGTTTGAACACCATTTACATATGTGGCGGGACTTACGTATGTGTTCGCTTCTGTGTGCGAGCTTGCGGGGATGGGGGTGCTTTAAATTTTTTTTTATTGTTTATTTTACCTTTTTTTTTATCTTTACACTGTCTCTTTAATTTTTTTTTTATCACTTTAATTCCTATTACAGGGAATGTGAACATCCCTTGTAATGGGAATAGTGCGTGACTGACAGGTCAATAAGACCCCACATCTCTCCTCCAGGTTGGAAAGACTGAGATAAAAAAAAGAATGATCCCGGTCTTTCCAGCCGCATCCACGGCTTTGTTTACTAAAGCTGGCCCGGACGTGATGTCATAACGTCACGCCCGGGCCTCCAAGGGTTGTAGAGAGGACTGGTGAACAGATGGTCACCAGTCATCTCCCTGACAAACTTCCAGCGGCGACAGATTCGTTCTCCGGCTGCCTATGGCACAGGCAGAGCCAGAGAAGCTGGAAAGAATGATATTTGAATGGTGCCTGTAGCTGCAGGCCTCATTCAGATATCAGCGCCTAAAGTCCAGGATAGACATGGAAGAATTTTTGTTTTTTGGAAATTCGGATGTATCCGAATTTCCGAATTACAATACTACCGAATTTAAACAAATCCGAAATAAGGTACAAAAAAATTCTGACGTAATTTGAATTCAAATCATTTTCGAATACTTTTCAAATTCAAATAGTTTTCAAATACGAATTCGAAAAATTTTCAAATCTGAATAGTTTTCAAATTCGAATAGGAAAAGTCCTCGAATTTGAATAGTTTTTCAATTTCCAAAGAGAATGAAATAGAATAGAAAACAAAGGAATAGAACAGAAAAAAACAATATACTAGAAAAGAATATAACAGAAAGCAAAAGAATAGAATACAGTGCACTCCACCACATTATATTCTTTCTTTCTTATATTCCCCTCTATTGTATTCTATCTTTTTCCATTCTATTCCTCCACTTTCCACTCCACCCCATTTTCCTTGGAAATTGGAAAACTGTTCAATTTCGAAAACGATTTGAAAAAGATTCGAATTTGAAAACAATTCAAATATGAACACTATTCGAAGTCGAAAACGTCTCTAATTTGAATATGTTTTGAATGGATTCGAAAGCGAATAACCTAAACAAATTCTGAAAATGAATTAAACGAATGCAACAAATCTAAATAAGCAAATTTATGTAAATAACGAATCAAAACTACACTAAACTATTTTTTTCGCCCTGCACATGCCTAGTCCAGGACGTCATATGACGGCCAGCGGTCGGCAAGTGGTTAAAAGGTTGCAGGTAAATCAAATAAACATAACAGAAAATAAATCCTTGCCATCCAGGCACTAACTAAATATTTCCAGTTTCCTAACTCAGAGGTGATGGGCTTCTCCCAGTCACCCACAAAACAAAGATAATGCAAACCTTTTGTTTCAGTCACAAAGCAAAATTCAGTTCAACAGCTCTCTCAGGCTTGATGGCTCCTGAGTCCCAGGCCAGAGCAGTCATCTGATCCAGACCTGCTTCCTTTATACCACCTGTTCATGAACACAAGTGGACCGCAAATCTGGCCCAGAACCAACTCTGCCAAGGTGGCTGGTAAAACCCGGACCGGATTCCACCTTTGTTTCCTGCAAGTGAACGCATGCAAGGTAAAACATAATGTCCATCGATCACCTTGCCTTTCATAATGCCACAATATATATATTTATATGCATATATTATGGTATATTAATATGTTATTCAAAAATCTATCGTTTTTATGTTTTGGTGTTTTTTTTTGCCCTTTTCTTCTCCGGTCATGTGACCGCAAAGCTTTATTTTGAGTCTACCTCTGATGAAGGCAGGCAGTTTAGCTAGTAATGGCTGCAGAGCGCTGTCAATTTTCAAGGTAGGGCTGAGCAGAGGACAACGATGGTAAACAAACTAAATGAGATACAGGCCCTCCTGTGTCAATTTGATGTTCAGTACCTACTTGCAGCCAGTCTGGGGATATACACTGACTATGCAAGCTTGGCGCAGTCAGTTTACAACAAGGAAGAATGGGGACTGATGGGCTTATCAGGTTATTCTAAGGAAACAGAAATATATCATATTATAATATTAACCACTTGCTTACTGGGCACTTAAACCCCCCTCCTGCCCAGACCAATTTTCAGCTTTCAGCGCTGTCGCATTTTGAATTACAATTGCGCGGCGTGCGACATTGTAATCATTTTTATCCCACACATAGAGCTTTCTTTTGTATTCTTCCTCATATTTTTGGTGAAACAATCCCAATAAGCGTATATTGATTGAATGGATTTATGGCATTTTTATTATTATTTTTTTTTTACTAGTAATTGTGGCGATCCACGATTTTTATCGGGACTGTGATATTACGACGGGCATGTCAGGCACTTTTGACACTTTTTTGGGACCAATGACATTTATACAGCGATCAGAGCTAAAAAATAGCCACTGATTACTGTATAAATGTCATTGGCAGGGAAGGGGCTAACCAGCAGGGGGCAATCAAGGAGTTAACTGTGCTCCCTCAGTGTGTTCTAACTGTGTGGGGGCTGGACTGGCAGGGACATAACAGATCTAACTGATCCCGAGTACAGGGATCAGTAGATCTCTGTTACGTCCCCTGACAGAACGGGGAGCCGCCGTGCTTATGGGGATCACGTTCCCCGTTCTGCCTCTCTATTAGGTGATCGCGGGTTGGACATAGAGTCCGTCCGACCCGCGGCCACGCTCCCTAGCGTGCAAGTGGGCGGACGTCAATGGACTGTGCCCCAGCAAAGTAGGTCCGCGATGTAGCTGTCAATCGGCTATATTGCGGATCTGAAGTGGTTGAATTCCCAAACGGGCAAACAGATATATATATATATCAAATAACAAAAATAGGGGGAACATGTATTTTGGGGTTTATTTATAAACAAAAATGGCTTTGTAGATGTAGTATAATGGTTAATACTTGTATTGTTTGTAATATGTGTGTAATAGTTTATTTGTTGCCTTTTACTGGGCAAATGTAACATTCCATTATATTCATTCCTAAGAGAAAAATAGCCATAAGAACATTAAACCATGAGACTTATTCACCAATAGAGAAAATAGGCTAACACTATAGGCTGAGAACTTTCGACCAGCAAGGGAAAATAATATAATGGAGACCTTAGCATTGTTTACATTCTATGGCAAAAAGTTGAATAAATGAGTGTTTGTCCAAGTAAACCCCCACCTGAGGTTTGTTCCTGGTATCCCAGTAATGTCATTGATCAAATACGGTCATGCCCATTTATGGCCAATGAAGCCACCTGGGAGACCCTGCCCCTTGTATATAACAGTTGTTATTTGCTCCACTGGTCATTTGGCAGAAGGATAGTGAATATGTCGGCGAGGAGGCATTTTTTTTTTTTACTGTTTACATTTTTTGAGAATAAATTGTAATAGGAGTTGTAATATGTACCCATATTCATTTACATGAGGGGGGTATCTGAATGCCCCCTTATTGTTAAAGGGGGCTTTCAGATTTCCGTAATCTCCCCACCCACAGACCTCCACAGCTATTGGGACAACATGAGAACAAGGGGCTTTGGCAGGGAGTTCTCCCCAGCAAAGTACTTTCCCATGCTGAGGTTATGTAGCCTGGTATAGGTCAAGAGAAGTTGTCGTCTGGTATGGATTTTTTGTTGGGGTTACCCTTAAAATCCATCCCCTCTCACTGTCATTGCCCAAATATCTGTCCTACTCTTGTCTGGCAGCATAGAGTATCAGTCATCCACCTTTTACTATGACCACAGTCCCAAAGGATCATGAGGCATTTAGTTATGTGAGGGGTATCTAACATCAAAAGGAATGAAGACCCCCTTACCCTCCTTAGAGAGCCTCCTTCTTGGGGACAGCTGCAGTCTTAGGTGAAGAATGATGACATGACAGCACATGAGACAAAAGGTCTCCCAGTTCTGCAATTAGTTACAGAAAAATTCAACCCAACTTAATCTTATTTATATACAAAACACTTTATGTAAACTTTTTTTCGCGTATGTCGCAATATAGCATTTAAATGGAATAAAGCTCTCCTAAAGTAAAACGTAAAAGTAAAAAGTAAAGTGACGTTGGGAAAGGGAACTTTCCCTAAAAAATTCAGTTTGTCCTGAAGCTTGGTGACTACAAGGAGCATACAGAGGTTTTATATGCCATCTTTATTGAACATATGAATTCAAATACCTAGGGCATAGATAGAACCAGCGTGTGGTCTTTATGTCACTTTATAGTAACAACCTCTGCCAAATGCTTTCTGTAGCTGCTGCACAACAGGTACAATCTGTATATTGTTCCAGTCTTGTTTACAACTTCATATGTATTTTTGAGATGCCGTGCTTGAATGGTTTGCTTCAGATCATGCCTCATAGTTTCAGTGGAATGGAGGTCAAGACTCTCAATCTGTCGTTCTTAAAAACTGTTCTCTTGTTGATTTTGTTGTGTGATCGTTGTTTCATGCCCCGCTGTCTTTTGAATTTTTTATAACTTTTTTCCCTAACACTGCCATAGCATTTCCTGATACAGCAAATGCAACGGCCCTCTGTATTATTAACTATAGCTGCATGCACCCTGAATCACCTAAAGGTGTAAGAATGTGTATAGATATGCTGTGCTGAAAACTACACACAGAATTATAAAATGTCATATATGGCATTGCACTCTCCTCATTTTTCCAACCCTCAGGCCTCATACACACAGACATTTCTAAAAAAAATAAACAAAACGTCGGACCCGACGTCAAGGAAAAAAAGTCAGCGTTTTTCGGTGTTATGCATTGGCGTTTTTGAGCGTTAGTGAGCGTCGGCGTCAATAGGCGTTTTTTAAAAAAAATCATCCCTCTGCTATTTTTCAACCTAAAAACATCGGTGTCAAAAAACGCCGGAAAACGCTGGTACAATATTAGGTGGCGTTTGTTGGCGTTTTGTGGCGTTGGCGCCAAAACGTTACAGCCTCAGAACGCGATGGCCATGGGTTCTACTTTCAGCTCAATAACGCCGACGCCATCTACAGCTCAAAAACGCCAACGTTTTTATGGGGCCATTGACTAACATGGAGAGCTGCAAAAAACGCCAGAAAACGCCAGCGTCAAAAAACGTCCGTGTGTATGAGGCCTTATACTCACCTGTCCCTGACCCAGCGAGATCATGGATCACCTCAGCACCACACAGCCTCTTCTTAACCACTTCACTACTGGGCACTTTTACACCCTTCCTGCCCAGGCCAATTTTTAGCTTTCAGCACTGTCACTCTTTGAATGACAATTGCATGGTCATGCAACACTGTACCCATATGAAATTGTTATCATTTTGATTCACACAAATAGAGCTTTATTTTGGTGGTATTTAAATACCACTGGGTTTTTTATTATTTTATAAACAAAATGACCTCCACCCAGAATGACGAATGTCCCGCCCGTCGTCATTTCTCTTCTCCATCAGGCCTATGTGTTAGTTAAAGCAGAGTTCCACCCAGAATTTTTTTTTGGCATCCACTATTTAATACTAAATAGATGTAACCTTTTGTTTCCTTACTTTCAAACCGCCTAGTAAATTACATGTATTTTTTACTCACAATTTTGTTTTTCTCACTGCTGGACTTTTCCATTTTAGGGGAGGGCATCTGAAGCCCATCCATAGTCTCCTGGCATCTCTTCCTGAAAGAAGTGTATGGTGGGTAACCATCATGCACTCCTCGATCTCAGTCCGCCTTAAATCGTGTAATTTACTGTCTGGAAATAACACACTTTTACAGTACAGGGAAACCCACTGACTCCTGGGAAATGATGAGTGACATCTCCCAGGAGGCCAGGTGAAGCAGGAAGGACCAAAAAGGGGCAGATTACAGAGACCACCTAGCAACAAGCGACTTTGGGTGAGTATAAAAAAAATGTTCCTTCAAAGGTAAGTCTATATAGGCAAAGGACTTGAATGATGTAAAAAACAATTCTGGGTGGAACTCTGCTTTAACACCTATTGTCAACACATATTCGGTATTCTTATGCACACCAGAAAGAGGAGAAACATTTGAAACCCATGAGTTAGGTTTGCCTCTAAGTGATGAGCTATAAAGATTTTTAATGTGTAGCCTACTTGCAATTTTAGGCATTGTAGTTCTTTGCTGTTTCATAAGTGAATGTGAACTTTTAGCTTAGATATATTTGGTACATATTAACTTGACACAGTTACATCTTTAGAAGGAAAAATTAGAGATTATGATGTGTTTGTGGGCAAATTAAAATACCATACATACAGTATATACATAGGGGTCTTCAAAACGTTTCTGAACTTTTATATTTTTGTTGGAAATGGTGAGCGCGGGAGGAGTAGTAATTGGCCTTGTCTGAGAGTGTCATGTGACTGAGAAAATGCATTACAAAAGAAGGTGACTATGTAGAAAAATGATGTAATGTGTTTTTGAAATCTTAATAAAAAGAATTTTAAAAAAGTGCGGAAACCTTTTGAAAAACCCTCGTATATAATTTTTTTACTGACTTTTTCATCCTACCAAGGCTCAGGAAAAGCTTTATTGACATTTGAAATTCTGTCATTGGGCAAATGTATTAATTAAGAGGGCTTAGTTGAAAGAAGGTTTGATTTATGTGGAACAAATTTTAAGACAATGTAGGTACTTGTATGCACCAGAGACTGTCTGTACTTTACCAGTTATGTTAGTTTAATTGCTTTGGACACAACAGGTTCCCTCTAAAGCTATGTTAACAGTCTTGTTCAGATAGATAAAAGGTAAGAAAAGTCATCTCTATACTCCCTGTAGTGTAAGATCAAGAGCTAAGGCGGTGGGTTTTTCGATCTCTGCGTGGGCTAATTCAGGTGGGATCATTCTCACTTTTTATATAGATCTCATCATGACCAAATGCCTAAACTTTAAGTCACATAACAGGCATTGGAAGGAGCCTAGAGAAGCATTTCTCCTCTGAGGTAATAATCAGTGATGTTGCTAATGATAATGGCATCATGTATTTACTACTAACATGACAGCTCCAAATCCCTGTAAGAATTGCAGAATATGGAAGAGATGCTCACTGAATATGGTTGTTTCTGCATTATTCGGCTTTTTGTATAGGCATAAATGAGGAGTGATTATCTATTATATAGTAAGATGTATATCTATAATAGTTTCATTCCATTCTCTTGTTGCTGTGCTATTTTCTCTACTGATTACTATTCCCATCAGTCATGAAAAGGATTATTCATATGGCAGGGCTTTACTAAATCTCACACCTTTGTTTTCATCTCCAGTCAAATGGAGGACAACTAGTCACCAAAAGGATTTAATGACATGAATATTGAAAAGCACTGTATCCAGACCTCCATTAGCATTGTGATACCTAATTGTAATTCATGAGAAACTACCTGATTTGATTGCTTGAGCCAAGTAGGTGATGCTTGTAATTATTGGCTTAATGTAGGTTTGGGAAAACTGTGTTTCATATTCTGAATGGATTATTCCTCTTTGCTAAAACATACCTTAATATGAACTGTAAGCTTTATAGTGTAATTTTCTGTGAGCATGACAAATGACTTGAGACTGTCAGTTCTCATAGTACAACGCTAAAGCAAAGTGCATTCAGTAAACCAGTTCTGTCAAGGCATCCATACCAAATGCAAGGGAATGTCAAGTTAGATAAGGGACAACCCTGTTTTAAGGATACTTTCTTGTGATGGAATACTTTTCAGAATATTTTTGCCCTATTTATTTATGGCATGCCAGTATAAAATTTGGAATAAAGGTGATCGATAAGTTAGATATTGAGACAAATGTGGATTGGTTTATGTTTCTTTTCCTATAAACATGACACAACACTATCTCACCCATGGTGGTTTTACCACTCAGGTCAATACTGCTTACGTTTTTCTTTTCACTTTTATCTGTTGTTGATTTGCAGTCTGTATGGTTGCTATGGGTCTCAAGCAGAACCAATCTGGGATTGGGGTATACAGTATCTCACAAAAGTTAGTACACCCCTCACATTTTTGTAAATATTTTAGTATTCCAACATGATAACCACCCCAAACACAACTCCAGGATGACCACTGCCTTGCTAAAGTAGCTTCAGTGAGGGTAAAGGTGATGGACTGGCCAATCATGTCTCCAGACCTAAACCTTATTGAGCATCTGTGGGGAATCCTCAAACAGAAGGTGGAGGAGTGCAAGGTCTCTAACATCCACCAGTTCTGTGATGTTGTCATGGAGGAGTGGAAGAGGACTCCAGTGGCAACCTGTGAAGCTTTGGTGAATTCCATGCCCAAGAGGGTTAAGGCAGTGCTGGAAAATATTGGTGGCCACACAAAATATTGACACCTTGGGCCCAATTTGGCCATTTTCACTTAGGGGTGTACTCACTTTTGTTGCTAGCGGTTTAGACATTAATGGCTGTGTGTTGAGTTATTTTGAGGAGACAGCAAATTTACACTGTTATACAAACTGTACACTCCTTACTTTACATTGTAGCAAAGTGTCATTTCTTCAGTGTTGTCATATGAAAAGATAGAATAAAATATTTACAAAAATGTGAGGGGGGTACTCAGTTTTGTGAGATACTGTAGGTTTTGCTTGGGATAGCAACCTAAGGCATGAAAGAGGCGCAAGAAATAGATACTTTGATCAGAACACGATCAATCAGATGTTTTGAAAAGACCAACCCTAAATTCTATAGTACTTTATCCTTACTTGTTTACATGAACAAAGCAGGACCAAAAGGTATATAAATAACTAAATGATATTGTGTTAAAAACAGAAGCCCAAAACCCACCTACAAAAACTAGTCACATAAGGAAATTGGAGGAATGGAAACACACGAAGGCTGTCAAAACTTCACAATTGCTGGGTACAAAGCTGAGAATTATCAGAGGGAAATGTTGTTGCTGTAGCACCTCAGAGGTGAAAGAACACAGTATAGAAGTCAGATTCCACCTATAGCTGAAATACTTTTTATGTGGAGTGGGGGAGGTGGCCACATAGCCTGCTCCTAAAAAAAAAAAGAAAAAAGATGGCTGTAGACAGTGCACAAAGCTGACATCTTAAATTTATTATCAGAAAGCACATATTGCAGTGGTTAGCAACATGTAGCTCTCCAGCTGTTGTAGAACAAGCTTCCAGTATGCCCTTCAGTCTGGCACCTGGCAGGGTATGCTGTGACTTGCCACAACTAGTGAGCCACGTGCTACATAAGATTGCTGTATGCCATTCTCCCCTATTGTTTATTTTCGTTTCCAAACATGATTGTAAAAAATAAGTTTAAAATCTAAACATTTTAAAGGCTTAAATATTTTCTTATAGATGGTAGGTCATACCATATATAGATGAGACTGAAAATACAGGGATATATGCACTCACAAAGGCATGCATTGATAATATATTGTAGCCCAATTTATGGGCATTGCTATGGAAGAGCCCCTTCCCCTCTTCATTTTAACATGTGCAGCTTTGCCATTTAATCTTTCAGCCCATTGTCTATTCTGCTCTAACCCTCTGCCATCTTCCATCTTGTACATCGGAGACCAGAATCACCCACCAGCCACTAGCTATTCTGGGGAGAGAGATTAGAGTACCAGCTACTGGCTTGTGTTGTGGATGGTGGCCAATTGGAGACAAGCACTGTCATTCACAGCAACACAAGCCCACAGAATCACACAGTAGGTCTCCCCTCTCATAGTAGCAGACATGTAGGTCTGGATACAGTATTTGAGAGAGACTAGGGCAGTAGCTGGTATGGGTTGGGTCCTCTGTGTGCAGTCTGTCATGTCCTTTCTCTTCTGTTTGCACTGTCAATGAAATTAAGTATGCATTTGTCTTCTTATGAGCAACATTGTCGGACAGTTGTGGGGGAACATGATGTGCTGTTGGCCATACTAGCTCAACAGCCACTGCCCAAGAGGAGTGTGTGTTGGTGGTGATGGTGATGGAGGATTTCTGTCATCCACTCAAGCTCAACAACCACCTCACAGATCTATGTGGGACCAAATCCTATGTGCACCGGGCCCCTCTGAAATTCAACAATGATTTTCAACTTCTTCAAGGAGTCTATACATAAAAAAATGCATAGCCATTTGTCCCATGAATCTATTTTCTCTTCTGAACGAAGGTTTGCAGTTGTAATATATCACATTATAAGCACTAGATGGAGTTGAGAAGTATAGGAAATACATACGTATTTGTAACAAAAGATACAACCTAACAATTCTACGTAATGCTAGAGAAAAATTATGTAAACTTTGGTTACATTTATTCGCTAATTCCTCCTAGCATTCTCTGGAATTGGGGACTTAGAAACCCATAGACATCATCAGGATTCTATTGTGCATGCTCAGAATTCCCCTTTTAACCACACATTCTGGTGGCCGGGGGCTGGGCACACACCTCTCAATATCATTGTTTAGTTCCATGACATCTCTCCTCTTCCTTTATTCATTCATTCATTCAGTTTCCCCACTATTACTGCATACAACTATTAACCAATTTACAAAAACATACCTAATTTCAAATCCTGGCATAACCCTTTTGGTTGCAGAGCCGAGCAATCATAGATCCAAGCACTTTCTTTTTGGAAAAGAACCAAGTCAAAGTGACCTGTCCTTGGATATATAGTCAGGCGATAACATCCTTTATCTTCTAGCCTGCTCTTGGATTTCCTATAAAATGTACAGCTACTGAACTTTTTTAATTGTTAGAGCATACATCTCTGACATGTTCCACTACCCTAATTCTCAAATTTATTTTGATTTGCCTATACATATATATATATATATATATATATATATATATATATATATATATATATTTCAGGTTTCAAGGGCAAATTTACTGGTAGAGTTGTGAAATACTTAATACAACTCACAATTTTATATATATGTTTTAAACAACAAAAAATCCTACCACATCACTTTTTTTTTTTACTACTACTGTAGCCAGGGGCTTGGCTAGATAGAGAGCAAATTAGGACACTGTGCTGCAACTGCCCTCTACACTTTATCTGAACTGACCTGACATGTAGGACCTAGTAACATTACCTACTTTCTGCCAGCAGGGGGAGCAGGCAAGCCAAGAGAGCTCTATAGATTTGTATACTGCTACATTGGACTGTGGGAATTGAAGTTCTGAATGGGAGTCATGCTGTGGAGTCCTATGGACCATTGAACTACAGTACCCACAAGGAGACAGGATGGAGGAGGGAAATGGAGCTGTATTTCCTTCACTGCAGGTAGAATAGCGGGGTCTTTTGCCATGGGGAACCTGAGCCAGTGGCCTGGGTAGGGATCAAGGCCTTATGCAGTTGGGAACCAGAGAGTGAGAGGGAGAAGGGACTGGGGTGCACAGAGACTGAAGTCAGAGTCAGTGTGAGATACGGTCCTTTATTGCACAGGTGCTGAAGAATTGTTATCTGGTGAACTGAGGACCAGAGTTGCACTGGACCAAACCAGAGGGCACCTGCACAGTGGGACTTTAACGGCTGTCTTAATGGATTTGTGAGCTGGCAATGCAGCCATAACTGTTTGTTGCTATCAGAGACTAAGCTTCTGGTTATAAGACACTTAACCAACAGCTTATACCACTGCATGCAGATTTCTACTGGGACAATATTCATGTGAATCATCATCAAGCCAGGCCTCAACATCAGTGGGCTGAAGATCTAGGGCATAGGACTGTCTGCAAGGACTTTTGTTTTTAAAAAGAACAAGCTCTTATGCAGTTAGATTGGTTACAGGGATGAGACAAACCATTCAAAATCTGGTGGGGGTGCTTACAATGATCAGGGAAGGAAATCAAAGTTGTTTGCTAAAATGGCTTATAAAGTGTTAGCTGGAGTTTGGCTTTAAAGTGGTTGTCAACTTGGGACAACCACTTTAACCTACAGGTAAGCCTATGATAAGGCTTACCTGTATGTGCACTGCATATCTCCTAAACCTGTACGGTACAGGAGATATGCAGTGTTGAAGCTGTGCCGACGTTATGTCGGCACATGCGCATTGAAGGGTGCCGTGACTGGCGGCTCCCATGAACATGTGCGGAAGTGATGTCACACGATTCTGACCAGTCACAGCACCGGAGCCGCAGCTGGATACGGCCTGGAGCGGGGACATCGCTGGACCCTGCGGGCTTCGTTTGCAGGTAAGTGGCACATAATGGGCTACTATGCGATGCATAGTAGCCCATTATGCTTCTACTTTACAAGGGGACATAGAGGAATTAAACCCCACCTGGGTTTACTTCCTCTTTAATTTTAATTTGTTAGTGTATTACACTCCCCCCCCCCCCCCAGACTTACAATGCTGTTGTGCAAAGGTGCCCCTGTGCTCCTCTATACAGAGTGGGGGCATACTAATTCAGGAGGTGTGTTACTGGCCAGATCACCAGATGAAAACAGAGGGAGAGAACCTAAAAAACAAAACAAATGCAGCTATCATACCTAATGATTGGTAAACTGCAATATTTAACATTTTTGGTTTTGGGTTTAATACTGCTTTAAGTCATTGATATATGAAGTCTATGACATAAACTGTATCTAGTAGTTTTTCCAGGTCAGTTTTTCTGTAACAGAGTAATATTTTTGCTATGATAAGTCTCCCTTTCTCTCTTTCCTGTTTTTCTTTTTTTCTCTTTTTCTTTCTTTCTCTTTTTCTCTCAATATCTCTCTTTTTCTCTCTTTTTCCAACTCTCCCCTTTTCTTTTCAATGAACGTGGAAAGAAAAAAGAGAGATAAAAGATAAATCTTGCAATAAAAGACGTTAGAGTAGGAAAACTTACACGCATAGTAAAATGAAGATAGGGGTGAAAGCTAGAAAATACACAATTGGGGGATAGTTGTATTTCTAACTAATACTTTCATGATGCTTTTCACCAGCAGGTGGCATTGCTAGTGAAATCTATAAGGAAAAAAAATCCATTGGTATTGAAATTTCGCTGGCTATCCTATTGAACACAAAAACAGGATTGAATAGGTTTTCTATCAATGATAGTACCAAATCTGCCAACCTTCGTCAGATTTGTGTACAAGAAATATAATAAAATAGACTTGGAAAAAGTAAATATTTCTGTACATTTTTAATGCTTTCTAATAGTCTATTGGGCAGATTTTACTTCATTTTCTGTCTTTCTGCCAGCCATTTACAGAAGGACAAGCAATGAGGGAAATGGTCATCACTTGACAAGCAGTGACAGAGGGCAATGGGCACACCCCTGCCACACCCTGGAGATCTTCAAGAATATAATGTATTTGCCAAAAATAATTGTGTCTTCTTTTCCACTATTATTTTTCCTTATGCTAGCTTTTCAAAATAAGAAACATGATAATTAAGAGATAGTATGAAAGCTTAGTGCAGAATGAGGGAAAATTGGGATGTGTGATAATAACCTTGATAAAAGGTCCTAAGGCTTCCCCCTTTTACAGGAAAAAACTTTTGTGGTAATCCCCACTGGAGGATTTCCCCAGTCATGACAGTTTTAATAGTGAATGCTGAGGCAAATGGGCATTTATCCTGTGCTCATCAGGAAATTGGAGTCACGGCAGCCTTGTGAGCAAAGAAGACTGAATTGTAATGCTCTAATAGAGATTATATCTTAGTCCCCTGATATTCTAGCAAGCCAGTGCCTCGTCTTTGTTCACTTTATAAGGTCGGTGTGATCCAAAATTGATCTGGTAAAAAAAAAAAAATTCAACCTGTGCAGTATCATTTTTAACCCTAAACTATCCAGTTCTTTATCAATGCAAATATAAAAACAATGCTAGATTCCCTTAAAATGTAATTTATTTGGAGGAGTGTACAGTTACGAAAACCTACAAAATAAAACAATGATGAGTCCATGAGGAAAAGGGAACCTCTAAGCAGACAGAAACAGTCATGGTGAGTGCAATTTACAAAATTGTTGGTAGCACAAGTGTGTTTAGCAGTTTAGGCCACCAAATGCAAAATTTATATAGTTAGGATAATTATTATGCTTGAAAAAAAAGTTTATAGAGTGTGTAAAGACATGGTGACAATATCTGGAGTTCCATAGAAGCTTTTTATAGACATGAGCGAGGCAAGGTTATCAGAGGTGGAGATAGAAGCTTTGTGCAAAGCTCTCACATTGGGGATTACTCTGATGTAACAGAGATCTTTAAAGGTTGATGTACCATAACTAAGGGTTTTAGAAGTTAACACCAGTATATGGAATTGTTTTCTCTATTTGTCAGGGATGCTAATACCAAGCAGGGCAGCTTGAAATGTGAGAAAAATGTATAATCTGACTGAAGTATCCTTTTGTGATTGAAAAGTCCATGAATGTCTGACACAGACACTAAGGTAGATTTGGATTATGTGAATGTCACCATGAGGCATGTAGTAAATGGAGTTGGGTACTACTATTGTATAGCTACATCAGATCCCAGTTTTTAGCTCATAGACAAGGTGGGGGTATATTTAGAGTTGAACTTCAGGCAGATGTAGAATAAGGTTAAAACCCCTGTCAGGCTTCTTTTTTTTTTTCGCTGGCTGTGTCCCCTTGTGGAGATTCTCCTTAAATTTCTGTCCAGGGGATGCAATGGGAAGTGAAAGAAAATCCATATAAAGCAAAGGGGAATTTCAATTGTTGTCAGCACAAAAGGGGTCTCCTCTAGAAAATGTACCCTTACCTCTTGTTCTAGAGACAACTGTTAAATGATATATATATATATATATATATATATATATATATAAGCTCTAACAAACAGGGCCCTCTGATTCCTCTTGTACCAAATTGTGATGTAACTGTACTGTCTGGCTTCATTTTATAAAGTGCTGCGCAAACTTGTTGGCGCTATATAAATCCTGTATAATAATAATATTAATATATACCTTTTGCTTTCTGTCCCAGTGACAGTGGTCACCGAAAGAGATAGAATCTGTCATTGGGGACACACAGCAAAAAAAGCCTTTTCTACACTAAACAAGAAAAAAATAAGAGAAAGGCTTGGTCTATAATTACACTTTAAATTATTGTTTTGTTTGACTCCTTAATGTTGTGTTTACATTTCTGTGGATTGTGGCGGTATAATCATGTTAATAGCAAATTGCTAATTGGGATCATCATGGTTTATGGCTGGCCAGAAGTTTATGGACTTGTGCCATGTCATTGTACAGCAGTATTGTCATTTTCATTATGCTTTTGCATAGAATATAGTTTAACAGTTTTTTCTAAGTTTATAATTTTGATAATTTTTTTGATAGTATATAAAAGCATCCTTTATTCTATTATCAATTAAAAAATAATTGACATTATCTTTAAAAGCTGCTAGTATGATTACCGCAAATCTATATTTATATTGCATTTTCTAGAAATCAGGCTGAGAGTAGGGCAGCTGCATTGATGAAGTATAATGACATAAAGCAGACCAGGATTTGTTTTTATGCTTTTTTAATGGAAAAACAAAAGTTATATATAAGGAAGAGCTTTATATATAAATCCATGATGATCCATTTTGCAGAAGGGATATTAAAATAGGAGTGTTTATAGTGAACTGTTGGCTGCACTGCAAGCCAAATACCAGAGGCGATAGCAAATAATATGTAAAGAGTAAGTGCAGTGGTCGAGAGAGCACAGAGTGTCCATCACCAATATAGGGGCACCTCTAGTCATATGAGCAGGCTTGATGTTGGAAGGCACCACAGAAAGCAGCCGTGCTGCATGTTCTTGACAGTGGTGTAGTCCTCCAGCATTATATAGGGTGGCAAGAGTCTGAACCACACAAGTAGCTTAGTAAAGATGGAAATATTTGGGCAGATGAAACATGCACATAAGTATATCAACTGTGCATTTTGTTTTTGATGTTCTGCTTTAAGTAGGTCATCAGCAAAAACGTATTGTTTTAGGATAGAGCAGGGAAGATTTGGAATGTCTGTCCCATTGTACTGACATTTTCCTCATCTCCTATCCTAGTAACAGCTTATCTCCAAGACAGGAGGTGTGGAGACATCAGTCAGAACACTGACCGCAGTAAAAACATCCTTTATTTAGTAGAGAAGGCTAGAACCCCCTTTAGCTTTTTTATTATCCCCAATGTCCTTCTTTGAGATTTTACATCACTTCCAGTGTGATTACTATATTGTCACTAGAACACAAAGTGACATTAAATCTCCCCAGCAAGGCCACAGATCGCAATAAAACTCGAGGAGTTTATATCCTTCCCTACTCTATCAAAAAGTAGGGAAACATTTTTTGGGTAGAGACACTTTAAGGTCTGTCCTTAAATGTATATTGGTGCCCAATCTACCTCTTAGGTTACCTAGTATTTATAACATGTTTTTTCGGGGAGTGAGTTTGCTGCCCATGCATACAAAGCTATTGGTTTGCATTAATACCCTCCTCTTCAACAGCACATACTCACCCTTCCTTCATTAACTCAACACTTCATTCAGCCCTCAGGGGTGAAGCAAATATTTATTACTGGGTATAAAGGTATATTTGACTGATGCCCTCATCCTTCTCATGTGACAGTACTCTGCTTAGTGATCGGCTAATTTCTGTCACACGTGATCAGGGGGACATTCCCCAGTCCTCTGCAACTTTCTGCTTGATTAACTCAGAAAGTACTTAGAGCTGGGTACACACTGTTAGTTTTTTTTTTCATTAAACCCTGCGGGTTGAACTAAAGAAACTCTTAGCTCCTGTCAGAGCTGCTGTACTAACCATGCAAGGTAAGTTCAGCGATCTCTCCCGCTGAGCTGCTGTGTTTTGACACCCCCCCCTCACCAGAACACTCCGATCAGCACTCTCTGCCATTGGCAGAATCAGACAGCTTCTGTTGGACAGACCGACATACACATGGGCTGAATGACTGCCATTTTTTTTTTCAACCGACCATGTCTCCCAACATTCGGCCCATGTTTAACATTTCCTTCTCTCACCCTTGGTGGCAGGGTAATGAAGGAAAGGTGAATATGTTCTGCTGGGATTGGGGCTTTAACGCAAGCTTCTTGCCTACATGGCCAAAGCACATGTTGACTTTTATGAATCAGCCACCTTTTCAAGTTTTAAGCCTTGGATTCCAAACACTTACGGTTTGTTCATCCACTGGCTTGCGTGATTCTGCACACCACTACAAATGTGGATGTGAACAGAATGCAATTGTTTTTTATGTGCTCTGTTCACTCCATACACCCTTGGTGATAATGCACAGAAAAACAAAGCTCAACATTTTTGAGCAACTGGAAAGTATAGAACAGCATAAGATAAACCTCATGATAACTGCCACTTAGTCCTAGAAATTGTGAAATGCATTCACTAGAAGCAGAGATTATATACAGTTTACAGCTTAATTTCTGTTGAAACAGGTTAAATGCTAAGCTACGTTTTAAGGCTTTTATCAGTTCTTTTTTGTTTACCCTTTTTAGTAGAATAGAAATCAAATGGATTAAAAAAATACAATTCAAACTAATCTGTTGGCTGATCTCTGCACTGCATGGAAAACATGTTATACAATTTCTTTCTTCAGAAAGAATTAGGTAAAAATAGACATTCTACAATTGTCCTTCCCAGTAAATGTCACAGCTGATTGCTCTGTGGTAAGGCCAAGATGGTATATAGGTTTGTGGCAGATAAAAGTGCTTTATTTTTAATTTTACATTTCAGGTGTAGAAGCTCAGTCCATCTTTTTCTGACACTGAAATGTCATTTTGTGTGTTTAATATCTAGCCTTGGGCTGGATTCGTTTTGCTTTTACCAAACGTCTTTAAGGCATTTCCTCAGAGCTTGCTTGCAAATGTTTTTTTTTTCTGAAAGAATGGACTAGTCACCGTGTATGCGGCAATCCATCAACTCTAGATTCAGACTCTAGTGAAAATTATGATAGTGGGAAGAGTGCTAATACAGCCACAGTACTTTTGTTGGGAAGCTCAGTTTTCTTACAATACCACACACAATAAATAAGAGAACATCGAACTGTTCAAAACATTACTAGACAATTATTTCCATTGTCAAACGCTTTTGTAAGTGAATATATACAGTTTCCAGCACCTTAAAATAACATTTGATTTAATTGCAGGAACCCAAGAAAATGATCATGTGTATATATACACCTGCATAACCAATACGTTTGTGTCCAAAAAAAACATTTACAGTAGAGCTTTAGCTAGAATGTTAGAATGTAGAATAGAGAGGAGAAATGTTTTATTGCTTTTTGCTTTTAATTTTCAAGTTTTGGTGGACTGAAGAAGTTATCAATCACCAGGTGGCCTTAAGTAAGTAATATACACAAGACCTCTAGGAACCCAATAGCCCCAGCTTTTGTATTATCACCTGGCTCAATGGCAATTGGCGATGTCATCTGCTCATTTTTCCTAGCAATATACAGAGAATTGTGAATGGGTAAAGGTACACTACATTGTCATAAAGAGGTTAAGCCACCCTTTTCCCACCTCCTTGTTGTCCTTTAGTGAAATTATCTAAAAAATTATCTACTTTTATAATGACAATGCTGCATTAGCAGTCCCCCCCCCCCCCCATTTCTGGTCCATTTCCAGGAAGGAAGGATTTCTGTGAAGAAAACTGGCTGCATATGCATGACTATGCCTGGACAAAGATCTAGAACCCGAGTCAGCAGTCACCACCTACCCCACACCTACTATTCTCTATTAGGTAGTGCAGCTGGAGGCCATTGTCTCTACTAAGTAAGTACTATAGGGCCATTAAATGAGTGAATAAGAAAGGGAAAAACTGAGATTTAAAGGCATTATAAACCTTTCTACCTACATCTTGTGTTTTTCACTTACATAAGATGTGCATTGATCATGTAATTTCATAGTGTAATTTGTTCTCCTGTACGCACAGCCTATAGTAGAGTAAATCTTCACATTTCTGCATCAGAAGTTTCTGTTTGTGTTAAAAAATGAGGCATTCAGCATTGCACTGCACATGTTAATGCACGGCCTCTGTCTGTAATGCAAGAACTGACATTTCCTGTGAAAAAACAACATATCCAACAATCTCTGGATTGCTCTGTGATTGCTCTTTTCAAGTGAGAGCTAAACAGTAATTATTTATTTTTATTTATTACAGGTACTTAATGAATATAGCACTGCCAATGTATGCAGCACTTTATATATGTTTTGTACATTCACATCGTTTTCTGACCTCTTGGAGCTTACAATCTATGGTCCCTAACTAGCATTCATACATATACTGTACATACTAAGGACAATTTATACAGGAGCCAAATAGCCTACTAGTATGTCTTTGGACTGTGGGACAAAACCGGAGTACCCGGAGGAAACCTACGCAGGCACAAGGGAGAACATGCAAACTCCAGGCGGGTAGTGCCATGGTTGGGATTCAATCCGATGGCACTAGTGCTGCCAGGTGGAAGTGCTAACCACTTAGCCAAAGTGCTGCCGGTAATTATCTGACATAGACAAACATGGAGGAAATGGCAAGGCATGCACTGGACACAGTGTAACCAGGAACAAGAAGTTGCTTGTCCCTAGGGACTGGCTAGGTTAATTAATACATGGGCATAGGGAAGTGTGAGGAAATTGATTGTGGAGGGAATGTGAGGGAATCTATGATTGTCACCAGAGTCAGCAGTACTAGTGTCCCCACTGGGTGATTTACCCTCTAATACCGTCATGGGAGCGGCTCAAAATGTGGAATTTTCTTTACTTTCACTTTTGATGATAAAGATGAAATGATGAAAATGACAAATAGAGAGGATGAATCTCCCTAAGGGGACACAGACAGCAATCCCTCTATCCAAAACTAACAAAAAATATATATATACTGTATATATAGCATGTATATATAGTATATGCCCAAACACTGTAATGCAAATGAAGTAGAAAATTACATCAAACTGTTTAACTATTAGAAAAAGTGTATTGCCACAGGTCAATGTGAAAGAACTGCGCAATGCGAATCTCCTAGAAAAAAAGATTATTCTACATTGGTTCACAGTTGGGAGATATACCACAGCATTAATAGTAATTGAAGAACAACTGCCACAATCAAACAGTATCAAATAATGATAATGCAACAGTTGAAAAGTATACTTATCAGGCAGCAAATAGTACACCTCTTTTAGTGCACCTCTTTCCTACACCTGGTATGGGTAACCCTAACCAGTAAAAGGACCTATAGGTGATCTCCACAGTAACAGTCAGCAGGGGCATTGCTAGGTCTACAAAAGATCTGGGGCTAGAGCCCATAGCAGCTAAATAGAGTCATACGCTTGAGCGGGCATACACATGTATATAATATACATGTGTGCTTGTGTGTGTATATATATATATATATATATATATATATATATAAATATCGTTACATTTCCAAGTGCGGATCCCCCTTACATCAGGGTCCCCAGAGAGCCCCCCCCATTCACATCAGGGTCCCCAAAGAGCCCCTTCCTTACATCAGGGTCCCCAGAGAGGCCCTTCCTTACACCAGGGTCCCCAGAGAGCCCCTTCCTTACATCAGGTTCCCCAGAGAGCCCCTTCCTTACATCAGAGTCTCCGGAGAGCCCCTTCCTTACATCAGAGTCTCCGGAGAGCCCTTCCTTACATCAGGGTCCCCAGAGAGCCCCTTCCTTACATCATGGTCCACAGATAGCCTCTTCCTTACATCAGGGTCCACAGAGAGCCCCACCTTACATCAGGGTCCCCAGATAACCCCCCTATTCATCAGGGTCCCAGACAACCTCCCCATATATCAGGGTCCCCAGAGTTCCTCCCCATACATCAGGGTACCCAGAGAGCCTCTCCAGACTTTAGGTGGAGGCGAGGGCAGAGCTGGAGCCTGCACTACCACGGCTCAGTCTGCCCCTGGCTACTGCATTTCGGACCGGGACATACCTGCAAATTGCAGAACTGCACCCACCCGGGAAGAGACTCGGGGCTATAGGCCCCAGACTCGGGACTGTAGCCCCAATAGCCACCCCCTAGCAATGCCCCTGACAGTCAGTAATTAATAAAATCTGTCTCTCTGCTAGTAGCTGCAGTGTATGATTGACCAGTAGCCGCTCACCATTCCTGAGTACACAGAGGCTTTCATACCATGTGCTTGGCAAAAGGGCTTACTTCTTTCTTTCCCTGGTGGTATCCTCAGTGTATGGCTCTTTGCTGCACCGCAGGCTCCCCATAGTCCAGGTCACAGTCCAAAAGAACAAGGAAAGCGACCGCTCTCTGCTCGCACTGCCCACAGGTGGGTTATAGTGTGTATCGTGCGGAAAGTAAAAAGGTTATTTCTCTTTCTAAGAGATGTAGGGCACTCTGGATAACAGGACTAGCCAGAGGTAATGCCCGTAATGAGATCCCAGCCAACCAGCAGAGGGGAGCCACAGCAGAAGGAAGTGCAAGAGGGGACAGTGTGCGGGACTGCACGTGGAACACCGAACCCGGAAGTGACGTCAGCCTAAGAGGACCAGAACCAGTGTGGAACGCATTGACTGGAAGTGACATAAAAGGGGCAGGATACGCTTTGACTCCCTCTTCATAACAATGCTTCCTTCTGCTGCGGCTCCCTTCTGCTGCTCGGCTGGCTTCTCCTGTCGCATACTGGACCACCTCCAGGACCACCTAACCGGGACTATCTGACTCTGGATCACTATTTCACCATACTTACCATGATGCGCCTTGTTTTATCTCTTTTCTAGTAAGTGTATTTTAACTATGGGCTATTAACCAGTTGCCGACCGCCTGCCCGCCATGGATTGACGGTGGCAACGTGGCCCGATATCGCATATCGCCGTCACCTGTGGCAGCTGCGAGATTGTGGAACGTGTGCCGGAGGCGCGCTCGCATGCTCACTGTGTAGGGGGGAGCCAGGCAGCGGGTAGTCCGCCGGCTACCCGCAATCACTCCCCCCGCAGTGAAAGAATGGGATCCGTGTGTGTAAACACATGTATCTCTGTTCTGATAGGGGAGAAGGAGATCGTTCACATGCTTCCTGTATATGGGCGCAGTGATCACTCTCCTCCCCTACTCAGCCCAGCCCCCATACATTTAGTAACACATCCCAGGGAACACAGTTAACCCTTTGATCGCCCCTAGTGTTAACCCCTTCCCTGCCAATGACATTTACACAGTAATCAGTGCATTTTCATAGCACTGATCGCTGTATAAATGTCAATGGTCCCAAAAAAGTGTAAAAGGTATCCGACATGTCCGTTGCAATGTCGCAGTACCTCTAAAAATCGCAGATCACCGCCATTACTAGTAAAAAAATGTAAAAAAACAGAAACTCCATAAATTAATTCTCATTGTTTGCAAACGCGTCAACTTTTGCACAAGACAATTAATATACGCCGATTGTGATTTTTTTTTAAGCAAAAATATGAGGTAGTAAATATATCGGCCAAAACTGATGAATACATTTGTTTTTTTATATATATTTTTTTGGATTTGTATTTTAACAAAAAGCAAGAAATATTGTTTTTTTTGCAAAATTGTCCCTCTTTGTTTATAGTGGTGATCAGAAGTGACACAGAGGTGATCAAATACCACCAAAAGAAAGCTCTATTTGTGGTAAAAAAAGGACTCCAATTTTATTTGTGTACAGCTTTGCACGACCGCGCAATTGTCAGTTAAAGCAACGCAGTGCCGAATCGCAAAAAGTGCTCTTGTCATAAATGGGGAAATCCTTCCAGGGCTGACGTGGTTAAAGTCTTGCATTGAAAGGAAAAAACAGACTTGATAGCCGCACTCCTGTGCAATAAACTTTATTCTGGATCATAAATACAGCAAACAGCATACAGGTGAACTGCAGAGCGACAGCTGATGCATTTCACACCAACGAGTGCTTAGTCATAGCCTGAAGATACATTTGCACACATACAAGTATATATACATACATGAATGTTAATTACATAAATGATCGATCAATAAAACAATTAAGCGTCAATTGGTGACTAGTTGTTAATTGGATCCAGGAAACTGGATTGAATGTATCTGAAAAAATAAATATGTTCACAAAAACATATAGAAAAACACAAAAAATATATACAGAAAAGTTTACATTATATAAACAAAAATTGTATAAAAAATCTCTTATCTTATGTAAAAATTGAATAGTAATTTTTCCCATAGATGTCAATGGTATTAAATGACTGGGAGAGCAATCAAAAGAGACCTTTTGAACACAAACTATGAAAATAATGAAACAAATTAGTTTGTGACAATATTAAGAAATATTGTGGAAACATCAAAATATGTCTGTGCGGTCTCCTCTCTGTAAAGAACAGAGAGCAAGAGCAGAAAAGACATACATATAGGTGAAAGCATCCATGAAATTTCATAACCAAACTAAATCAAATTCGAGCATCCGGGTGATTGGAACGATCTCCCTGATCGCACCATGAATACGCTGCATACATATTATGCATGTATTCTGAATTATCTGGAGCTTACCCCAATTTTGGGTAGAACCTTTAGGGACCACTAGAAAAACTCTGTTACATATATGGACTGAAAGCCACCAAATCAACATAAATCTATGGTTCCAAAAACCTTTTTATGAGTTAAAGCATGAATATAAGCTTAATAGATGACAGGCAGAGACGGAGACACAAGTTAAATTGAAGATGAACATAGAGGGAAGCGATATAGAGGCAATTCATTGCTGTCATTAAGGCAAACCATAGGAGCAAGAACAGAAAGATCAGAAAAACATGTGAACATATGAACATACAGTATCTCACAAAAGTGAGTACACCCCTCACATTTTTGTAAATATTTTATTATAACTTTTACATGTGACAACACTGAAGAAATAACACTTTGCTACAATGTAAAGTAGTGAGTGTACAGCTTGTATAACAGCGTAAATTTTCTGTCTCCTCAAAATAACTCAACACACAGCCATTAATGTGTAAACCGCTGGCAACAAAAGTGAGTACACCCCTAAGCGAACATGTCCAAATTGGGCCCAAAGTATCAATATTTTGAGTGGCCACCACTATTTCCTAGCACTGCCTTAACCCTATTGGGAATGGAGTTCACCAGAGCTTCACAGGTTGCCACTGGAGTCCTCTTCCAGTCCTCCATGATGACTTCAGGGTCTTGGCAATCTGCTTATAGCCTAGGCCCTCTTTATTTAGAGCAATAATTCTTTTTTTTCAGATCCTCAGAAAGTTATTTGCCATGAGGTGCCTTGTTGAACTTCCAATGACCAGTAAGAGAAAATGAGAGTGATAACACCAAACTTAACACACCTGCTCCCCGTTCACACCTGAGACCTTGTAACACTAACAAGTCACATGACACCGGGGAGGAAAAATGGATAATTGGGCCTAATTTGGACATTTTCACTTAGGGGTGTACTCACTTTTGTTGCCAGCGGTTTAGACATTCATGGCTGTGTGTTGAGTTATATTGAGGGGCAGCAAATTTACACTGTACATATATTCTAATTATGGTGATTATATGGACAACGACCTTATATGCCTTGATATTGATATCTAGTAATAAATATTGATAAATAAACCTAACATGTGGGGCACATATATCGGAATTGGACAGGAAGGGGATCAGAGAAGGGGGGAACCAAAGACCCTGAAAACCTAGGATGCCGAGCATGGCTGGATGGATCAAATAATTGTACAATTGGGTAAATAAATGTTTATAACTAGTTATAAAAAAGATATATGTAAATAAACACTAGTACTGTCTTGCATTGCTGCACTTAGAGGGGCCCTTTTTTTAATTTATTTTTTTATTCCTCTTTCAACCCTTAAGCGAACATGTCCAAATTGGGCCCAAAGTATCAATATTTTGAGTGGCCACCACTATTTCCTAGCACTGCCTTAACCCTATTGGGAATGGAGTTCACCAGAGCTTCACAGGTTGCCACTGGAGTCCTCTTCCAGTCCTCCATGATGACATCACGGAGCTGGTGGATGTTAGAGACCTTGCGCTCCTCCACCTTCCATTTGAGGATGCCCCACAGAAACTCAGTAGGGTTTAGGTCTGGAGACATGCTTGGCCAGTCCATTACCTTTACCCTCAGATTCTTTAGCAAGGCAGTGGTCATCTTGGAGGTGTGTTTGGGGTCATTATCATGTTGGAATACTGCCCTGTGGCCCAGCCTGCAGAGGGAGGGGATCATGCTCTGCTTCAGTATGTCACAGTACATGTTGGCATTTATGGTTATCTTAATGAACTGTAGCGCCCCAGTGCCAGCAGCACTCATGCAGCCCCAAACCATGACACTCCCACCACCATGCTTGACTGTAGGCAAGACACACTTGTGTTTATACTCCTCACCTGGTTGCTGCCACACAAGCTTGACACCATCTGAACCAAATAAGTTTATCTTGGTCTCATCAGACCACAGGACATGGTTTCACTAATCCATGTCCTTAGTCTGCTTGTCTTCAGCAAACTGTGTGCAGGCTTTCTTTTGCATCATCTTTAGAGGAAGCTTCCTTCTGGGATGACAGCCATGCAGACCAATTTGATGTAGTGTGCGGCGTATGGTCTGAGCACTGACAGGTTGACCCCCCACCCCTTCAACCTCTGCAGCAATGCTGGCAGCACTCATGCGTCTATTTCTCAAAGACAACCTCTGGATATGAGGCTGAACTCGAGCACTCAACTTCTTTGGTCGACAATGGCGAGGCCTGTTCTGAGTGGAACCTGTCCTGTTAAACCGCTGTATAGTCTTGCCTACCTTGCTGCAGCTCAGTTTCAGGGTCTTGGCAATCTGCTTATAGCCTAGGCCCTCTTTATTTAGAGCAATAATTCTTTTTTTTCAGATCCTCAGAAAGTTATTTGCCATGAGGTGCCTTGTTGAACTTCCAATGACCAGTAAGAGAAAATGAGAGTGATAACACCAAATTTAACACACCTGCTCCCCGTTCACACCTGAGACCTTGTAACACTAACGAGTCACATGACACCGGGGAGGAAAAATGGATAATTGGGCCCAATTTGGACATTTTCACTTAGGGGTGTACTCACTTTTGTTGCCAGCGGTTTAGACATTAATGGCTGTGTGTTGAGTTATATTGAGGGGCAGCAAATTTACACTGTTATACAAGCTGTACACTCACTACTTTACACTGTAGCAAAGTGTCATTTCTTCAGTGTTGTCACATGAAAAGATAGAATAAAATATTTACAAAAATGTGAGGGGTGTACTCACTTTTGTGAGATACTGTATATGAACATACATGCACATATATATGGGTGAAAACGTCCATGAAGTTCTATACCTAGGCTAAATCAAATTCAGGCATCCCAGGGGATCGGAACGATCTCCCTGATCACACCGTGAATGCGCTGTCCACATATTATATATATATAAATGAAATTATCTGGAGCGGACACTCATTTTTAAGTAAAACCCGTGAGAACTCCTGGGAAGATGGGAAGGCTCTATAATACTAAAAAACGTTACATCAAGATAAACTTACAGTTAAAAAAACCTTTTTTCTTGAGTATGGGCATAACTATAAGTGTGAATAGTAACGATTAGAGGAGCTGAAACAGAGACAGAGGCGCAGGTTAAATTAGAGACAAAGGTGGAAGAGAGCGATGTAGTGACTGTTCGTTGCTGTCATTAGCACAGCAAGTGGGAGGAGTACATATATTCTAATTATGGTGATTATATGGACAACGACCTTATATGCCTTGATATTGATATCTAGTAATAAATATTGATAAATAAACCTAACATGTGGGGCACATATATCGGAATTGGACAGGAAGTGGATCAGAGAAGGGGGGGACCAAATACACTGAAAACCTAGGATGCCGAGCATGGCTGGATGGATCAAATAATTGTACAATTGGGTAAATAAATGTTTATAACTAGTTATAAAAAAGATATATGTAAATAACCACTAGTACTGTCTTGCATTGCTGCACTTAGAGGGGCCCTTTTTTTAATTTATTTTTTTATTCCTCTTTCAACTCAGGAAAATCACTTCAGCCGCTCCCTTTAATGTTTCTGTCGTGGGAGTTGTAGTTTTTCCAGCCAGTCCGTGTAGATTAGTCCCTCCTGTAAACTAAACTTCTCAAAATCCACCACGATCTTTCATCAGATCGTGGCGGATCTCTGGTACTCCATGTCCTACAGACTCCCTTTGGTGGATGGAAGGATGGAGGAGGAAGCAACACTGGCTAAATCAGTGTAGTAGTCTTGTGTACACACGCGCACACACACACACACACACACACACACACCAGCAACAACACAATGGGGTTGATTTACCAAAGCTTAAAAGTGGAAAATTTGGTGCAGCTCCACACAGAAACCAATCAGCTTCAAGGTTTTATTGTCAAAGCTTGGTTGAACAAGCTGAGGTTAGAAGCTGATTGGCTAACATGCACAGCTGCACCAATTTTTGCACTCTCCAGCTTTATTAGATCAACCCCAATGTCTCTGCAGCTTCTCCTTTCTTGCTGGTTAAACACCTGGCTACATTAACCACTTGTCGACCGTCAACCGCAGGTTGACGACGACAAGATGGCTCGATATCACAAAAAGCCGTCATGCGACAGCGGCTGTGATATCATGCACTGTGAGCGCGCGTGCGCCGCCGGAGGCGCGCCCGCACGCTCACTGTGTTGGGGGGGGCCAGGGAGCGGGTGCGGCGGACTCGATCTCCGCCGGCTACCCGCGATGCCCCCCCCCCCCCCGCAGTGAAAGAACGGAGGTCCGTGTAAGTAAACACGGATCTCCGTTCTGTGAGAGAGGGGAAGGGCTGTGATCACAGCCTTCCTCTATATGGAAGCTGTGATCGCTCCCCTTCCCCTGCTAGGGCAGCCCACACACAGTTAGAACACGCCCAACGAACACAGTTAACCCTTAGAGCGCCCCCTGCAGGTTAACCCCTTCACTGCTAATGTCATTTACACAGTAATCAGTGCATTTTTATAGCACTGATCACTGTGTAAATGCCAACGGTCCCCAAAAAGTGTCAAAATGGTCCGACATGTCCGCTGCTATAGTGCAGTACCGCCAAAAATCGCAGATCGCCGCCATTTCTAGTAAAAGATAAAAAAAACACCCCAGAAATGAATTCTCACCGTCCGTAAACGAGGCCACTTTTGCGCAAACCAATCAATAAACGCCGATTGTGATTTTTTTAATCACAAATATGAGGAAGAATATAAATCGGCCAAAACCGATGAAAAAATGTTTTTTTATATTTTTTTTTGGATTTGTATTTTAGCAAAAAGTAAGAAATTTGGGTTTTTTTGCAAAATTGTCGCTCTTCTTTTGTTTATAGCGGCGATCAGAAATGACGCAGAGGTGATCAAATACCACCAAAAGAAAGCTCTATTTGTGGGAAAAAAAGGACACAAATTTTGTTTGGGTACAACGTCGCACGACCGCGCAATTGTCAGTTAAAGCGACGCAATGCCGAATTGCAAAAAGTGCTCTGGTCCTAAAGTGTGAAATCCTTCCGGGGCTGAAGTGGTTAATGCTATACAAAGCCTATACTAACCAGAGTAAAAAAAAAAGATTAAAAATGATCATTCAATGTTGACAATAATCCTGTACAATTAAAACATTTGAGCTGCAAAACATTGCATTGGGGTCCTGCAACTTCTGGTCAGAATGTTTTACTGTTGGCTTTTTGCCTTTTTGGGTTATAAAAAGAAAACAAAAACTGACATGCCACCTGAGAAGCAATGGCAATGAAAGATGCCAAGTGCCAGGCATTCTGTGGTGTTAAAAGCAGTGTTCTGTTCAGGAAACAATAGAGGTCTTTGGGGCCCCTTGCCTCTTCATTGAAATGCCATAATGTGTGTATTTTTCACACCTAAAACTCTTCCGGAACTAAAAACTCAAGCAGATAAGTGTTTCAAAGAAAACACATGCCACTTCTAGCCTTCAGCAGATTAAAGAAATAATATACATCTGATAGACTAATCAAATCACATACTACAGATAACATGGAAGTAAACCATTTAACACCTACTCCGTTTTTTTCTTGTTATATTTTTTAAGTGAGACTTATATTTTTTTAATAAGTCCCCCAAACAGTTTAAATTTCAATAACTTTTCACTGAAATTATGCTTTAGTCCTAGACTCACCAAAATATGCAATTATATCCAATTAGAGGTGACTAGCTTTGTCTCCATAATGCAAGTACTAATCCTATCAGTTATTTCTAAATTCATCTCTTATTTCTGTTTCCTTCCAAGCTGCGCTCCTGGTTCCACCACCCCCTCCTACCTTTACATAACAAGTGTTCTGGTTTTGTCGGTATTCTTCATGTGCACATGTCACAAGACATTTGTGATACCATGGAAAAAATCATTTAATATTTTAAAAACAATTTTAGATATAGTTTTAGAAATGCCGTGTGAACACTGAAAATCCATTAGGGTGCTGCTAAATTAAAAAGGGAGCCATGCAGTAGTTCCTGCATAAAAGGATACACAAGAAAATATATGGTTCTTTTTGGTGACTAAATAAAAAGCTCACAACACAGAACTGCTGTTTTGTATTTCGCTTATCGTGGTTTGAAAACATCCACCTTTGGCTAAAGCACAAAAATGAGTTTATGCTAGCAGGGATAAAGTAAAGGATTTTGCATGCTTCCCCAAAGTCTGTAGCGTTGCTTCCTATGAAGTTGCAGTAATAAAGGATATAGTCCTTAATAAATTATACTACAGTCCCTTTTGATGTTGGCATAAACTCTTCTTGATGGAGGATCCAATAGTATATAAAGATTTAATTTCACAGTTGTTACTCACCGCCAGAAGCATTGTAGTTAAACGTAATACAAGCCAGCTTTCTCCTACACACATTTTTTAATTCCTATTTTGCTAATAGCACACTTTTTTTAGCGCTAAGCTTTCTACCTTTCCAAAATAAAATAATATTTTGTTACCAAGTTTATGTCTACTGTACACATGTTTATAAGGAATTTGATACATCATATACAGTACATTAAAGCAGACCTAAACCTAATCACTAAAATAAACTTAAAGCTGAACTCCATGAATTCTGCCGCTTTGTAAACTACATAGACAAATGTGTAGTTAGGTCTAATAAGGTGCATGGCACCTTGTGGACTTATTTCTTTTATTCAGAGCTGACAGCTTTGTGGAGCTCCTGGAGGGATAGATATCTCTACACCCAGGGGCTCTGAGAGGAGAGATACTGTCTTTTCACACACAGCAACTTTGTCTGCCCCTCCCCTCTGCTGCCCATTCACAGAAGCCTTTGTATTCTGTTCACATAAGCATTCACATAATACAAAGTACTCTGTGATCGGGCAGGAAGAGGGAAGGGATGGACACAGTAGCTTCATGCAACTCTGCAGCTGAAGGAGCTGAGACCAGAAGGTCCAGCATTAGAGCTCCAGAGTTGTGATAGCTATCCTCCCACAGCTCCATAAAACTGTCAAATGTAAATTAAAGAGATACATCCACAAGGTCACATGCACCTTGTTGTACTTAGCTCATAGTATGCCTGCCCATTTTACAAAGTGGTTGAGTTCCTGGAGTTCAGCTTTAACCTCTTAACCTGTTAATGTAATTTCAATAGTAATGTCTTATGTTTCCGAAGACACTTACCCGTCGTCTCCCCTCCCCGTCTGTTTCAACGACACACACTTTTCTGTCATAGAG
>BLSH010514190.1:1189157-1208207 GCA_018402905.1 Glandirana rugosa
TGGATAGGCCGTTTTTGTCTGTTTGCTTAAATTCAGGAGCAAGCTAAAAAAGCTAGGAGCCAGTTTTTTTAACTAACAAGAAAGCTTTATTTTCAATGACAAAAATAACCGATCTTTCGGCCTGTGTGTACTTGGCTTGATGGTTTGATAAGTAGTGGCTCACTAGGGAAGGACAGTGCAGCAAGGTGGGGGCGATAGGAGATCCAGTGATCCAGGAACTCATGCCACCTTAGGTCTTTTTTACATGGGCGCCCCCGCTAAGCAGAATCCGCTTGCTCATCGAGAATCTCTCCGCTATGCAGAGCGAACACAGACACAGCCTGCTCTCCTCTATGCGGCAATTGGATGGGAACAGACTGCCTGTCCATTTCCATCCGATCCACCAGACGGATGGAAAAATAGAACCACCATCTGTCTGTTTTTGCCGGATAGGTTCGGATGGCGGCATGTGACCGCTGACATCTGCCACTCCATAGAGGAGCCTGAAGGGTCCGATCAAGTCCTGAAAAACTGACAGGTGGACCTGATCGGATCGCCCGTGTGAGAGGGGCCTTCAGATGTGTTTACCTGTGTCATGGTAGGAGGAAAATTAATAATAATCAATAAATGAATGTCAATGAAAAAACAAAAAATAATAATAAAAAACTGTACATCTATTTACATCATTATCTTTTTTGTGGGGCTGTAAGTGGAACTGAGGCCAATCCAGCTAGCTGCCCCACACTCCCTGTCTACTCACCATCAATCAAAGGGTGCCCCACAAGAGGGCGCCAGTTCCCCAAACTTAATGCATAGCTCGACCTAGCGCCTGGGGTTTGTCGAGCCCTGATATATATATATATATATATATATATATATATATATATATACATATATATACACACACATACAGGTAGGTCCATATATATTTGGACACAGGCACAATTTTCATACTTTTGGCTCTGTATGCCACCAGAATGAAATTAAAACATAACAATCCAAATTAATTTGAAGCCTTTCGGCTTTAATTCAAGGGGTTGAACATAAATATCAAATACAAATTTTAGGAACTGCAATCATTTTTATACACAGTTTCCCCATTTTCAGGGGCTCAAATGTAATTGGACAAATGAATATAATCACACATAAAATGTTCATTTTTAATATTTTGTTGAGAACCCATGGACATTACCAAAGACTGGGTTTCCTCCTTTCTGATGCTTTGCTAGGCTCCAACTGCAGCTGTCTTCAGTTGTTCTTTGTTTGTGGGTCTTTCTGCCTTTAGTTTTGCCTTCAGCAAGTGAAATGCATGCCCAATTGGGTTGAGATCAGGTGATTCACTCGGCCATTACATAATATTCCACTTCTTTTCTTCAAAAGCTCCTGGGTTGCTTTTGCAATGTGTTTTGGATCATTGTCCATCTATACAGTGAATTGCCGTCCAATCAACTTTGCTGCATTTGACTGAATCTGGGCTGACATCATATCTCTAAACACTGTGGAATTCACAAGGCTGCTTCTGTCTTCTGTCACATCATTAATGAACACCAATGACCCAGTGCCACTGGAAGCCATTCATGCCCATGCCATCACACTGCCTCCACCATATTTTACAGATGATGTTGTGTGCTTTGGATCATGAGCTGTTCCAAGCCTTCTCTACACTTTTTTCTTCCCGTCATTCTGGTGCAGATTAATCTTATTTTCATCTGTCCAAAGAATGCTTTTCCAGAACTGGTCTGGCTTTTTTAGATTTTTTTTGGCAAAGTCTAATCTGGCTTTTCTATTCTTCAGGCTTATTAATGGTTTGCACCTTGTGGATGTCCAGGCCTTTTTATGATGGTGAGCTTACCAGTGTATTCTTCTTTCCTCAGAATGACCCAAACTGTTGATTTGGCCACTCCTAATGTTGTTGCTATCTCTTTGATGGCAGGCTGTTCTCCCAGCATAGTATGAAAACTGACCACACTGGAAAGGATACGCTCGCATGCCTGGCATTGTCAGTTTGAAATAAGAGATCAGGGAGACTGGCGGGAATGCAAGGTATTTCAAACAAAGGAACAAATACAAAGAGAATAGGATCCTTTTTAACACAAGTACATAGTACAACTGATCAGCAATATGAAATTTTGGGTAACACATTCCCTATGCTCATTCATCCAGAGTGGGGGCATTCTAATATAGGAGTTGTGTTACTAGCCAGATCACCAGGTGAAAACAGAGGGGAAAATCTTAAAAATAAAGAAAACAAATGCAGCCTTCACATCTAATGATTGGTAAACTGCAAAATATAATTATTTTTTGTTTTGGGTTTAATATCCACCTCCCGACCACACACTGAAGCTTTACTGCTATTGTCCAAGCCAGCTGCTTAGAATCATGCATATACATATGTGATTCTGCATTTCAGGTAGGGAGTGCAAGTGTCTGCCCAGTGGTGGTGTGATTCGTCACAGCACATTCTGATCACTGGGTCCCGGCCAAAGGTTGATTGCTGGCACATGGTGATCACCTCTGAGCTTCACCAAACATAGGTCTGTGAATGTAAACAGGGGATCTTGTTGTTTGTTCATTCCCTGCTAAGCAGGGAATGAAAACAACTAGATCCCGGGTAAAAGCAGCACACATTACACACATAAACACTTGTTAGGCACACATTGAACCCTTTAATCACTCTAGATGTTAACCCCTTCCTGCCCAGTGGTATTAGTACAGTGACAGTACATATTATTAGCACTAATCACTGTAAAAATGGCACTGATTATGTCAGTGACAGCTAGTTAATTCCCTCCAGTGTCAGTTAGTGTCGGTTTGGCCGCCACACTATTGTAGTGCTGTTATAAGTCGCTAATCCCCACCATTACTATAAATAACTAAAAAAAATTCCAGTATTTATCCCATAGTTTGTAGGCGCTACAACTTTCATGCAAACCAATTAATGTACACTTATTGGGATATTTTTTTTAGCAGAATACATTTTGGCCAAAATGTATTAAGCGGTTTTATTTTTTGTAGGATATGTTTTATAGCAGAAGTTAAAAAGATAGTCAGTCTTTTTTTTTGTTTATATAGTAAAAAAATAAAAAACCCAGAGGTGATCAAATACCACCAAAAGAAAACTCTATTTGTGTGAAAAAATGATATAAATTTTGTTTGAAAACAGCATTGCAATTGTTACTTAAAATAGCGCAGTGCCAAATAGCAAAAAGTGGCCTGGTCATGAAGGGGATAAAACCTTTTGGAGCTGAAGTGATTAAGGTACACAGGATCAGAAGAAATTTTGAGATGTATGGGTATACCGCCACCTACAGACACTGGCAATAAACAAAACTGTTAGTCCACCAGTAAACCCTACCCCACTTCCATCATGCTTCAATTTCATGTAAAAGCAATAGAAGGAGTGATCATATAACCTATGCCTCTTAATGAACTTGAAGAAAAAGATTTAATGACTGCTAATTGTTCATTAAGGGACACAGGGTCAGAAGGGATTCTGAGATGTGTGGGATGTACAAAAGCAATCCATTGGAGGGGTGGGCAACGCAACAAATAACACAGTTGTAAAGAAATCATAGTCAAGAGATAAGCGCTAACTTCTTGTGCAACATCCAAAACATAGAAGGAAATCTAGTTGGGATGTACTGGACCAGGACAGAAAGAAGGAAGTACAATGTATTGCTTAAGGTGGAAGGAAGAAACCATCTTGAGAAGAAAGGCGGTCATAGGCCTCATGACAGCTGAGTTTCTGTGTGGCACAAGAAATGCGTCTTTGCTTGACAGGGCCGCTAATTCAAACTCTCCTCACAGAGGTGATGGCAGTGAAAAAGGCTACCTTGTGGGTGGGAGTGGATAGAAAAATGTCTCTGACACCTTCAAAGGATGGTTTTTGAAGAGCTGGCAGAACCAGGCTGAGAACCCATGAAGTCACAGATTGATATAAAGGCTGAAATACGTATGAAAGTGACACCCTATGCCAGGGATATGCAATTAGTGGACATCCAGCTGTTGCAGAACTACAAGTCCAATGAGGCATAGCAAGACTGACAGCCACAAGAATGACACCCAGAGGCATCGGCATCATGGGACTTGTAGTTTTGCAACAGCTGGAGGTCCGCTAATTGCTTATCCCTGCCCTATACAAAGGTTTACACCTGCATTGTACCATGCATAATTCCAAGTGTGGTTGTAGACCTTGCAGAAGGTGAGCTTTTAGGAAGTATCTTCCTAGCTTTTAGGGAGCAAAGTCCTGGCCTTGGACTTTGGCTTAGAAGTGTAAGAAAAGCAAAAGAAACTTGTTAGTTCCAGAGGAAGGTGGTATTCCAGGATGAACATTAGCTTTGTTTTGCTGGGGTAAAATGGCACTCTTTTCCCCGTGACATACAAGAGCCTGATTTGTCAGTTATTTTTAAGATCATAATTATTTACTCCAACTGAGTTACATTGTATAGGAGTTCAGTTAGTGTTCCTGGTTTGCATGTACAATGGCTAAACACTGACTTGGATTTTTGAAGGAGGGTTTGGATTTGAGTAGTAACCTGACTAGAAGTATTCCCACGTCACCTCATTTGTATTACACACAAAGGTCCATTTAACGTAGAGACTGAATGTGTAATGACTACATTTAGTCTCATTTGTATACAATTTGCAGATCACACAGTGCTACACAGCTGCAACCAAATTGTCCATCACAAGGCCATTTCAGCACCGTGAATATCCATGTAGGAGTTTGACAATGCAAGCATTTGCAAATTATTTCAGAATGCTTTACCTACAATTCTTGAACTGCTTTATGAGGTTAATCCATTAAAAATTACCAATTTGTAAGGCAATATAGACTTTGCTAACAAGAGTAATTTGTGTATTTTATTCTGGCCCCTCCATCTATTTTGATACAAGCCCTGTACGTACTTAAAGTGTTACTAAACCCACAACAGTAAAATCAGTGTGTTTATGCAGTAAAGCATGCTTGTCATACTCCCTGTGGAACCTAAGGGGTTACTCCTGCACACTGTGTAAAAAGGCTGTTTGATCCTGTCTTCTCTGACCCTCACCTTCTTTCACGGTCCCCAATCCACCTCCTGCACATGCTCAGTTTGGTGTGTATTGCTTTTTTTTAGAGGGCGCATGTGATCAGCACAGGGCCAATAAGCAATGTCTAGACAGAGGTTCAGGAGTCATGCAGCCTTATAGGGCAGTCAGAGGACAATAAAAACTCCTCTTACAAGCTTTAACCAGTGCGGTTAGAAGTTACAAGACTGCTATATACTTCTGATGAGAAAGGGTATTTAGCAGTTTATATTTACTTAAATAATTGCATTTTCATTTTAAGTGTACTGCGGGAGATCAGATATAATGAATGCAGGGTCCTGGGTTTAGTAACACTTTTAGAAAGTTACAGATGTTAGAGAACAAGCACAGTCAAATAAATGCTAATAAATATAAATTTAGTTTAAAGAACTTTGAAATAGGCAGTTAGATATTTAAATAGTACCAGTATTTCTCATTTTATTTATGCTTATTATATAACCAAGTTTAATTTTTCTTGTTTGTGATTTCAACAAGGTCATATTAGCTTTATCTAGCTTATAGGGTGCTGATGTGGAAAACATTTAAGGCTAACGCCTTACAGGTTCAGGGTGCAAATACCTGTAATAATAATAAAAATAATAATAATTTGTAAGCAGTGCTTAAGATGGAGAATGTTTTGTGTAGTTCAGTGTATTTCCATCATCTTATCTAAGGCTGAGTTCACATATGTGTGAATTGGATGCGGCTTTCCCTGCATCCAATTTGCATGACATGCGAGAGTGACCGGCTCTCAATGGAGTCGGTTCACGCATGTCCAGGGCGGCAGCGGTCTGCATTCAAAAGGGTCCTGTGCGTCTTTGGGTCCGATTCATGTGCGTATTCAGGAAAAAAAATAATTTGGACCGGGACGTACGAGACCGGATGCTGGGAACCGAGGCCGCACATATGTAAACCCAGCCTAAGGGGTAGTGTTACATAAGTTGTAAAGTGTCAGTGGTCATTACAGGAAACCATCAGTTATATATATATTTTCCTGGCTGTTAGGCTGGAAGTCCCTAACCCTCTTCAACTTATATAATAACAATAGCCAATGAATTGCTAAATACATACATTGTCATTAATTTCTCTACTTGGCTCATGAGCAATGCACACTGCATTGAGTATATAGAAAGACCGTTATTGAGCACGTCCATTGTTTGAGGATTGCTGTATAGAGAAAAACAGTTTATTTTTCTATAAGCTTTACTCATCTACATTTACCAACTAATTATACATTTTTGTTTGTAGTAAGATACGTTTTGCAAACGGCATTTTCTAAAGGAATGTGTGACAAACAGAATATATAGTATCAGCATTCCTACCTTCCTGTTCCACAATGGGTCTATTTTTATGGCATTAATTAGTGTTGCACATGTTTCCTGTTTACCACTTTGACAGAGCGCCTCCATCTGTGTATTTTTCCAACTTTACACTCACAATATCTTGCGCTTAAGCATTGTATAGCTACACTTGCCAAGGTGTTTCTTTTCCTTAATTATGTTGTCACTATCAGAAATAAAGGCGGACTCGTTAACTATAATCATACGGAAGCAAAAATGGAAACATTCACAGCTTGAATTAGAAGGGGATACATAAAACTCTATACTTACCTTCAAAAATGAGAGAAGTTTAGGGTCATTAGCATGCAGTCCAACGTGATGTGCTAAAAGCATTCTACCATTCAGCTAATTTGTGCATTCAACCTTAGCTCATATAATAACATGTTCATTCCCATTGAAAGTAGATTTTACAGTAGTACTGTTCGCTGCACTTACCAGTAGTGTTTTTGACTGTACTCTTTTTCCTAAATCATTTGTGCTACTCACCGCCCTATACATTTTCTATATATGGAGTTTATGGTATGATGGCAATTATTACTTTCTTTAAGAATTAGTCCTTCTACTTTAGTTTTAATATATCGTTTTACAAAACATTCCACTTTATCACCTGGGAACCTCAACCTGATGTCTAAAGCCTCGTACACACGGGACAATGATCGTATATAACAGGTCGTATGAACGACCGTTGTATGCGAAATCGATCATTCGTATCCGCTATTTGAACAGCCGACATACGACGGTCATACAAGGGGAGTTGTATCAGCAGACTAGAAAACTTGATCGTACCAACAAGCGGTCATTCGACCGTTGTATTGTGTGTACAGAGCAGTTGTACAACCTTTGTATCGTGTGTACAGAGCAGTTGGTACAACAAGTTGTATTGTGCAATACACGCATGCTCTGAAGTCAGGAACGGCCGGATGCTAATTACATGCACCTGAACGTTCTTTCCGTGGTCGTACGATCGTGTAGTGCAGTCAGTATGCAAGTTACATTATCCAACATACGATTTGAGACAATCGTACGTACAATCGTCGTCCCGTGTGTACGAGGCATTAGGGCTTGAGTTTCATACATGTATGCTCACAATCAAATATTAGGGCCACTTTGGGTGAAATCTAGATTACCCACTGGTGTGTTTTCAAGCTGTTGAAATAAACCAGTGCTTCTAATTATGCAATTCATCACTGCAATGTAATGGCTCGTACACACGGGACGATGATCGTGTTCAACAGGTTGTACTCACGACCGTTGTATGCAGAATCGATCGTCTGTGGCCGCGCTTTCAACAGTTGAACATACGACGGTCGTTCGTGGGAGTTGTATGTGCAGACTAGAAAACTTGGTCGTGTCAACAAGCTCGCATACGATCGTTGTATCGTGTGTAGAGCAGTTGTGTACAACAAGTTGTATTGTGCTAAACACGCATGCACCAAGTCCACTTCAACTAACATGAAATTAGATGAAGGAGCCCAAAAGGTGACGCTACTTCCTCATTATACGCTTGTTCGCGTCATCACGTTCGGCCGGCCGCAAGTTGTATGTACGACCGTCGGGTGCATGTCAGTATGCTATTTACATTATGCAACATACGATTCAACACGGTCGTATGTGCGATCGTCGTCCCGTGTGTACGAGGCTTAAGACCCCATACACACTATACAACTTTTATTGTCTGATTTCCTTTAGATTTACCAAAACCATGTAGAGCAAGTGTCTGCCTGATTGCATACAAATTGAAAGTGTTTAGGTTTGACTTTGTATTATATGATTTTAGTAAATCTAAAGGAAAAAATGTAAGGAAATTTGTATAGTGTGCATCCAGCTTTAACGCCCGTATACACAGTGCGATATTCGGACGGGAATTTTCGATCGTCCGAAATTCTTACCGTTAGTATGCTCCTTTCGACAGTCAATTTAGATTTTTCGTAAGACAAAAGCTGGATGTGCAGACTAGTCATTTTTTTTCGTACGGCAACGCAACGTCCAATTTTCTTATCATTAGTATGGTTTTCGTACGAAAGAAAACGTAAGATCACGACTACGCATGCTCAGAAATGAAAAAATACATACAAAACTATTCAACACATTACGTCACTTCTGATGTTGAATTCGGTCATATGAAAATTTTCGTATTGTTAGTATGCTCTTCACTTTTGACATGAGACAAGCACCCAACAAAAAATGGACGACCTGTCGTCCAAAATTCGCAGTGCGTATAGGAGGCTTTAGAGTGCTAACCTCTTAAGCTGAATACACTATACAATTTTCTTCAGCTTTTTCCTTTAGATTTACCAAAACCATATAACATGAGGTCAAACCTAAACACTTTGCAATCAGGCGGGCCCTTGCACTACATAGTTGTAGGTAAGTCTAAAGCAAATGGAACAATAAAAGTTGTATAGTGTGTACAGTATATAACTTTAGCTACTGTGCCACTACTTGTGATCACTAGTTGATCATTTTCCTCCTAATGTTGGTATTATGTTCCCTTCCTATCTCATGGGTGATTGTAGATATAATATTAGTGTTTTATGACAATGACGTGTTTTGTATCTCTCCTACTCCACAGAATTTAAAATATTATAGTGTCTTTGTATAAACCAAGTTTGGTACATTAAATCCCTTTGTGCCTCAACAAAAAAATCTCAGCTGTAGAAAGAACTGTAGGTAAAAAAAAATGCTGTGAGCAAGAATGACATTACATTAGGAGACATATATGAGCAAAACTGACACTGCATTATGAGGAATTCCCCACAGCTGTACCAAAAGAAAAAGCTATTCTACTATGGGTCACTAACTAGATTGAAGATATTCCTTAGGGTGTTAAAGAGAAATGACTAAAAAGAAAATTTCAAGCAAATGCAGATGTGGTTTGATGTGCAGTGACATTTACAATTCCAACTGCTGTATTAAATTAGTAATATTCTAAACTGACCAACAGGTGATATTAATATGACACAATAAATAAGGAATATTAATAAAGACAGTCTCATCTATTCCCCTGTGTTCCATGAGCGGCTGAGCTTGAAAGATGCACATTATCATGATATTATTGCCTGTCTACAGTAGATCCTAATTGACATATGCAATTGGTGGCCCTTCAGTGACTGTGGATCTTCCAGAATTATGGTTGCAGTAATGTTACAGCTGGGTTTACTGTGATTCCAAGTACAACCAGACTGACATTCCTTGGGGGGCTTCTAAGACTTCCTCATCACTTAACAGTTTACAGTATATTTCTTGTACTGTACTAATGAACAGTATAAATAATTAAAAGTGGTGTAACTAGGAGCTTATAGAGCTATAGCTTTAATACACTATATGCAACATAATTTTGTTACATGCAGAAAACAGCATTGTCTACCTGATATAGTAATGAGACAGAATAGTCAGTCATCCATGTAAATACCTTCTGTTTTAAGGAGGCAATGTTGTATTCATATTACGGGATAATGGGAAAGCAGACTTGGCTAGCGAGGATGGCTTGTGTGTATCCTCCTGCATGGGTGTCTTTGTTTCCTCCCCTGTCAAATTTTGAAATGAAGTCTATGTAATAAATGTGTTTAATTGACATTGTTAAACCTTGGCACGAAAGTTTAATTTAAAAAACAAATGTGTAAAACTGTGAGTAGGAACCCAGCCTACATACAATAATATGCAAACGTTTTAGGCAAGTGCAGTGCTAATCCAGTTTCTGTGTCTAAACACACACCTCAATCCTCTTAAATCTAAATTATGTGCAAAACATCTCTTAAAGTGTCAAACAATTTGTGCAAAATATCACAAGAAAGTGTCAAAACTGGGTGCTTAGCATCAGCTGATGCTTCCTAAAGCACCCAGATTGAGCAATCTGACATGTGCAAAACTGCAAATATAAATTGCTATCAAATGATTCAATATCATCAAACAGTTCCTCTGTGAAAAGGGCAGCAACAAGTGATTTCACAGTAAATACAAATGGGTCCAAAGGAAGGTATTCCCAATAATGTGCAAACAAAGTCTTTGGAAAAGTGCCAGCATGCTGAGGGATATCCTCCACCAGTTAGTCTAACCGCTCACCTTATTATGAGTGAAAAAGAGCATCTATCCCCACCATGGGATTGAACAGGCAGCTGGTAATGGTTTCCAATGATGCTCCCCTTGAGCGCTTCTGCTAGAACTTCCTGGCAATCTCACCGCATGTAAAGACAAAATGCAAGGATCTAGTGCTCTCTGTCTTAAAACTTTATTATTCCAAAGAAGATAAAAGATGCAAACTCACATTCTGTGGCACAATATAGCTGTGTTAACTGAGATCAGCATGTGTACAGCCTGTGTACTTAGATGGCCGTATCGTGACGTCAGATGCAGGCTTCTCCCCCCAGTTTTGACACTTTCTTGTGATATTGTGCCCATATTGTTTGACACTTTATGAGATGTTTTGCACATAATTTAAATTTAAGAGGATTGAGGTGTATGTTTATACACACAAACTGGATTAGCGCTGCACCTGTTTTTTCTTATGTATGTTATATTAAGTGAAGTTGAATCACTGTTTGGTGGTAGCTGCTGATCAATTTAAGATCACTGTTTTACTGTGATAATTGCACTGATTGAATTTTCACACAACAAGTGTGAAGAAATGCTGTAAACTAAGAGTGCTTTCAAAAACACATATATTAATAGTTTATATTTATCAATTTACAAAATACAAAGTGAGCAAGCAGAATTAAAATCTGAATCATATCAATATTTGGTATGACTAACCTTTGGTTTCAAACTAGCATCAATTCTTTCACTTGTACAAAGTCAGGGATTTTGTAGGCTTAGAGTCCGGTGTATGATTGACCAATTATACTAAGCAGGTGCTAATGACCATCAATTTCATATGTAGGTTGAAACACAGTCATTAACTGAAATAGAAACAGCTATGAAGAAGGCTTAAAACTGGCAGGGGAACAGCCAAACTCTGCTACTAAGGTGAGGTTGTGGAAGACTGTTTCATGTCACAAGTCATACACCATGCCAAGACTGAGCACAGCAACAAGACACAGGGTAGTTATACTGCATTAGCAATGCCTCTCCCATTCAAAGCTCTCAAAGTAGACTGGGGTTTCAAGATGTGCTATTCAAGTTCTTTTGCAGACGCACAAAGAAACAAGTAACCTTCCTTTTGACGCCGGAAGATAGCCAGCAGTGCCATCAGCACAGAACTAGTGGAAACTAGTGAGACTCACATACACCCATCTACTGTCCGGAGAAGTCTGGCCTAAAGTGGTTATCACAGAGGAATTGCGGCCAAAAAGCCTGACGTGGAAACAAGGCTAAGCAACTCAACCATGCACAGAAACATTGCAATTGGGGTACAGAAAATGGCAGCAGGTTTTCTAGACTGATGAGTCAACATTTTAAATATTTGACTGTAACAGGAGGCAGTTTGTTTGCCGAAGGTCTGGAGAGCGGTACAATAATGAGTGTCTGCAGGCAACAGTGAAGCATGGTGGAGGTTACTTGCAAGTTTGGGGCTGCACTTCTACAAATAGAGTTGGAGATTTGGTTCAATGGTGTCCTCAATGCTGAGAATTACAGGCAGATACTTATCCATCATGCCATAACATCAGGGAAGGGATGCGATTGGCCCCAAATTTATTCTGCAGCAGGACAATGACCCCAAATACACAGCCAATGTCATCAAGATCTATCTTCAGCTTAAATAAGAACAAGGAGTCCTGGAAGTGATAGTTTGGCCCCCAAAGAACCCTGATCTCAACATCATCAAGTCTGTCTGGGATGACACGAAGAGACAGAAGGATTTGAGGTAGCCTACATCCACAGAAGGTCTGTGGTTAGTTCCCCAAGATGTTTAGAACACTCTACCTGCTGAGTTCCTTCAAAAACTGTGTGCAAGTGTACCTGAATCGATGCTGCTTTGAAGGCAAAGGGAAGTCACACCAAATATTGATTAGATTTGGATTTCTCTTCTGTTCTTTTACTTTTCATTTTGTTAATTGATACAAATAAACTATTAAAACTTCTATTTCTGAAAGCATTCTTAAGCCTCGTACACACGGGACGACGATCGAATACAACAGGTCGTACTAACGACCGCTGTATGCGATATCAATCATTCGTATGTGCGATTAGAACAGTCGAACATACGGCGGTCGTACAAGGGAGTTGTATGAGCAGACTAGAAAACTTGGTCGTACCAACAAGCGCTTATACGACCATTGTATCGTGTGTACAGAGCAGTTGGCAACAAGTTGTATTGTACAAAACACGCATGCTCCGAAGTCATGAAAGGCCGGATGCTAATTACATGCACCTGAACGTTCTTTCTGTGCTCGTACGATCGTGTAGTGCAGTCAGTATGCAAGTTACATTATGCAACATACGATTTGCGATGATCGTACGTACGATCGTCGTCCCGTGTGTACGAGGATTTAATTTACAGCAGAACAGAACAGAAGTTCCTGATGATGGCCAACAGTGATAGGCTTAAACGCGTCGAGGTTTAGTTGCGTCATCGCGACGCACTTCCACTAGAGCCGAACGCAGTGAACGGAATGGATCCTGGCCGAACGACCGGACACTACACCTTCCGTGGGGTTATTCCCCTTATTCAATCGGCTGCCCTTACGTTCGGTGCCAGAACCAATAGGCACCTGGACATGTGAGTTTTTTTAGCTTGTTTTATATTCAATAAATTTTAAGACAGTACTTGCACCATTTGGGTTTTTTCTTTCCATCTACATGGTGACATTTGCATTGGAGTAAAAGCCGGAGACACGGAGAGCTGGAATCTATATAGGGGTCCACTACACTCCCCCGAGAGCCTTTACAGACCATATTAGAGATAGTTGGTCGCTGGAGGAAGGGTGAGTGTACATCCATGTGGAGCACGCTTTACCCGGTTGCAGTACCTGTTGTCTTCTGAGCACCAGCACTTTTTTATTCACCAATTGTGGGGACAGAACATCCACTGAAAGCCATATGGACTTACCTACAGAGTGATCTTTATATACTATTTAATGTTTCCCTCAAAATTGAGGACATATGTGTATGTGGTAAATACTTGTTCTATAGCTGACACTCATATTACCCAGCGCGGTGATTATATATAATAACTCTTTCAACGGTAGATGGCAACAGCCATTGTATCACTGCAGCAGGGCAACCCCCAGAGGTTCCTTTGTGTATAATTTTAATAGTTTCCAGGCACTGAAGTCTCTTTTATAATTTTATAATTTTATTGTGCAAAACACGCATGCTCTGAAGTCAGGAACGGCCGGATGCTAATTACATGCACCTGAACGTTCTTCTGTGCTTGTACGATTGTGTAGTGCAGTCAGCATGCAAGTTACATTATCCAACATACGATTTGTGACGATCGTACGTACGATCGTCGTCCCGTGTGTATGAGGCTTAACAGGTTAAAAATTACATCTGTTCTATTGACCCCTTTCTTAAATAAATGTGTTAACTTGTCCATTCATGGTCATAGAAAAAGGTTCCCTTGATGCCCCTCCCCTATAATACCTGAAAGGAAAAAGTGACAGGTTTACTTGAAGTCTGTACAGTGTTTCTTTTAATGTCACAGAGGAATGTAGACCCATAATTTCTAAAGGGAATTTACCTTTTACATTATCTTGTTATCTGTCAGAAAAATTATCTCAACTTTCTTCTCAAAACATTATGGAAATCTTAGATTGCTAATTAAAATAGGAATCTGGAAGTTAATTTCCTTCTGATGGTGTATTGAGGTATTTCAAATAATTATGAATACATCATATGATTCATTTTGTCTTGTTTGATTAGACAAAACCGTTCCTTTCTAAAAATATCTGTTCATCAATCACAGATTTGAAAAATGTAAAATTGTATCAGAACTATAACAGGGAGTATACTTTAATTTTATTTTTTTGTTATTTTATCATTATTCTGCATAATAAATATTACTAAATGTTAAGTTAACCTTAGACATTTATGGTGATAGGTTTCACCTGACAACTAAATAATAGTTGTTTTAGAAAGTACAGTACTTTCAATAAATATGCATGGCTGGATTGCCCCTGTGTGCTTGGTTATGTCAGTACAGGTGGGAGAATACCCAGACACCTCTAGCTCTGGCTTATCTCAAGAAAACACTAGGGATAGACTAAAAATATCCAGCACCAATGATCACTACTTTTCTTGTGGTTGTTCATCCATGTATGGTGTCTGCTACAGTCTGATAGCATCCACAGACATAAGAACGCTCACCCAGTCCTATTGTAATTGTATCAGCAATGTTGATACCACAAGTTTCAACAGAAATGACAGTATGCACCAAGAATAATCCTGCTATTAACTTTGTTGGTTACAGCACAGTCTGCACAGCCTTCTCCCATGGACATATTTCACTCCAAAGAGCTTAATTGAGGGTTTTTTTTTCACATACGGTCATTGGAGTGAAATGCGTTAGTGGAAAGCGATTGTGTGGACTGTGCTATGACTAATAATGTAGTGGGATTGTCCCTTTTGATTAATTGACAAAGCATGTCTTGAGCAGGGTCACTACTATCTATATAACATAGTTTCTCTCTTGCATCATCCAGATAGAGGACTGTATTCTGTCTATCTCACCCCTGAAGTAGATCAAGGTATTTGAAACTAATGTAAATGACAGTAACCTTCTACACGGGTGAGAGGGACTCACAAATAATTTCAAATAACAGTACAATTCTGCCACTGTTTGTGATTGTTATCCCATTGACTTGTCATACTCTTTTGCATTTGTTTCACTAATTGATCATGGGAGAGCAGATTTTCAGTGTAGATGTAGAGTCCCCTGTTAACATAATGCTAACAGTCCTGAAAAAGCATATTTTTCTGATTGTTATTCTTTGTACGGCTGGGTTTACACCTATGCAAATTGGATGCGGGTTTCGCCACATCCAATTCGTATAGCAGGAGATTGTGACCGGCTCTCTATGGAGCCGGTTCACACAGCTCCGCAGCAGGTCCGGGGCGGTTTACACAAAGACGCTGTGCGTCTTTTGAACAATTTCAGGTCTGAATTCAGCCCAAAATTCGGGCTGAAATCTGACCTGAAACTGTGAACCAGCATGCACCGGACCCCTGCTGGGAGCCGCTGCGGATTCCAGTGTGAACCCAGCCTTAAGCAGATTACAGATTTTTCAATGCATGTATGTAAGCATTTATCAGTACCAATAGGATGCCTCAAAAGCAAAAATTCCTCATGTCACTCCCATTTTATTATGTTGTACAAAGCAAATCTGTTAATGGTTCCTGTGTATGGAACTGCGCTTTCGCTCTTTGTCACATATGATCTCGATCTCCGTTAAAGCATTCCTCCAGCCCTTCATAGCATATCATAGTCGGGCTACTATAAATGATGTGAGGAACTAGCTCAGTAGCTGGTTGCGCGTGACTTCCTGGATGAGGCACAGCACAGTGAAAAAAGCACAGCAAGATGGCAGTATCTTGGTGAAACACAAGTGTGGTTTCTTTACAAAGTCTGTGTTCACAAAATGCAGGTATCAAAACAGAAACATAAAATAAAAACAGAAAATAAACCCTTGCCACTTTGGGCATCTGACTACTAACACAGAAACCTAACTAACTGGTCCTGGAACAGCCTACTGCTGTCCAGACACTTGACTTTCACACTGAATAAATCAGAGTCAATAGTAACACAGACTAAATCTCACCACACAAGCAAATGGCTGCTTCCTAGTCTGTCCTGCACAGAAATTGGGTTTCAGCATGGAGCATCCTCCCCAAGCAGTCTGGGAGTTTTATAGAGCCCAGAGTACTAGACATGTTAACTTGAGCTTGTTAACTCCTCAGTGAGCCAATCAAGCTCACCACCCAGCGCAAAAAGTAAAACAATCCGTGTGTTGCTTGAATCTGGGACAAATATACCTCCCATCCTGGACACAATCAGTGGCTTATCCTAGGTTCCTGTCACAATGGCTTAAAGCCTAACTGAAGTCACGACAATAGATATGCAGTCCGATTGATGTTGGACTTATAACCTCCATTTTCGTAGTCTTAACTCTACTTTCCTGTTACAGCAATTGTACAGAGTTTATACAGTCCAGTAGGCACCAGAGTAAAGCTGGCCATGGGCGACTTGATATTTATCCAATTTCTGCTAAATTGGGTGAAATTCAGACTGTGGATGTCCCTGCAAGCACCACCCAGTTTGACAAAAGTCGCTTTAAGAATTGACTGAGCTAGGTGGTACATTATTGGCTGAACAGTGACTGCAATATTTCAGATGTAATTAATGTTCATCAGTTACATAGTTAGTTACATAGTTAGTCAGGTTTAAAAAAAGTACATCTAGTTCAATCATAAAGAAAAAAATTATATATATATACACAGTATATATCATACAATCACATATACCCAATCCTATACCCACAGTTGATCCAGAGGAAGGTGAAAAACCCCAGCGAAGCTTGATCCAATTTGCTACAGCAGGCAAAAAAAAATCCTTCCTGATCCCCAAGAGGCGATCGGATATTCCCTGGATCAACTTTACCTATAAATGTTAGTACCCAAAGTATTAATCAGTGTTATTGAATACAATAACCAGCAGTGGAGATACCTCCATCCATACTGTAAGTGTGGATTGGGGAATCAGTTGATTTTATCTGATTCAGCCTGAAGGCTGAACCAGAGAAAATCAGGTCAGCTTTAGACCTAGTGCATGCAGTAATCAGCATTTAGTAATATACCTGACACATCCATCTCTTCCTATACAAGTCTGTGTAAAGACTGCGACCGTTAATCAGCTATTCTAACATAAATCAGTAAAGTGTTAAGGCAATATCCAACATTTTTCACTAACAGAAAAACATATTTCAAGCATTTGCAAGCAAAAATCAGTCACAGCACAACATACATAAGTAAGCAGGTATAAAGAGAGATATTGATGTAAAACTTCCATCACACTTTAAAAGAAATTACTTGTGATAATGAAAAAAAGTACATTTCTGTTGCTGATCATCTTCTAAAAATTCCAGTTGTCTAGCTGTAATGCTGATTCAATGATTGAAGTACTTTAGAGACTGCATATTTTCAGAGTGACAATAAGTTTGTTGTGACTTCAGTCTGACTTCACTTGATACAGGCTGATTGGTGAAATAACCATAAACAGCTTAGCGGCAACAGTCTAAGTGCCAGATACATATGTAATTAGGGCCAAAAGGTCTGAACCATAGATTAGGCAGTTTGTCAGATTATGCAATTCATGGACCCATTTATAGGAGGAAAGTTTACTTATTACTTTTGACACCACTGTAGCTGTTGCATTGGAAATTCTAGAATTCTACTCGACATACATATTAATGTGGACTCTAATAGTGATCCCCATTGTCTATTCTAAACTTTGGGGCCTATTTACATATTCATCTGGTACTTAGACTGTTGCTATTCATCATTACCACTATGCTGTTTAAGATTATTTCTTATATTGTCACATCAAAGGCATGGATCCTGAGGAACCAACAAGATATTGAAAGGCGTTGATCCATATTTGCCTTGTGGAAAGAACAAAATATATGTCTATGCTAGTCCAATCTATATAGCATCTGCTATTTTACACTTGTAGATGGTTTTAATAGTTTGGACAATTTTATAAACTTGTGTGATAGATTACTGCTTTGGCACATTCAGAGTCCTGTTAATCCTTTTTCCTTTCCCCGCTTTCATTTTGGATATGAGGGTAAGGTATAAGATCGTGGAAAGTGTAATTCCTCCTACCCTCCTCTTTTAAATTTAGAGATGCGGGATGTAGTGGGTTTAGAAATCTGCAGAATTGTTTTTTCTTTAGAAATGGGAAGTGTTTTATAATAATTAACTCACATAGGTTTAAGCTCAAGTGGAATTGAAATAAGGACAAGTATCAAGGGTTACTGTGAGGTGCTAAATAGTGTCAAGTGAAATGTGTTACCACCAAGCTGGTTGTGAGAGGCCTGTTTTGGTTTTCCATTAGAGTACAGCACTGTGTGGTACTGCCAATGATCTGTTTTAGTGATTGTTCAGTTTTATTGATTAATTGTGGTGTTTTAGAAAATCATCTTATGTTATTGGCAGAACATATTCCAAATGTCAAAAATATGTCTAGTGTTTTGCTTTGTGAGCTTGTTTTAGGTTGGAAATTGTCTGTTTTGCCTCTGTCTCTCAGCCCTACTCAGGCCATGGCTAAAATATATACTTATTTGTCGGTTATGCTGGGTTGTATTTAACCACTTGACAACTGGGCACTTAAACCCCCTTAACAACCAGACCAATTTTCAGCTTTCAGTGCTCTCACACTTTGAATGACAATTACTCAGTCATGCAACACTTAACAGTAAGTTTCACACTCTCGTGACTTTCGACTTTTAACCAGACCAACAATTCCCCCAAATTCACGGGTCAACAGTTCACCAATTTATGTTGGGTCGTATTGGCTGTTTATTCATATATAAAATCGGTACCGGACTCATCCCGACTCTCTGTCTCCGTTTTGTCTGTTAAAGGTTGGATTTTGTTCGAGTGTTTCGTTTTGTGATCTGTATAAAAACTGTAAACCTTATACAAGACGGTTATTGTATTCTACTAAAAGATTTTGTGGTGTTAATTAGTTATTTTGACTTGTTAGTGATTTTGTCTAGTAACCGTCATG